>CM028358.1:14585079-14907170 GCA_016618105.1 Dendrobium huoshanense
ATATAAATTAACTATAAAGGATAACCAAGTATCCCTATAAATGATATAATGTTTGGTTCTTGATTTGTCAAAAATTCCTAAAAATTTTATTTCACTCTAAAATTTATAGAACACTTGTCAGAGTGAAAAGCTTTCTGCCAGAAAGAAAAAACCAAGCTTAAGTCAGAAAATAAAGGTAACTTAAAAAACTTTTTGGAACTATTACAGAAACTTCACCATGCCAACATTCATCTACACTGTATCTGTGAAATCCACCTCCAAGGTGATCATGAATTCCACCTCTAGCCATGCATTGCAATGTGTGAAGAACCATTTCCATGTTTTTGTTGCCTCACTTACCCTCCCTTGTTCACGTAGTTTCATGGATTCATAAAGCATGAGGCATATCTCAACAGGCCTAGGGAACTTTGGCGCAGAGCCAAAGCCACCAAATTTGGATCATATCTACTTGCTACCTAATGATTGAGCCCCAAAAGCATAAATTCAGAGAGATTGACAATGAAGGTGTAGATAAAGATTACATGGCATATTTGCACTAAAAAAAAGCATACGACTAGGGATGAATGAATTTTTTTAACTTCAGCTGACCTCAAAATGTGATGTAGGACTAAATGCTTTAAAGGGATGAAATAAGAATATTGCACGATTTTTTGTTTAGAACAATAAAGATGAAACCATTAGCAATTAAAACGACAAAATAAAACGAAAGAAGGGTGCCTACGCTTAGGCCAAGCCACTTGTTAAACACTTGGAAACTCAAAATAATTTAGAAATTCAACAACAAGCTAAGTAAGTAAATTTTAATAACATCCCTAATCTAACAATAAGAATAGAAGTAAATAAAGTGCACTCAATCCCTACGTTTATTAAGCTCGGCAGAGTTCGGTGAACAAGATCTTCATGAATCTATCAAATCACAAGAACAAGTTAGACAATGAAAATATGAGAAAAGGGAGATGGGTAAACCCTTAGCATGGTTGAGTTGCAATCCTCCATTGAATGGTGCCAAGTTGTTCTTCAATGGCCTCAACAAGGGTGTCCAAATGCGCTCTATGTACTCTTTGACGGTGTTGTCGATACGTGGGTTGACGTCGAAAAAGGTCGAGTGAAGGATGCAAACAAACCCTTGTTCGTCGTAGGCGATACCGTAATCAAGATCCAGATCGGCCATCCATCAATCTTGAAGTGTTGTCGTAGATGCTTCTTTGCTGATTTCTCTTGAGAGAAAGGGGTTTTCTTCAAGAATTTAAGTAGGAGAAGGCAAGGAAGGTGGCCGAGGCAAGGCTGAAATTACTTTCCAAATCAAAGTCCTTTGAGTTGGCAAGAATTTGAATAGCCTAGGGGGGGGGGAGAGGGGCGGGTAAGGCTAGGCTGAAATTGGATTTAATTCCAAAGAAATAGGGATAATTTTGGGAGGGGAAATAAGTGGCTGGGCAATTTCAGCCAAGAGAGGGAGGGGGGGCCAAGTGTCTAGATGCAATATATTTGGAGTTAAGGCTTTAATTAATCAATCCATCATGATTTGATTGATTAAATTAAATAAGAACCTTTCCCAAAATAGAATTAAGAGAAATGGAAAGATTTGAAATTTGGAGTTAAGGCTTTAATTAATCAATCCATCATAATTTGATTGATTGAATTAAATAAGAACCTTTCCTAAAATAGGATTAAGAAAGAAGGAAAGATTTGAAATCTAAAATTGATTTATTTCAAATTCAAATCCTTTCTAAAAATAAGTTGACTTAAAAAAGGAAAGTGGGGACTTTAGGAAATAATTTGAAAATGGAAGATGTAGGGGGGGGGGGGGGGGGGGGGGGGGGGGGGGGGGGGGGGGGGGTAGGGGGGGCTGGTGCGGAGGGGTGGGCCGGAAGTTTGTGGTGGTGGTGTGGTGGCGTCTGCGGACAAGGGGAAGGGGGGGTGAGGGAGGGGCCGGCGGTTCTAGGTCTCGGGTGGATCTTGGACCATGGGTGGGGAAGGGGAAGATAGGGTCGGCGGTGGTGGGAGGAGAAAGGGAAAGAGAGAAAATTAAGACCACGAACCCGACTCTTCTAGGTTGATGGGTGATGCACGATTCTCCCTCTCATAGGGATCCTTCACCTTAGTCCTCAAGCTCTCACAAGAAAGTAACAAGCAATTTTTTTTTTTTTTAATAATCATTCATTCATTCATTAGCTTTAGAAGAAGAACATGAGAGCTATAAATAGTCTCGTACATAAGACTAAAGAAATTGATAGGAAATACTTGAGTTCGCAAGTAACCCTAAGGTAATACTTGAGTTCGCAAGCAAACCTAGTCAAAATTAGCCCAAAACAGTGAGAAAAACTACTGTTCCAGCAGTTTAACATCAACTTTGCAGCAGGAAATGCACCCAAATAGTGAAAAATAAGGAAAAGAAACAAGGTTTCCACTAGTAGATGCAAGAAAACAAAGAAAGATACAAGAGATCCTCAATTCGAGAGGAGGATCGTCTCTCCCAAAATCTCTAGACAAGAGAGTCTAGAGCCCGAGCACCAAGAACCCTAATTTCCCAATCAATCAAAACATAACATCTCCCTAATCCCCTCATGCACTTTAATACAAAAGCTTTCCTAATCTAGTTTCCCTCCCAAAGCATAAGCCGCCTCTCTCTCTTAATTTGAAAATCAAAAAAATGAGTGGGACCCATTCACTCATGCGGCCACAGAGAAGGAAGAGGCGGACTGTGACCGCCTCTTATACACCTGCTGGACCAGCCAGCGGGCTTGCTGGGTCGGTTCGGACAGAACCGGCGTAACAATACCGCCCACTCAAAGAATCAAATTGTCCTCAAGGTGAAAATCCGGAAACTGTTGTTTCGTCCTCTTGTATGGCTCCCAGGTGGCCTCGTAGTCAGGAAGGTTCTTCCACTGAATCAACACTTCCTAAAATTCCATCTTCTTTCTCGCGAACCCCCATCAGTTCTAAGGGTTCCAAAACCACCTTTAGATCCTCAGTAAGTGTCACCGGTAGTTCGGGGTTGGCTGTGTAGCACCAATGGCCCTTCTCAACTGTGAGACATGAAAAACCGGGTGGATGGTCGCTGTTGATGGTAACTTTAGTCGATATGCTACTGCCCCAATTTTCTCCAATACTTCATGAGGCCAAAAATACCTTGGAGTCAGCTTTTCATTTCTCCTTTTGACGACTGTCTTCTGTCTATAAGGTCGGAGTTTCAAAAATACAGTCTCTCCCACTTCAAACTGGATGTCCTTCCTATGCCCATCCATTTGTTTCTTCATAATTTGCCGAGCTCTCAGTAAATGCCTCTTCAACTCCTCTAGCACTCGATCCCTCTCCTCCAAGTACTCCTCCACTGATGAAATTGGAGTACTGATACTCCCAAAAGTGCACCAAGTGAGGGGGGTCCCTTCCATACAACACCTTGAATGGAGTCATCTGTGTAGCTGAGTGAAAAGAGGTGTTGTACCAATACTCCGCCCAAGGTAGCCACTTGGCCCAAAGCTTAGGTGTCTCCGACACAAAACAACTCAAGTAGGTCTCCACGCTCCTATTGACCACCTCTGTTTGGTCATCTGTTTGTGGGTGGTAAGCGGTGCTCCTCTTCTGAATTGTCCCCTGTAATATGAACAATTCTCTCCAAAAATGACTGAGGAACACCTCTCTATCTGACACGATCGCCTCTGGTACGCCATGCAGTCTGACCACCTCTCTAATGAAAGTTGAAGCCACTGTCACCGCGGTGTAAGAATATCGAAGAAGAATGAAATGAGCATATTTGCTCAATATATCTACTACCACCAATATCACAATGAATCCCTCAGAACGGGGCAGCCCATCAATGAAGTCCACAGATACCTCCTCCCAGACTTGTCCTGGTAAAGCCAAGGGCTGCAGTAACCCCCCGGGTGACATAGCTAGGTACTTATTCCTTTGGCAAACTTCGCATCTGGATATCATCTCTTCCACATCCTTGTGCATCCCTCTCCAGTAAAGTTCTGCCGCCAGTCTCCTGTAGGTCTTTAACACTCCTAAATAACCTCCCACTGCAGTCCCATGGAACTTCTGGAGCAACTGTGGAATGTGAATTGATGTTCTGGGTAACACAAATCTCCCCTAGTACAACAATCTCTCCCCCTCCAATATGTATCCTGGATGGTTGCCCTCTCCCTTTCGTAAGTCAGTCTTGATCCTGCCTAGTTCTTCATCCCTAGCACTCTCCTCCCTGATGGCCTCCCAATCTAGCATCATTGGGACTGATACGGCCACTATCTGCAGCTCCCCCATGCATCGGGACAGGGCATCTGCCGCTTTGTTCTCCACCCCTGCCCTATACTGAATCTCAAAATCATACCCCAATAGTTTAGATAGCCACCTCTGATGCTCTTCTATTACCATTCGTTATTTCAGCAAGTATTTCAATCTTCGTTGGTCGGTCCTAACTATGAAATGTCTTCGGAGTAAGTAGGAGCGCCACTTTTAGATGGCCAACACAATTGCCATCAATTCCCTCTCATAGACATATTTCAATCGGGCTCTTGCCGTCAGCACCTGACTGAAGTAAGCAATGGGCCTATGATTCTGCATCAACACTGCTCCTAAACCATACCCTGATGCATCTGTTTCTACTACGAATACCTGAGAAAAATCCAGCAAAGCTAAGACCAGTATTGTGGTCATGGCTTTCTTTAACTTCTCAAATGCTGCCGTGGCGGCCTCCCCCCATAGAAATCCGTCTTTCTTCAACTGCTCAGTGAGTGGCCATGCTATAGTACTGTATCCCTTCACAAACATTCAGTAGTCTCCTTTCAGCCCTAGGAATCCCCTCAATTCTTTCAGATTTTTAGGCAGTGGCCACGTTAACATGGCTTCAATCTTGGACTGATCTGCGACTACCCCCTCTTTAGATACCATGTGCCCCAAGTACTCCACATTGGCTTGTGCGAAGAAACACTTCTTCAGGTTAGCCATCAAATGGTGCTCCTGGAGAATCTCTGACACCTGCTTCAAATGCCCCCAATGCTCGTCCTCTATCCTGTTATACACTTGGATGTCATCAAAGAACACCAAAAACAAATCGCCTAAGGTACGGTTTGAAGGTCGTATTCATGAGTGTCTGGAACGTGGCTGGGGCATTGGTGAGGCCAAAGGGCATCACTAGGAACTCATAGTGTCCCTCATGAGTTCTAAAGGCGGTCTTGGGTACATCCTCCTTCATTCGAATCTGATGATATCCTGATTTCAAGTCAATCTTACTGAAGATTACTGTTCTACTTAATTCATCCAACAGCTCGTCAATAACTGATATAGGAAACTTATCAGGTACAGTTTCCTTGTTGAGTGTGCGGTAGTCTACACAGAATCGCCAGCTATCATCCTTCTTCTTCACCAATAGAACAGGACTAGAGAATGGGCTAGTGCTGGACCTGATGATCCCTGCTTTCAGCATTTCTATTTCGTCTTTCTGAAACTGAGGGTAACGATAAGGTTGTACGCTGACAGGCAACACTCCCTCCCTCAATATGATGGCATAGTCCTGCTCCCTGGGTGGTGGTAAACCTAGAGGTGGTTGAAAAACCTCATAGAATTCCTGGAACAAAGGCTGTACAGAGAGGGGAATGTCTCCCCCTTCCTCCAAACTCACTCCCTCCAATCTGTGTTATTCCACCAAATAGCCTTTCCTCTCCTCCTGAATGGTCTTGATTCGGGATTTGAGAGAAACCCCTGCCTTGGTCAGTCCCGCATCACCTTGAATCACCCTCTTCCTTCCTCCCCTCACCAACTCCATCCTCAGAGTACCCCAATTGATCTTGGTTTCCCCCCAAGGTCTGCAACCACTTCATCCCTAGGATGACATCCGTACTCCCCAATTCTAGGGGAAGGAACTCTTCCTTCACTTGGATATCTTGGATCTTCAGCACCACCCCTCTATAAACTCCTCTCCCATTTCTACCTTTCCTGTGCCCATCATCACCCCATAGCCTCCTGTATCTACTAACTCCATCCCCAGCAACTCCACATTCTGGGTGGAAATGAAATTGTGGGTTGCCCCACTATCGATCAACACCACAACTTCACGGTCAGCTATCTCTCTTTTCATCTTCATAGTGTGACTCGGAGTGAATCCCACTACGGAGTTAAGAGAGACTTCTGCCACATTCAGATGCAGTTTTTCCTCCTCCACCTCAGAACTGCTCCCTCGTCCCTCTTTGTATTCCTCGTCTTCACAAACGAGGAGAACTTGAAGAGTTCGATCCTTGCACTTATGCCCTGGCATATATTTTTCGTCACATCGGAAACACAACCATTTTGTTCTCTTCTCTTGCATTTCCTTCTCAGTAAACTTCTTGAATTGCCCCCCATTTCCTCCTCCTGTTACTTTTTCTTTCGGGACTTCTTTCATCCCTCCTGTGGACGCTCCCTTGGAAGCTAGGTGGGTAGTCGTCCACCTGTTAGTGCCTACTGAGCTGCTATTCCTAGCTCCCTTCTCCAGATTCTTTTGATTTTCGACCAATTGTGCAAGCTTCATGGTCTCCCCCAGATCCTTGGGCATCAGGACCTTCACTGCTGCTCTAATCTCTGTCTTTAACCCCTTCATGAAGTTCCCCTCCAGCACAGTATAAGACAAGCGCTCTACCCTGCTGGCCAGATGCTCAAATCCCTCCCAGTAGTCCGCCACAGACTCCTCCTGCACTAGGGCAAAGAACTGCTCATAGAAGTCTCCTCCTCGGTCGGTATGGAAACGCTCTATCAAACTGTCCTTGAATTCTTCCCAGCTCCGGATGGGTCTCCTCTGATCTCTCCACTGGTACCAAGAGAGTGCCTTCCCTTCCAGATATAAGCCTGCTGCCGATAACTTCTCCTCCTCCGTTAAGCCGTTAACGGCAAAGTACCTCTCCACCTTGTAAATCCACCCATAGACATCTTCCCCTTAAAAAATGGGCATTTTTAATTTCCTCACCTTCTAATCCCCGCCATTTCCCCTTAATCCTCCATAATTTCCCCTCTCCCATGTGCCTCCCCCCCCCCCCCCCCCCCCCCCCCCCCCCCACGTCCTCCCGATCTTCCCTTGCTCTACCTTGCCCCATTCCACCTTAGAAATCCCTTCTCCGATCTTCAAAAACAGCCCCCAGGGTCCATAATAACCCTCACGGTGCTCCCAACCAGCACCTCTTGGCTCCATACCTCCATAACCTTGCCTTTCCCCATATCTTCCTCCTCTTTCCTCTCTTTGGAAAGGCTCCAGATGAGGCCTTCCACTTCTCCCTTCCACGATTTCCACTTCCTCTTCCTCCCGATGAATTTCAGAGTTGGTGTTTTTCGCTTCAGACCCTTTTGCATCGGACGCCGCTAATTGAGTTTGAAATTCCAACCTCTTCTTCATCATATCCCGTAGATCGGCCACTTGCCCTTCCATGGAAGAAATTCTTTATCCCGTAGATCGGCCACTTGCCCTTCCATGAAAGAAATTCTTTCTTCCACGGTCTCCTTGATTTGATTCATCTCTCCTTCAAGCCTTTCTTCCAACGCATCAACTTTATTAGCCGCCATCCCAAAGAAACCGAAATTTTAAGAAGATTTTCTAGATCTAAGAAATTTTTTTTTTAGCAAACTCCTCCTTGCCGGTACAAATTTCAGCCGCTGAAATCTGTAAAATTCAGCCCACGATCGGTCCCAATATGTGCTATGATACCAATTTGATAGGAAATACTTGAGTTCGCAAGCAAACCTAGTCGAAATTAGCCCAAAACAGTGAGAAAAACTGCTATTACAGCAGTTTAACAGCAACTTCACAGCAGGAAATGCACCCAAATAGTGAAAAATAAGGAAAAGAAACAAGGTTTCCACTAGTAGATGCAAGAAAATAAAGAAAGATACAAGAGATCCTCAATTCAAGAGGAGGATCGTCTCTCCCAAAATCTCTAGACAAGAGAGTCTAGATCCCAAACACCAAGAATCCTAATTTCCCAATCATCAAAACATAACATCTCCCTAATCTCCTCATGCACTTTAATACAAAAGTTTTTCTAATCTAATTTCCCTCCCAAAGCATAAGCCGCCTCTCTCTCTCTTAATTTGAAAATCAAATAATGAGTGGAACCATTCACTCATGTGGCCACACAGAAGGAAGAGGCGGACTGTGTCCGCCTCTTATACACCCGCTGGACCGGCCAGCGGGCTTGCTGGGCCGGTTCAGACAGAACTGGCGGAACAGAAATAAAAGGACGACAATGCCCCTAGTGCTTACATACGACCTCCCTTAAGAAACGGATAAAACGGGAAAACAAATACACATAATAAAAACTATATAACATAATAAAAGAAAACAATACATGAAAGGACTCAAAAATACATAGACTCGATCGTGGCCGTAGATCGACGACCACGCCTCTGACAAACTTTCCATGCTATGATGTCCCCATCAAAATGCCTCTTCATGCCAATGAAGGCTGTATACAACAAATTTTTAAGGCTTAAAAAGACAACTGATAATTGTATATATACCCAGGAAACAGCATAACTATATTAAATTTAGTTGCTAAAAGGTTTATTGGCAGTGACACTATTTTGTTTTTGCAAATAGGTCTTTGGAAATGTTAACCTTCACACTATTTTTGGCAAAAATAGTTGTATAAATAGCATCATTGCAACACAGGAGTGAATGGCAAAGAAGAATTTACAAAACTAGTCCCAAAAGGGTTAGCATAAGGCTAGTCATGATGAATATTTCAAAAGGAAAAAAAGTAAAGAATGGTGAAAGAGCTTGGCCCAAATAGTTATGAATAAGAATAATGATTATGACATTGATTATCTAATGTTTTGGAAATGCCACAAGCAAATGATTTCCCTAAGACTTGATCATCACACAAGTATAATGCTTGCATAATCGAGATATTGGTAGTTGGATAAGTCCATAATAAATGCCAGCTACAACAACAACAACATCAAGCCTTTATCACACAACGTGGGTCGGATACATGAATCTTTTTTCTCAATTGTGCATTGCTAAAAGTTAAATTCTCATTTAAATCTAAGAAGAAAAGTCATTTCTAATATTTTCTAGCCAAGTTTTTTTAGATCTACCTCTACCTTTCTTAACACAAGTCAAATCTAATACATCTATTTTCCTTCATAAATGCTAGCTGCATGACAAAAATGACAGACAAAGATAATATCAAAAAATTAGCTTAAGATATGCTTGCTACTGCTCAAAAAATATCAGCAATTAGGTTGCATTACGCTAGCAGCACCTTGGCATTTTTGACAAGCCTCTTAGTTTACCCTCAACACTTACCTATTAGACCGGTCCAGCCGGTCCATGCGGGACCGGCCCAAACGCGTACATGGCAGAATTTTTCCGCCCGCTGGGATGCCGCACGTCGTGCGGGAGCCAAATAGGAAAGAATTTTGTGGGAATTAAGAGGGAAATTTGAATGTAGGGATTGTTTAGGGAATTCCTTTTGATTTGTATGCATTAAATAGTTTGTTTTCCTAGGTTTATGGCATCTTGAAGTTGGCTGAAATTTGAGATATCTTAGATTTAGGTTTTCTTTGGGCTCTAGCTGCGTCTAGTGATTTGGGTGAGATCGATCCTCCTCTCGAATTGAGGATCAAGTGTATCTTGCTATTTTCCATGTTCCTTTCATCAAATAATACAAATTATCTACTGTTTTTGTGATTTTGTGCGGATTTTTGTGAAGAATTCTCACTGTTTTATGAAGATTGATAGAAAATACTTGAGATCTACAATTGTTTCCTATAGCAGAATATATAATTTGGGAAAACTATGCATTTGTTTCCTCCCTTGCTTTCTATTCTATTTCATCATGTACGCCTATAAATAGATAATATTATTCATTGAATATGATAGCCCACATGGGGAGTGGTGCCTTTTCGCATGCTGGCAAAGTCCAATTTCATTTCCCATTTTCCTTGAGCATGCCGCATGTGTTGTTTGCCACACCTTTGTGCTGCAAGCCTTCTATAGCCCCTGCTTGCACTCTCACTACAAGCAAGCCACACTCCATGCACTTGCTCGCCGCATGGGTTTGTTGTTTGCGTTCAATGCTATGCTCACTTGTTATCACATACTTGTATCTTGCTGTTACACATCGTGCGTTGCTGCTTTGTTTGCTCGCATGCCAGTAAAACTACAAACCCCACTAACACTATGCCCAAGATGCCTTGCAAGCACGCTATTTCTTCTATTACTAAATGGGTGTTGATTGTCTTTGCTTTGTTCATATTTTTCGCCCACATGATAAATTCTCTCCCCATGCCAGTTGTTATATATTCCAAGCGTGCTTTCAAACTCAAAAAGATACTAGTCACTTACCAAATATGTACACTCAGATGATGTCACTCTTCATGAGAAAAAAGCATTTTTTTTCCAACCATCCCTTTTGAATCATCGTCAATTTTCATCTTCTTCCTATTGCTTCGTTCTACAGCACTCCTCTACAGGTGTACACCAAAAGAGTAGGACATCGCTCGCCTGCAACACATGATATCATCCTATCTACTTCTACTGAGGAATCCTTTGAGAATATGATTTCAGATCTACACCTTAGTACTGCGCTACAATAAGGTAAAAGGGAAAAATTACTTATCACCATATTCACTCTTTCTGATATTTTACCATTTGTCCCTTGCTATCATAGTATTGTCATGTCTTTGTCTGCTATCTCTATTCATAAGAAATATCTAAAAGCGTTGAATATCCTCTATAGAAATAAGCTATGGATTTTTTTATGGATGCTCTTCATTGTCGACAAATATGGAGTTTGTTACCTTCCCTTTGAGGTTAGGCTAATCATTTGTTGATGGATTTGACTATCAAGTTTGGTCCTAATGGCTCCATTGATTGGTATAAAGCTCAAATTGTTGTCTTTCCTCAAGTCAGATTACTTTGATCCTTTCCCTTTAGCCGACAGACTCAACTCTGTCAAAATTTTGGTTACTATGTCCATCAATCAAGGTTGGACCATGCTGCAAATGAATGTTAATATACCTTCCTTTATGGTGATATAAATTAGGCAGTTTATAAGGAGCAACCTCCTGGGCGTATTACTTAGGGGGTTGAAACGCATATGCCTGGTGATGCGGACATCGGCACAAAGATCTGGCGCATCTATCACAGGAGGCGTCGTAAATTGACGGCTCTAATTTAAATTGTTATTTAAATTAGATTTTATGAAATTTAGCTATTATTTTATGTTATTTTCTGTTTTACCCCTATGTTAGTTTATTTGAGTGTTATGGCCCAATGGGCATTTTTGTAATTTTCTATTTTTATCATGTTATGGCCTATAAATAAGGGCCTTAAGCTATTGTAAGATGATGGTTGATTGATATGAAAAAATTGTTTTCCACACTTTTGTTCTTCTTGTGAGAGAGCGTGAGATTCCTATGAGAGGAATCGAAGTCTTCACCAGCCGCAGGATGGGTCCGGGCTCGTGATTTGAGATCCCTGGGAGAGGGAAATCGTATCACCCACCAACCTTGGAGACGGCCGGGTTCGTGGTTTTCTCATTGTATTTTTGTCTTCACTCACCACCCTCCTTGTTCTTCTTCGTCACATCCAATTCACCCACTAAAATTTCCCCACTCTTCCCCCACAACAAGCTCCATTAAAATCCTCACCATAGCCGCCGGATCTCACTCCACCCGAGCTTCACCCTTCCCACCCGAACCCCCATGCCGCCGGCTCCACCTCAGTAGCCGCCGGCCAAACTCCTCCTCCCACCCTCTTTGGGATTTCCTAATTTGGTTGGGTTAATTTAGGGATTGATTTTAATTTGAAATTATTCAAATTCAAATTTCAAATTTTTTCCTAATTTAGTTCATCTATTTTTGAAAATTGCTTAATTGAAATCAAGATTTCAAATTTAATTCCCTCCAAATCCCTCATAGATTTTGAAATTCAAATATCAAATTACCCATAATTACTTTCCTAAAATACCTCCATGCTATTTAGGAAAGATTCATTATTGGGACTCAATCTATTTTGAATTTCAAACGCCTTCCTATGAAAATAACCCCTCATTAGGAAGCAACCTTAATTTAAATCAAATCTAAATTTAAAATCTGATTTGATTTAAATGTGATTAACTCCATTGGGGACCACATACATTGAACTTGGACTCCTTTCTCTCCCCTCTCTCATGGCCGGCCCCTTATTCCCCTCCAATCAACATTAATTGGCATTCATTTTTGGATCCAATTAAGTATTTCTCTAATCACCTTTCCCTCCCACCGTCCATCTGTTAGAAATCCCTCAGGAGTTGAATTCCCTCAAATCCCCTTGGGTCCCGCCTTGCCCTTACCCGAATTCTCCAACTCTATTTACTTTCTATTTCTCACATTAATTCCAAAATTTCCCATGAACTGAGTGCTGTCCGAGCTTTCCCAGGCAAGTTCTAATCTATTTCCTCCTAGCCTCCACTCTCACGTACCCGCCAGCCTCCCTATTGGAATTTATTTTAGAAATTTCTCTCTCAGGGCTTGATCTCCCTGTGAGAATAGCTTGGAAAACATTACCTGCTACTGGCTGAAATTCTCCAAGGTTTTCCCATTGGTTTTATACACTAAACCCTACCCAAACACCTCCCACATGGAGTCTGCTATTTTCTAAGACTGCCGGCAAGGATTTCCAACCCTTGCTCTCACGTCTCCAGTAATAGTAGCCTAATAACTGCTGTTTGGGAAGATCAAACTGCTGTCCAGCAGTTTTTGCTGGACTGTTTCCACTACAACACCATGAAATTTCAGATTTCCTGAAGTGACTTTTCAAATTTTGTGAGGAGATACTTGGAGTTTGTCCATCTTCCATAGCAAAGCGATATCCGTCCTACATCACCTGGTAAGGAAGAATGCCATTTATGGGCTCAAGCAAAGTTCAAGGGCTTGATTTGACAAATTCTATATTGCAAAAATTAGCCTTTGAAGAAGTATTGTTGATCAATTAATCTTTGTCAAACATACAACAAAAAGCTCAATTAAGCTAGCTATTTATGTAGATGATATATTACTTATTAGAGTGATAAAGAAGGTATAATTAAAGTAAGGCGCAACTTATAATATTATCTGGCAAAAAAAGATTTAGAGCACCCGAGATACTTTATTGAAATTGAATTTGCTTATAATGAGAAAGAGATTTCTATCCAAAAAAAATATGCCATTGGTCTCTTTGAAGTAATTAGATATAGGGTGCAAACCAGTTCACAACCTCATAGCAAACCAAAACATAGTTGCAAGTAATGTCAGATGGCTTCTTAAACTTCGTAAAAATAAAAATAAAATATTCTGCTAAAGCAAAAATTTTCTGCGCATGGTTTAAAAATCAGTTATTAAAAATCAGACTAAGATTTTTTAAACCTGTTCAGAACATAGTTTTACTACATCTTGAGAAATTTGATCCGTGAGTCTTTTTGAACTAGCAGCAGCAGACAAGGCATTAGATAGTTGCTCAATTGCAAGTGTTCCACCCTGCTCTAGTACCTCTCTTTTACTTTCCCATGCTTCCTTCACCTTCCTAAAACAAAGTGGCAAGGAAGATACTTGGTAATCCAGCCAACTCTTAAGAAGACAGATTTAATTCTCACCTAAGAACTGTTTTGAATCCAGGTCGCCCATAATTGTCATCAGGGGGAAAGTAGGTGCCGCCCATCAAGGGCTTCAGATCTGGGGAAAGAAAGACACTCAATGGCCAACCGCCACCACCATAGAGTGCTTGAACATATGTCATATACACCTGGTAGCATAAATCCACTAAATATTAGAGCTCTACAAGCATGGTTCTCATAGTAGTTACTACACTTAACAGAATATCAGACATTTGAATCTACAATAGAGCTAAAGTTACATGTGTTCTGACGTAAGGCAACTATGTTGCTTGCTCTTACAGAATGGCATTGTCCATTTACAAATAGAATTTTCATTCTTATATAAAAAGCTTTTACAGAGCGAGAATAACAATTTCCAAATTATATAAAAACGCAAAATCAACGTTTATATTAAAATGACGGTAATATCGTCCAAAATAATAGGAATAAGCACATGCAAAACTGCAAGCTGAAATTTTGTATCAGTTGCAACTTCTACATGATTTTTATTCTAGACACCAAGAAACACAATTGCAAGACACACTCATGGACAATAAAGGTTCTGGATAGACAGATTGGGGGGAATTAGTACAACTAATCAAGCAATGCAAAGGAATCCCGTTTTGATGCAAAGTATCCAGTTCTATGCTTGATAAGTAGCAAAAGAGTTTCAACATGATGACACTATTGTCGGAACAGGGGGCAATGCTGTTAGCATCAAGCTTATATAATAACACAGATTATTTAATCAATCCCTTAAAATCATCTTAACTTAACTACTATGTTGATGTTGCATATCAGTAATGATATTTGTAATACTTCAAAAACATCAAATTCAATTGACATATAACTAAGAAAAAATAGCACAATATCTCAGAGGTGAAATCAAACAAATGCTTGACTCTTGAACAAAATTAAGGGTCGAAGTAGAGCTTGCATGATCTTTATTGTTCTTAATACGCTCAAACGATTGGCAGGGGTTTGGTTCTCAGGGCATGGGTCCTGCAACTCCAGAGTTTACTCCAAAACCTTTAATGAGAAGTCATTTACTAATATGATTTCAGCCATCATTGCAGTGCAGGAAATTCCAAATAATTCAAGCAAGTTGGTTATTCATACAAAAAGGTTCTAGATTTTTATATGTAGGAAGAAGACATTATTTAAAATATTAAGCCTATAAATTTATTTAAGAAATTTGCAAGTTAAATTATTCTGAAATATAATTAAGAAACTACGACATTTTACTTTTTATCTATATAGGTGACAATTTATATTATAATAATTTCTAATATTTTGAATTAATTTGAAATAATTTTAAATATGAGGTTTATTTAAATGACAACTTTTAGCAATTATAATCTCTTGAAAATTAGTTTTATTTATTCAAGAATTTTAACCTATTAATTATTAAATATAGAACTACATTACGCAACTAAATTTAAATTTATGGTTATTGGAATTAAAAAGAAAAATGGAAATTTTTTAAAAAGGATCACCATTCAGGTGTAATTAAGTATAAGAGATGTACAACAACAACAACATCAAGCCTTTGTCCTACTACGTGGGGTCGGCTACATGAATCCTTTTTCGCCATTGTGTCTGGTTAAAAGTCAAATTCTCATTTAAATATAATAAAGAAAGATCATTTCTAATATTTTCTAACAAAGTCTTTTTAGATCTACCTCTACCTTTCTTAACATAAATCAAATCTAATACCTCAACTTTCCTAACCGGGTTATTGGAAGGCCTCCGTTTAATGTGACCAAACCATCTAAGGCGACTCTCTCTAATCTTATCTTCCACTGGAGCTACTCCAGCCTTTTCATGTATATGCTCATTTTGTATCCGATCTCTAAGGGTAAAGCCACTCATCCACCTAAGCATCCTCATCTTTGCAACACTTAACTTAGTATTATGCTTCTCTTTTAATGGCCAACATTCGACACCATAAAGCATTGCAGGTCTCCCCACCATCTTATAGAATATTCCCTTAAATTTGAGGGGGACTTTTCTATCGCACAACAAGCCCGATGCATTCCTGCACTTGAACAAATCAACTTGAATTCTGCTGATAATACCCCCATCTATTTCACCATCACTCTGAACAATAGATCTATGATATCTAAAACGTGTACTCTTATTAATGACTTGATCACCTAAAGTCGCAATCCCCTCACTAGGTCTATTACTACTAAAATTACACTCCATATATCGGTTTAACATCTATAGCACTACTCATGGAACTTTATCATATGCTTTCTCTAAATCAATAAAAATCATATGTATATCCTCCTTATTCTCTCTATACTTCTCCATCAAACCTCAATAAATGTATAGCTTCCATAGTAGACCTACCTAGCATGAATCAAAATTGATTTTGAGAAACATTAGTATCACGCCACAACCTATGCTCCATAACTCTCTCTCCCATAGTTTTAAAGTATGACACATTAACTTAATTCCTCTATAATTAGCACAATCTTTTGCATCAATTTTATTCTTAAAAATAGGAATCAACACACTCATTCTCCACTCATCTGGCATCTTTTTAGTCTTCAAAATAATATTAAAAGTTTAGTAAGCAAAGAAATTCTTTCATATCCCAAACATTTCCACACCTCTATTGAAATATCATTAGGTCCAACAGTTTTTCCACACTTCACTTTCTTTAAAGCCTCTTTAACTTCGATTTTACTAATACGCCCATAAAAACAAAAATATTTATGTTCATTTAGGGTGCTAAGATTACTAAAGTCAATCGCACTCTCACAATCTTCATTGAAAAGTTTTGTAAAATATCTCATCCACCTTTGTTGAATATACTCTTCTAATAAAAATATTTTTTTTATTTTCATCCTTAATACACTTCACTATAACTAAATCCTTACTATTCCTATATATTTGTTTAACTAACTTATACATATATCTTTCACTCTTCTTAGTATCTAATATATTATATAAATTATTAAAAACTAAAATATTTGTATTGCATATTGCTTTCTTAGACTCCTTACGGACCTCTTTATATCTTTAAAATTGCGCAATATGAGGCTCGCCTTGAGGCCCGCCTTTGCGCAAATCCAGTAAAAAACGCCTCGATGCTTACGCCTCGAGATTTTTTTATGAGGCTTGCGCCTCAACTTGGTTGAGGCCCGCCTTGAGGCCCCTCCTCACCTCACTGGCATGAGGCTTACGCCTTATGCTATATATATTAAAACTTACATAAATCTTGAAGAAAATGCCCGACATTAGACTCTATAAGAGAGGAGGAAGGGGGGAGAGCAGTTCACCATAATGATGATTCAAATGAAGAACCCCTTAGTGATAACAGTGCTGATGACTTATGAGTTCTTATGTGATATTTCATTGCTATTTATTTTTGGAAATTGGAATTATATGTTGATGAAAAGAATACTGGGACTTGGGAAAGATAGAATTTTGAGTTGATTTATATTTCATGTTGTCTTATTATTGAGATATTTTGATTTCACTTCATATCTTATGCTTTTTTATATTTTATATTATTCACTCATTAGTATATAAAATTTTTATCATTTTATGTTTACGCAATCTTTTGATTTTGAGGCTTACGCCTCAAAACGCCTTGAGGCTTACGCCTCGCCTCACGAATGAAAAACGCCTCAATACCCGAATACGCAATTTTAAACATTGCCCAATTATCAAACTTTTTTACACCTAAACCAATTTGTATAACAAATCATCTAATTTTCAGAATTTTTTACAGCTAAATCAATTTTTATATCAAATTTTCTAATTTTTTATCTTTTTTTGCACATTTTGATTCCACCACCAACTATTTTTATTATTAGTAATTTTTCTCTTTGGTACTCCAAGCACATCTTTTACAAAATTCTTATATCACTAGCTTTCTTTTCTCACATAACATTAACTTACACATGCACAGGCAAAATACATGCACACAAAAAATTGAAAAAGGTTATAAATGGAAATAAAAATAATTGTATCTTTATTTGTACGAATTTTATACGACTCTCTTAAAATAAATGACTCAAAGTTAAAATTTGGAAATAGAAATATTAAAGAATATTCACCTACAATGATGATTATCAATACTTATGCTTATTTTTAATATGAAATGTTACAGATAAATCATGATTACTCATAAGCATATTTCTTTATTATTGCTATATTATAAAATTGTAATCTACTACCGAGTTTGATGATGAAAACTCAACCTAGTTAATTAAAAATTTCAAGTAAATCTCCAATAGTGTAAATGACTAATCTAGAAGGCTTCATGTACAAATGAAGAGCTTCAAATAAAAATAGGTAAGAATTATGTTATATTTGTTCAAATTGATAATTAATTTATTATTGAATTTTTCTAAGATTTGAATATTATTAATTTGATTATTTAGTTATTGCCGAAAAGAAATAAACTATCATTCGATTGTTGCTCCCAACTTGATATTCTAAGTACTCAGGTTGGGTTGTAACAAAGGTATTTATTTTCAATGGTTATATTTTTTATGAAATAGTGGCACTTTAAGTATGTTAGAAATAGATTGTTATTAGTAATCTTAGTGAGTAAAATTTTAAACATCCGTCCTACCATCTGTTCCCGCCCTGTTATCAGCCTATAGGTTGGATCCTGACAATATCCCTCATGTTCTTAGGCAACGAAGAGACCTTTTCAAACAAGGAAAACATTCAAAAACTTATATCCTTCATGTTTTTAGGGAGACATAAATATTCTGCAACAGATTATCCCAATAACAAATTAGTACTACTTTCTAACATAATCAACATTATATAACATAAAAAAAAAAATCATTCTGAGTATTAGAATATAAAAAATCATGTAAAATTTTAATCCCTTTTGATTTTTTCGACGGTAAATTAGGCATAAGCACAATAATCATCATAACAGTAGCTTTACTAATTTACCTTATCAACATCTGGCCGCTCCTCGCGATCCACCTGTTAAATTTGAAATCAGATAGTAATAGTAATTGATAGCTTCCAATAGGTGATTATGAAATTAAAATAAAGGTGATTTCTAAATCTAGCTAAAGAGGACCAAAGAAAGTATGCTTGTAGAATAAGGATAACAACAAAATTTACCTTGATGCTAACAAACCACTCATTTAGCATTCTTGCAATTTCGTCATTCTCAAATGACTCTACTTCCATAACATGACACCTGATTATAACCACATTATGTGTGGGGGGGAAAATCAATATCTCACCAAGTGAAGCGTTATTTAATCACTGTGGAAGTCAAAGTGACATTTAGGATGAATAAGAAACTAAATTTAAAAAAAAAAAAAAGATTTATGAATCTGTGCAAATTTTGAACCTAAATATAAAAAGAATAAATGATGCAGCATGAATATAACCAAGTATATGCACTTAAATTCAGAAATACGTGTCAGCAAACCATCAGCACATGATTATCAAAACCATCAGTTTGCTATGACATTCCAATGCTTGGTTACAAAACAAATATATTATTATAAGATGGATTGATACATGTACAATCATGAAAGAAACAACGAAGTTAGAGAACTCACCAGTGGCATGTGCTATACCCAACTTCATAAACATTTGCCATTCATTTTGCAAGTAGGAAAACCCAAAAAAAACAACAAATTACAAAAAGGGGAATTGACATAGTAAGCATAAGTATGAATTACAAAGTTTACTAGAAATGTTAAAGAATGCATACTAGATAGAAAAATAGGAACAGCTCTTCTGCGAGCTTTCTCAAAAGCTTCATCCCCCCATGGGTACCAGTCAACCTTCACAGAGTAAAATACTATAAGATGCTAGTAACCATGGGATATACGTTCACATGAACACAACAGCACAAATTCTCTATTTCCATCAAAAGAACAGTAAAATATGTCAGAATAACCAATAAAAAACTTCACTGACTCAACAGTGTCTAAACACGCAGGCAAGTTAATGTGCAACAATAAGGGAGAAGCAAACTCAAAGGAAAAAAAACAGTATTTTGAAGTAATTCCTTGATTTATGCTACACAACATGGTGAAGTGCTAACACAAAGAACAATCACCAGAAAACTTGCAAAAATGCTGGATGAAACCAACAAGAAAAGACAAAGTTTGGCGCAGTTTAAATTCGGTAAAGCGGCAATAAAAAAAAATAGAAGAACACTCATACTCATGAGCATTAGTTAACCTAGTTTCATATGTCAAGTAATTAGGAACCTTTCTTGCCAGCTATTCCTACTAAGAGCTACACAGTTACTAGTTTTAAACAATTTCTTTCTTAAGCAAACTCAACATGGTTAGTTTTGGCCTCTCCATATGTTTTCCAATAGGTAAAAACCCAAAATAGTGCCCCGACTATTTGTACATGGCCAATATAATTATAGAGTATCACATTTCTCTAATTTTATCCCTCAATTATAAAAAATTAATCTCAAATGATCCCTCGGGTAGAAATTAATGAAAATTTGGATAAAAAATTGATCTCAATTTAATCTTTGAACATACAAAATTGATCCCAATTTAGTCCATGAGGAATTATTTGTGAACAATTTTGTATAGTCAATAGACAAAATTGGAGAAATGTGATACTTTGTGACTAAAATTGCTACATATGATTAGTCAAGGGACTACTTTGGGCTTTTATTATTTTCCCATCCCTCATGCCATCCTTAATGGTGCTTCCCCAGCTCTATTATCTACGGGTGCACATCATCTGAGTTCTTTTTTCTGTTACATTATCCTGCATAAAAGCAACAGAAACAACTTATCTTCTAGATTCTAATGACACTTTCTCCATTTCATGCAAGTAAACACGACACAAAATCTGATTTAAAGCATGATATGGTTCTTTCTTATATAAGAAGATTGGGACCCTTATGGCATTACCATGCGCATGAAGTAGGTTAACTTCTATGCTACATTACCATATTCAGATTATACTCTACTATTCTGCGTTCCTTCAACTTACCACAAACTTGACATGATTCAAACAAGTGATATCTAGAAACACCAAAGGTACTATGTTCAATATAAACAACATAAAGAGAAAACAAGCTAAACCAAACACAATATTGACCATAAATAGGTTGAAATCTGTCATAACTCTCTCATACAAAGCACTGCACTTTACTGCAACGCCTAAGATAGGATGGAGCTTGGATGACCCTCAACAAACACATACAAGCAGCCTCACCAATCAATATATTAGCATCAAAATATTATGAAGAAAAAGGTGTAGACAGAAGGCGACATTGATAGAAGTTTTGCAAAAATAGATGTGAAAAATAGGGTTAATATCTCATGCAACACTCAATTGAAACTCAATAGGAACAAATGGAGAGTAATAATTCCAAAACGCGACCCCAAATAGTTGCACTAAAGCTTCTGGTGAAGATGACCATGATGATGGCATATTCTCCAAAAGATTACAATGCATGTCAAATAATTCTTAACCAAATGATCCATAAATTAAGATCAATGAGCTCATTCCCTAACCAAACTTTCCTCAACTTCACTTATAGACTTCAAAGCGCAATCAGTCTGTCAACAGCAGGTTCGACGGATGGTCCCAAATACCCAAAAAATAAAAAAAATAAAAATTAGAAGTGCTCGGCGTGGATAAGAATCCACTTATCTACCGGATTGTGTGCATGTTGAAGAAGGTAAGGGCTGTGCTCGGAGGCAAGGCGGTTGGTGTATCTCCTAGCCGCTTTGCTCGATTCCTCCATGGAGAAGATCCGTATGCAGCGAAGGATTTTCCGACGAGCGGTGGAGGGGAAGGGAAGGCGGCGTTGGAGGACAGAAAATCCGGCAAAGGAGAAGGAGAGATGGCGAGAGCCAAGAAATGCCATTAAGGATGGGCTCGCGGGAATTAGTTATCTCGAGAGCGGTGGGTCGTGGCGGCGTGCGAGTGAGTGGCGCCTAGGTGGAAGCCGACTCGTGCGCGGCCGGTGCGTAAAGGCTGAGCCATTACAAACTTGACTCGTCACTGCTTTAAATACCAAGTTTATAGAATAATATGGATAACACGTAGTCTTTATATTGGAACCCATCTGGTTCACAAAAAGGCCTCCACATTCTTAGAGATTATCTCATATGTCTACAAAGTTTTTTTTTAGACTGACTAACTTTCTTTCTGTTTCTTAAAGCAACTTTTTAGTAAAAAATAAAATTTTTGTACAATAAAGTTGTTTTAAGAAGCATAAAGAAAGTTGTCATAAACGAAGCCTAAAAATATATAAGGGAAAGCAAATAATAGGGTAGCCACATTGTCAAGTCTTAGAATTTTTATCTAGGATTTATACATGCTATAAGGGACTAAATAAGAGAGGATAACCCGATCATGATTCTTAAACCCTATTCCTATATAGATTGTAGATTTTAGTTTAAGACCACAGAGAAGGGTATAATTCATTTTAGGAGTCATACCATTATAAAGTCTTAGGGTTTAGTGATGTAGGGTTATCACCTCAAGTTGGGGCATCAAATAACATTGTACCAAAGGATTTAGTGGGATTATCTTCGTTCAAATCATAAATAGTTTAGGATTGACTAATATTGCTCAAGTTAAAACTCCAATTCTCTTAAGATTAGCTAAGACCAAGTCAAGGGAAGGAACTTTTATTTGGTCCGGTTACAGGACGTAGCTCTACGTTCGGCCACCAGTAGAATCGCATCACGAGTTCTCACTATTTACCGCGCGCCCCGACAACCCGACCTGGAACGGACCCAGGATCTCGGTATTTCTCGATTTTGCTAGGTATTGGTCGACTTTGTTCGGCAATAACTAATACCTAGCAAATACCGAGCAATACTGAGCAAATACCGAGTAATACCGAGTTGTATCGAGTTTTTCTAGAAAAACTCGATACAACTCGGTATTACTCGGTATTTGCTCGGTATTGGTCTTCACAGAGCGGTATTTTTCATTATTGTCATGCAATATCTAGCAATACCAAACAATACCGAGCAAATACCGAGTAATATCTCGCGATACGCGAACATAGCATTCTCGGGTTCCGGTCCGGGTCAAGTCGTCGAGCCGCGCGGTAGAGAGTAAGAGCACATGGCAACATGTTATTGGCGGCCGAACGTAGCTCTACGTCCGGTCAGAGGACGTAATAATTGTTCCAAGGGAATGCCTAAAAAATCACTAGAATTTTTTATTCATTTTTATAATTTTTAATATTTTTAAAAGAATTAAAATACCATATTATAGGCTTTAAATAGTCATCATGATTCAAATAATATCCAAATTATACTAAATTAAAATTAGAAGTTAATTAGACCCTAAATTCCACATAAATAAACTACATAATTTTTGGAGTTATTATATGTCATATATAAAGGTTATTAGGTTTTACAAAAATCATTTAAGCTTATTAAATAATGGGATCATTTTTATAATTATTTTGGGTTTTTATTTTTTTTATTTTTTTAATTAGAGATTAATCTTATTAGAGTTTTTAAAATAAAATTATTTGTATATATGAAAACTTAGCTCCCTAGAATTATTGTAGCCCTTAATGTCATTAATGGGGTGATCGGCCAATTGGAAAATCATTACCTCCCTCGAGCTATTCATTTTTCTATCTTCCTACTTGCAATTAAGCATATGTTTTAGCAGTTTATGAAAAATGATCATAATGAGCTCTATGTAATGGAAGAAAATTGTGTAGCTATGTGTTGCAGCCATGATGATGAAGCATAAGGTTATGTTACAGAGGGATCATTAATTAAGTTGGGTTTATGGATAGCTCGTAAGAAGGATTTAGGAGGCTCCCCTTACAATGGGGGTGTATGCAATAGTGTTCCTTAGCTCCCTTTGATGCAACTCAAATAAATTTGTGCAAGGAGGGCTCTATAGTCTATGAGGAAGGCTAGGGTGCTCCAAAATAACTCTTTGAGGCTCTAAGAGGCCAGAAAAAATAGTTTGGAGTGAACTGCAATAGACTGATCACACAAAGGAGCATCTATTGCAACTCTCTCGTAAAGCCTATGAGGATCAAGGAAGCTCTAGGAAAATTCTTTAACGTATTTGAGCTCTCGTATTTAAATCAAGGGCTTGTGAAGTCCTAGCTGAGTGTATTTACTCTAGCTTATTTTTAAATGAACCACATTTCTATTCACACTTTCTTGGCCTCTTGCTATGAGTTAACCAATAGGTTTCTTAGTAAAATATGTTGCAAATATAGTTGGCCAATCATAGGAGCAGGAAAAAGCAAGGTGGTTAATAGATTAGGAAAGAAAATTCATTAGATTCTAAAGATCTTAGCCAACTTATTAGGCTTAACCCAATTGGGCTAAAAGGTTTAAATTTGTCATAGTTTGTGAGAATTTGACTCCAATTGGGCTAAGCATGTATAAGGCATCCAAAGGATGGTAATTTTGTAATACCTATGGCCATAAAACCTTATGAGATCATTTTTCATGCTTTATATATTCTAAAAGTTTAGATTAGAGAGTCTAGAATGAATGGAGGAAATTTAAAATTAAGTAGAAAAAATTCTTTTGAGAGCGTTGCGACGTTGTGCCGCGCAGAGGCGCTTCCCTCTCTTTTTGGGAGGTTGAGTTGTGGTGCATAACAGTGTTACACATGGTGGTGCTATACTCTCTGTATTGGAGTGAAATTTGAGGGAGTGCTGGGACATTGTGCCCTCTATTTAAGAATGTCTAGGATAATCTATAATATTTTGATTGTGTGCTGATACCTTGTGTATTAGAGTATTGAGGTATTGACCGAACCCACACCCTAAATCTATATCTAGATAATAGCACTATATTTTACACATTTTGAATCAGGATTGTAGAGAATTTCGTAACTATAACATTCTTATAGGTGAAGATTTATTTCCGACCACTATTCTATTGCATACTTCACACCAAAAACTTCAAATTTTCTACTCTACCACAACAATGAACGTTTCTCTTAGTTTGACTCTTTGCACTACATTTGCAAATGACCCATTTTAACTACTTACTACCTTAACATATTCTAATTATATTAGATTTTATAGTTTTTCTCTTTATGGGTATTTCACATAAAAGATCATTTATCATTTTTTCTTTTTATCAACTTATCTGCATATCATCATTCAAGATTAAAGTTTTGTTTGGTACAATTTTCTTATTGCTTTCTAAATCAATTTTTTAATAAAAAAATTTTTGAATTAAAAATATTTGTACTGACCAGCTACTTTGGAAAGCATTAAGAAAGCCATCAAAGCTTCATTTATGACATCTTTTTTATTAATTTATTTTACAAAAAATTTGTATTAAAAATATTTTAAAAAACAGTAACAAAGCCGTATCAAATGAACCCTAAGTAATTAATCTCATAACAAATAATAAATTTTTGTTTAATTTAATTAATATGAATATCATTGAAGACAACATTGATGTTATAGGTAGCGGTGAATCCATCATATACAATGTACCAATAATATTAAATTTTGATTTGTTTGTCCCTTAAAACTTTGAGAAACATGTTAGAAAGCGACAAGACACCAAATACCCTTTTCTTAATTGAATGCGCTCTGGTAGCTTAGCCGAGTAGCTGACCAAGAAGTAGTTGCAACAACTAAGTTTTTATTTAGAATATTTTTTAAAAAATAATTTATATATTAAATTTTTAATTCAAAGAATTTTTATATTAAAAAATTATTTTAGAAATCAATAAAAAAATGCTTTCTTACTACTTTTTTAAATAATTTTTTTTCAAAATTTTATTGATTTTTTTTTTTTTTTGCTTTACTCTTAGAGATATGATACAAAATGAGCATATAGATAGATAAGATTAGAGAGAGTCGTCTTAGATGATTTGATCACATAAACGGTGGCCTTTTGATGACCCGATTAAGATAGAAATGCCGTTTCTTTACTATATCTGAATGAAAATTTAACTTTTCATCGGACACAATGAAGAAAAAGGATTCATGTAGCCGGCCGCACGTAGTGGGATAAATACTTGATGTTGTTGTTGTTGTAAAAATTTATGTGTTAAAAAATTTATTATAAAAATAATAAAAAAATTATCCCGAAAGAAACCTAATTATTAAATATATATAAATAGAGAAAAAAAAGACTCTTAAGGCTTGAAATTGTCAAGCTCTGTCCAATCCTATTAAGGAAAGAACAGGAAGCCAAAGCTGGTTGTTGAGATTAATTGTTTATGATTGTTTGATATATTAATTGGTCCTGCATGGTTATCAACAAGTCGTGCAAGATTCATTAATATTTAATGCTAGTAAGAATGTAGTATATATATTAAGGAACACCGTTGCCAGATGGAATTCATGTCAAAAATTCTCTCCTGCTGATATTTGTATATATAAAATTAATATTTTATGATAGAGTTTTGTAGATAAATAATAAATTTTATGATTATATTCATGTTAGAATAGATTTTGTTATCTTTGAATTTATATTGAGATTAGTTTAATCATTATATATCATTTATAATACTATTCTCAATGAAAATATGAGGACAATGAAGTTCATATTAGAGGTAGAAACGAGTCAAATCGAGCTTGAGTTACCTCTAATTTGAGCTTGAGCTTGAGCTTGATTAATTAATAAAGTTGGAGCTCGACCACGAGCTTAAATCTATGAGTTCGAGTCGGTTCATGAGCTGATTGATTTATAACGAAAGAGAAAAATGATTGTGATTTATGTAATAAAGAACACTTTGATATATAAAAATACTAAGATATAAATTTTAAAATATTTGTAATAGCTTTATATTTGAACTTTTTGAATTCCCGTATGTCACGATCCAACACGGAGGCACGAACTAATGACGGGAACTGAAAATCAGATGGTTAATACAATTTCTACAATTACATATAACAGTTAGGACTAACCTTCCACAAGCACATGCAAAATAGCTACTAACAAATTATTCATTTATTCACGAACAAAAATCAAAATTTACCTATTATCATTCTATACAAATTTCTCTCTTTTAGCCTTTTCTACTTATCATGAGTCTTACCTTAAATATTTAGTTTAACAATTTGAGTTCACATGATAAACTTAGTGGATAATCACCATTGTAACATAACAATTATACATATAAAAAGGCATCATATTCATCTTGTTATTCTTTCTGGTTTACATATTTGTGGATCAATTCATATGGTATAAACATTTATTTGACATCTGTCAAATAATGTATTCATTTTTCTTTCAATTAACATTTATGCATTTTTCAGTTTTCTCCTTTATTCATTTTTTATTTTCATTTAGTACAGAAGCACATATAAAATTTATACAAATGAAGGTATAACCATTGTCGTTTCATTTCTATTTCCTTTTTAAAGTACATGGATACGTTACTTCCACAACTAGTATCATACGGGGGGTGAACTCATATAATTTGCGTGCATATACCTTTTCCCTTTTTATTTATATATTCATTTACATATCATAAATTATTTCATTATTCTTTACATATATCTTTATATGTAATTTAAATAACATATACACTTTCATATTCACTTTTTTTTTCCTTTAAATGTGTTTTAAATCAATATATACATCTTTCATGTATTCATATACATTCATATTGTCATGATAGTTACTATACATTCCAACTATCATAAGTATTTAAATGTCAAATTTTTATCATTACATATACATTTGAATTGACATTACCTTGCATGTAATAGCATTCGCACATAAGTAAAACAAATATACATATCAAGGGTTAGAAGCTTTATTGAAAGGTTTGAACCACAATTTAGATTACCAAACGATTTCCAAACATAACATGCTTATAGTTGAATCGAGCGGCTCGACGAGATGAATCCAACGAGCCTAAGATCACCAAATTCTGACTTCACTAAGACATTCAAATGTCCATCAAACGGACCATGATCAAGGGATTCAACATCGGCCGTCCATCCAACCACTCCCCATTTGCCCTTGATCTACCACATATTTACGAGCCATGCCACTTCAAAAATCTATAAATAGACTCCCTTTCCTTTTGAAAGGGGGACCCCAAGCAAAAGAATTGAAGAGAGAGATCGGGGATCGCTTTTGTTTCCTTGCTCCTCCTCAACTCTGAGTTCCGCCGGACCACCGCCTGACGTTGTTGCTCCGTCGGACCATCACTTAAAGACCTCACATCCGCCGGACCACCACTTGAGGTCCTCACCTCCACTGGACCATCACTTGAGGCCTTGAGCTCCGCTAGACCACCACTTGGGGCCTTGAGTTCCGCCGGACCACTACTTGAGGCCATGAGCTCCGCCGAACCACTACTTGAGGCCCTAGGCTCCGTCAGACCACCACCTAAAACCCAGACTTTTGCCTGACCACCACTTGAAGCTTGAGTTCCGTCGGACCATCACTTGAGACTCTGAGCTCCTCTGAACCACCACTTGAGGCTCTGAGCTCCGCCGGACCACCACCTGAGGCCCAGACTTCTGCCTGACCATCACTTGAGGCCCTCACCTCAACCGGACCATCACTTGAGGCCCTGAGCTTTTCCAGACCACCACTTGAGGCCCATACTTCTTCCTGACCACCACCTAAGGCCCGGACTTCTACCGGACCACCACGTGAGGCCCGAACTTCTATTGGACCACCACCTAAGGCCCGGGCTTATACCAGACCACCGCCTGACTCCTGAACTTTTGCTAGAACACCACCTGAGGCCCAAACTTTTGTCGGACCACCATTTGAGTCCTGGACTTCTCTTATGTACGCTACACCCTCTCTCTTATCTACTTGTGTGCTGGATCTTTGTACAATGCTAAGTGCTAAATTTTATATTTCTCTATCGTTGTGAATACTCCAGGACACAACAACTTTCTTTCACAATTCCTTCATATATCTTTCTTTAAAATAATTGATATCTTCTTAGGACTAAATCACATAAGAAAAATGTGCCAAAAAATGTAATTGGACAATCTACTTTCTTCCTCCTTCTCGTCGAATTAATGCTTCTCTCGGCTGAAGCTTTCTCACGTGTTTTACTCACGAGGAGTCATTCATTTTCACTCTTTTACACGATCCCTCGCTCAGCGATGTGATTTGACTCTGTCTGGGGAGTTCACACACGTGGACGACCTGATCTGGTCGTGTTTATGCTCCAACACCCGTTCATCTCTGTTCGATTTAATAAATGGCCGGTTCACTTGAACAGGCCAGAGCGGTTCTTACATAATATATATATTTTTATTTTGTTTTAGTATTTTTTGAACGAGCCAAGCAAGCTCATGAGTTGAGGCTTGCTCAAGCTCAACTCGTTAGCTCAACACGAGTCATTTATCTAGCTAAGCTCATGAGTCGAATATTCCAAAGTACTATTCGTTTTCATGAAATATTTTTATAAAGTATGATGACGAATAACTGAATCAATATGTACCTTATGACTAATCTTCTTAGATGCGGAGTTTGCAAGTTGAACTTATGTAGTCCATTTTATCCTATAGGCTACATATTTGAGTCAAATTTATAATTAAACCTATTCAAAGTTAATAAAAATTTTGAATCTTAAAATTTGGAATAAATATAAGATAAAAAAATTCTATAAAAAAAAAAGAGGCTGCTTTAATTAATTATTCATGAAAATTCAGCAATTTTACCTAACTTACTCAACTAGCGTGACAAGAATGCAATCCTTAGTCAAGATGAGATGCCAGATAAGATTTGGTGGCTTTTTTGGTCAACATCGCTATCGAGTTCTACCGTATTATAAATAAAATTTTTATGCGTATTTCATATAATTAAAATTAAATATAATACATATTTCATATAATAAAAAATAGTATATTATTATTTTTAAATAAATGATCAGATGAATAAATAGATTATTATATATTTTTTCATAAGAATTAATTAATTTGTGATGAAGGGCCGTATTGGTGGAAGTAGAAGGTAGAACAGGAAAAAGAAAAAAAATTAGGTAAAATTTATTTAATTCAAATATATTTATAATGGATTTTATAGTTATTAGATTTTTTTAGAAGATTATAATATAATTTTTTATTAATTAGCAATATTTTTTATATAACATTAAAAAATAATTATATTTAAATAAGAAATTTTCGAAATTCCAATTTTATCAAATTTATGGCCGTAGTAAGGGCTTTGATGAAATGAACTTAACGATGCTAAGAACACATTGATTCGAGTTGAAATAGATCTGAATCAAGCATTCAAAATTATAGTTCGAAAAAATTATGAGAATATTATATTTCAATGATAAAATCTCCTATGAATCTTTCATGCTTATAATCTAAATAATGGGCTCGATGAGACACATCGAATCAATCTAAGATCACTTAATTATGATATCATTAAGATACTAAGATGTTTAAAAAATATTGAATAATCATGGGGATCAACTCTTAATCGCTTACCATCATAATGGGGTGCTCTTATTTCTTGCAGAATTGACTAGGGCACCATTAAAAATTTATAAATAAACTTTGTGTAACTATGCAGAGTTCTTAAAAAGTCTTATTTGAAAAATATTAAAATTTTAAATTGCGGCTTTGTGACTAGGATTCTAAGCACCACGACTTTGGGGGTGCAACGTTGGGGCGCAAGAACTCAGTGCGACTACATTGATACTCTCAGTTCTACAATTACTATTGAAATGAGAATGCAACGCTATTGCACCAGGTTGGAGTGTTTAGGCACTAGACACCAAAAAATATTTTTTTAATATAAAATTCTCTCCACTCAACCCATTTTTTCTCCCTCGCTCATTTGGCTTGTTGAGAAAGGAAGGGAAGGGAAGGATGGGGAGAAGGAAAGGGGAGAGGGTAAAGATGACACTAGATTTTGGCCAATGCTTCTACAAAAATTGTTTTGATCATTAAAGGTGACTTCTAACCTAATTGTGTTTTAAAAAATTTTGATTTCTGCTGTTTAATTTCTCTTAAATTGATTTTTGTTGCATTTCCTTAATTTTAGAAATGGCTACACTACAACATTTTGCATGTTGTATTACTGAATATTCTGGTCATTTTGGCGTAATGGTATTGCATTTTTGCATGTTAAAATTGAAATTTATTGCATTTTGTATTATTTACATAGAAATAATAATTTTGGCATTTTTATATTATTACATTGTTAATGCAAGCATTATGAATGAATACATATATGTGCATAAGTAATAACTTATTGTTATTACTTTTACAATATTGTGTGTAAAAATAAGAAATGTTGGTTAATTATTGAAATTGGTTAGAGACTGATTAATAGGAGTACATGATGGTGAGCCGGTGAACTTTACTTTAAATATTATAATTTATGGTGTTATCCTCTACTAATTCATGTGATTTACTGATTTTAGTGTTGTTGGGTTCGTCATACCAAGTCACTCAATTTGAATATAAGTTTGCTGAAATTGGAGTTTATATGATTTCAAATTTAATTTTGGAAGTTTCCAATTTGAATATACCTCGAGATTTGTGCTTGATCAAGGCAATGCTTGGTGACATGTCACAAGCATCTAATAATACTATATTCATCTTAAAATAAATATGATTGTTATAAAATTCTTTTGGATCACCATACAAATAATAAGAGAGGAAAGTTGGACAATGTTGATGCAATGTTTATAAAAATTAATTAATTCTTACGAAAGTGTACATCTCATTTCATCATATATACTCAAAGCCTTTAAATGGAGACTACTAAAGCCTCCTCAACCGCTAGGTCCGCTATTAACCATTGAATAACCCTAACTCAATTCAACATTCATATATATCCTATCATATATAGACAACAGGCAATAATGACTAACAAATCATGCTCATGAGAGATAATTTAGAAATTAATGTAATTACAGTGACTTAATAATAATTAAGCATAATGAAATGAAGCATGAATTAATCTTTTTTTTTTTTTAATAAATGTCTTTTGTGAAACTTTTTAATGACTTTGACAGGAAGTACTCCCAAGTTAATATAATGATTGATAACAACAAATCCCTTGTGCCAAAACTAATTTTTTTCGTTGTGGATCCTGGACGGCTTCCAGAGACCAACCAGATAGCGCCACATTACTTTTTGCTTAGTGCTTGTGCTCGGTACCGGATGACATGGCACGTTCTAGTTGGTCTCTAGATCGTCTGGTGTCTGTATAGAATACTTTTTCCACAATTAGCATGAACATTTGACAATTTTTATATCTTCAATCAATCTATTTTACATGCCTTAATCCTAAACTGAACGCTAAATATTTTCAAAAAAACCAGAAAAAAAAATCCATAAAATCTAACATCATGATCTTAAGCTTAAAAAATGAATAGTTTTTATAAAAAAGAAAATCATGAGCATGAGCATTACTTTACTACTCAATAATCCTAAGATAAACTTTAGCCTTAATAACATGCAAAGGGTTATGAAGATCAATAGGGATGCCAAAACAAGATACTAGATTGGGTTCATGTTCGAATCGAAATTGACCTAATTATAATCCATTCGACCCGATCTCGACTCATTAAATAAATGAGTCAAAAAAGATGTACTCGAACCTGACCTAAATGACTTTAACCCAACCCATTAATCCATTTTGATTAAAAAAATTGTAACTTGTCAATTATAGATTTTATATTAATTGATTCAAAATAAGAAGAGTATACAAACAATTAAAAGAATTTAAGTAAAAAAAAATAAAGTTAATATTAGAACTTACACTACCAATTAAGTAGATTAGAATTTCAGACTTATTTATTAAAAGAGTCAAATCGAAATCAATTTTTTGAGTCCAATCCAAATTAAATAGGCGGGCGGAGCCATTTATTAACATCCCTAACATTACTTAGCTTTATTTGACGGGTGAGCTCTGTGGTGGCTTCCTTTTTTTGTGTATTTTGGTTAGTTGGTTGTTGGGATTTTGGCTTTCTTTCTGTTTTTCTTTCTTTGTTTTCTGCAGGTGCCGTTGTGCAGCTTGATGTGGTTTCTTCCCGTTGTTGTGTTTCTTCCTCTTGATCTTTGGTCTGGCTTGCTTTGTTGGATTTTTATTTTCTTATTATTTTGTATTAGGCAGAATCATGGGCTCACAGTTTCTTATTCAAAGATTATATTTTTATAGAGTTTCTAATTCTTTAGAGACTTGTAATTTTACTGTTTAATTGACGTGTAAGTCTTGTAGGATTTAATGGAGACAAAAAAAAAAAAAAAAAATATTCGATCGTCTTCGAAAGATATATCAAATCATCGAGAAGAATTTTCGGAAGCGTACCTGAATCCATTGAAATGTAGAATTGAGGTTTTCGGTCTTCCACGTTTAGAGCGGCATTCTCCAAGAGAGCGAGAGAACTCTTATTTTCACTTAAGATGGAAAAAAGAGAGAAATGAATAATTAACCGCTTAAACTGGGGATCACGACCTTTTTATACTTTAAGTGTAAATACTTTATTTCAGCCCATCATTAAATAAAGGTTCAAGTTGAGAAAATAAAATGAGCAGCTCTATCATTACTAGGGGTGTCAATTCGGGTCAACCCGTCGGGTTCGGGTCGAACCCGACCCGACCCGGATCTAAACGGGTCAACCCGAACCCGACCCGTTTTTGCAAACGGGTCGGACATTTCAACCCGAACCCGACCTGGCCGGGTTGCCGGGTTGACCCGACACGACCCGCGACCCGGTAGCTGGAGCGCGGCAGCGATTGCGGAGCGACGCGGGCGCGCACGCTGGGTTCGGCACGACGGGTTCGAGCTCGGCACGGCGGAGCGACGCGGGCACTGTTCGGCAAGCGGGTTCGCGCTCGGCACGGCGAAGCGATGCGGGCAGGGCCGGCATGCGCGGGTTCGAACTCGGCAGTCAGCACGCGGCACGGCGGAGACACGCGGGCTCACTCGACGCTCGGCACGGCGGAGACACGGGGGCACGCGCGGTTCGCGAGGGGGCAGGCGCCATGCGGCCAGGCTGGCGCGCACGCGGGTTCGAGCTCGGCAGTCCGCACGCGGCAGCCAGTTCAGGATTCGGGAATTCAAAATTTTTAAAATTAAACGGGTTTTCGGGTTGACCCGGCAACCCGCCGGGTCAACCCGAACCCGACCCGTTTTTCAAACGGGTCAGATCTGCGAACCCGAACCCGACCCGTTTATCAAACGGGTCGGGTCCAACCCGGATTTTTCGGGTCGGATCCGGGTCGGATTTTCAGATCGGGTCAAAAGTTGACACCCCTAATCATTACCCATTTGACTATCTATTCCTCCATATCTAATTTTCAAACAAAAAATCATGAAATCATATGGAAGGTACACAATTAAAAAACACTTAAACAAAAATCTATCTCAATTATAAACTTTACAGCACGCTTTATAATTTGAGAAAATTATCTTTTAACTTCTATATATTTTACAATTTATTATTTTAAAAATAAAAAAAAAAGATTTGAATGATTGGATAAGATTTAATGGTTGACTTTGATATTATGCAGTCGTTTTAGAATAAAAATCATAGAGTTGATAATAGCTACAGAAGTAATGGGAAGGGGACAAAAGGAGAAAACAAACAAAAAGGTTAAACTTTGAATAGCTCACCAAAGATATTCAAATAAGTGAAAGGAATGCATAATAATTGAAACTCTGGCAAAAAAAACTCCAAAAGGGTGGGAAGAAACCACTAACCTCTTCAAAAAATAATGATAATTTGAAATCCACACCAATGAAATTTTAATATATAGTCACCAAACCTAATTTTTAGAGAGAAAATTTAATAAGTTACTTTAAAATAACTATAAATCAGGAAATACTAATTTTTTTTCTTAAATATTTAATTCTTGGACATATATCCTTTTCATCAAGCATGAATTTTAAGGAAAAATCAAGTTGGAAACTTTCGATATTAAATTTAAGATCATATGAACTCCGATTTCTATAAACTTATGGTCCAACAGAATGTCTCGAAAATACGAACCCAACGATAGTAAATTCGACTCAATCTGAGCCCAAATGGGTCCAAAATATCACTAATTGATCTTGCTCATTAGATATTGGCATGCAAGAAAGAGATGAAAATACAACCCTCCATTGTATCAACTTTCTATATCTTCTTGGCATTAATTAACCATCATCACCATACTTGAGTTTATATTTTTTGAGTTACATCATCAAATGTTGGTGGTCAAACAATGGCAAACAAGTGATTGTGAACATGAAATGTTGGACAAGCGATGATAATTAAGACAATAGTGGTTGGATGATGATGAACAAACTATACCAATTTGTTGATATTGATGGCTAGTTGACAATGGTTATATATAATGACAGATGAGTAATGTTGGTCGAGTAATAAAAGTCAAATTATTACAATTGTTAGTAGTGATTGTCAGCATCAAATATTGGGTAGAGGGTAAAATAACTATACATCCATATAAGAGGGATACAACTTTTTGAGTTAGACCCACCCGATGCTATCTTGGTCATTCCTATGTTAGCGGTCAACAACTACGCATTCATATAAGAGGGCAAAATAATCAGAATACTATTAAAAGTAAGAAGAGTTTGATAAGAGAGTGCTTGCAAAAAATGACCTATTTATTGGAGGATTAGCTATAGAAGTCTAAGCAAAGTTATGAGCCATTTAAGCAACATACTATGCGATTATATCTAAATAATATTGATCAGATTTGTCCATACAAACTTATGAGCTAACTTATCCTTTTGCTTAGCTTTACTTAATAAATTAATGCTTGACAACTAATATTTTTAGCTCGGAATTGGCTCTATCAAATTCATTACAAATTTTATTTAAATTATTAGAGAATATATATCTCAAATCATTTGAGCTTTACCTGAAAAAATAGAACTTACCAAACCCAAATTAAATTATTGGACCACTTTGGACTTCATATTCCTTATTTGATCCAACAAGCTTAGCTCAACTTTATTCCAAAAATCTTAAGGAGATGATTGTATACTATTTAGGGTTTTGAGTGAGTTGATCTCTTGGCAAGAGAAGAGCATAAACATAAAGATTAATGAAAGAATATTGATGAGTAGGTTGGAGTATATGTGCTATTTCAATTAATGAGCATCACTTTCCTTGCATTAGGCATATTTTAATATGGTGGAAGCACACTAAGAACTTAGAAAGAATAGTTTAATTGCAAGAGCTCTTAGAGGATATTGATAGGCTTGTAAATTAATAAGAAGGAAAACAAATAAAATTATATAGTATTTTAATTTTGTTTTATTGATTTATTTACTAAAAAATAAAAAATTAAAGTTGACTTAATAAAAGTTTTTAATAATTTTAAATAAATTATTATAAATTTATTTATTTATTTAGTTAAAAATCAACATGACTTTTAAAGTCAAAATAAATGAAAATAAAATCATAATTTTATAAAATTTATTTTCTATTTTAAACCAATCAAATGAGGCCTTCTCTATTGACTAAAAAATTTATTTCCCATTCACACCTTTTTCATTATCAATTCAAGATTTGGATATATAATTCCCAATTTCATAATAATTAAAATCCTATTTAATTATACTTATTTTTCTTAAATCAATTAATTAAAAAAAACAATATTTTAATTTAGGGATTTTTACATACATAACACTTAAAACAAGTCTATTTACCTATTAAACATCTAAACTTTTCTATTTACCTCTATACCACCTGAAAACAATTGTCTCATCAAAAATAACACTCCGTCTCTTCGCCGTCAACTCCAAATCGCTAAAGCGCTAAAGAGCGCGGGAATCGCACAGATCGTCTTCCATCCCGATCGTCTTCTCCAGCGACACAGACTTTCCTTTTCCCTCTATCGGTTTGAATCGCACAGCTTGCCAATACCGATCATCTTCTACAACAAACGTAGTAGCCGGCGTCTTCTCTGGCCAGTTCCGACACAGAATCGTTGTTTGTCATTTTATTCTCCGACACAGAATCACGGGAAAAGCAGAGTTCGTCATTTCCTCATACTTGCATCTCTTCTTATATTTTATTCTCCGACATTGCTCTCATTTTTTATTCTCCAAATTTGCTCTCATACAGAATCGCGTACCCACAAGCTATATTTACAGCTAAAATCTGATCCTGCTCTCTGTTTTTAAGAAGAAATCGGAAGGCTGCAGAGAGAATTTAATTCTGTTTTAGGGATAGTTATAAAAACTTACATAAAAACTTCTTGCTTGTTCCATGAATGGACTGTTATGAGCCAAATGTTAGTTATTTCTTCCGGAATTAATTCTGCTATTGTTACAGGTTTGTTATAAAAACTTCCATAAATCTAATTTTCTCCTCTTGGCTGTATGATGAAAACAATCCAAGCTAGTCCGGCTGCACTGCGAATGCTAATAGCAGCACCAGAAGTGTCGCCGCGAAACAGCCGTGACTTCGGACTGGAGAGTGGCGAATGGCCGGAGCGAAGCGAAGACGACGAGCCGAACATAGCAAACTTCTTGAAGACGGAGTTGTATACGGAGTGGTATAATTGATTTAAAATGACTAATTTAGGTGGTATATTAGTAAATAAATTAGTTTAGGTGTTAAATTTGTATTTTAAATAGTTTTAGGTGTTATGTATGTAAAAATCCCTTTAATTTATCATTCAATTTTAATTATTAAAGTTATAGATAAGAATTGACTGAACTAAAGCCTTACACAAAAACAACTAACATTTTATACATTAAAAAATTCAACTTTATAATATTACATTAAAAACTATGATTTTTTTATTAATTTATTAAATGAACAAAACAATAAATTTATGTCCCACTATTCATATGCGATACAACACATAAATTTCTTAAAGTGGAACCTTAAGTCGCTGTCGACTATAGCTTAAGTGGTTTGAATGCCCATTGCCAACACCGCATGATTTCGCGTCCAAAAAATCGATTTTGTATGGAAAAAAAAAAAAAGAAAAAAAAGAAAGTCAAGAGGGCTACAGATACAAATCCCATCAGTGGAGACCATTAATGCACATCAACGCCAGTGATAATGATCGCGAAGTTTTCTAATTTTATTTTATTGAATAGTAGTTTTAATTTGTGACTGAACGGTAAATTGATATTTGGAGTCATTTGATTAATGTCTATTTCGACTTTATTTAACATTATAATGAATATGAGTTAGTTTTTCAAATATAATATTTTATAGGTTGATGAGATTTTATTAAAATAAAATATTTGTGATGTAATTCTGAATGTTAGTCTTTAATTGATTGATTAAATCAAACGGATGATTAGAGAGTGATGACTCTTTGTAGATTATTGAAAGTCATATATAATTAGGGGTGTCAATTTCGGGTCACGAGTCGGGTTCGGGTCGGACCCGGAACTGACCCGGGTTCAAACGGGTCGACCCTAACCCGACCCGGTTAGGCAAATGGGTCGAAAATCTGAACCCGAACCCGACCCGTCGGGTTGACCCGACACGGAACCGATTGCAGAGCAGCGCGCGCATTGGGCGAGCGCGGGCGGAGCGGCAGCAGCGCAGAGCGACCACGCGAGTGCGGCAGCGCGGGCGAAGCACGGCAACGCGGGCGGAGCGGTCGCTGCACAGACCCGACCGCGCGAGCTCGGCAGCGCGGGCGTAGCGCGGCATCGCGGCATCGCGGGATCGCGGGCTGGCTCGGACTCGGGCTTGGCTCGGACTGCATGTTTCGGGTCAAACGGGTTGACCCGGCAACCCGTCGGGTCAACCCGAACCCGACCCGTTTTTCAAATGGGTCGATTTCTGGAACCCGAACCCGACCCGTTTTGTATTCGGGTCGGGTCCAACCCGGATTTTTCGGGTCGGGTCCGGGTCGGTTTTCGTGTCGTGTCAAATATTGACACCCCTATATATAATGATGATGGATAACGATATAATGCAAAAATTCATAAGACTCGTGGATGACATATGAAAGAATAAAAATATCATATTAAAATTTGGATGTTCTGCGTTACTATTTGTAACTATATTTATATGACAACACATAAAATGACTGATGAATAGAACTGATAAAATTAGCATTAAAACTGATACGACATGAAATAGTGTATAACATATACTTATAAATATTGATAGACATATTGATATAATATAGTGATATGATATACTGATAGACCAGTATATATGAAAAGAAAAAAAAAAGTGGAAGGGGGTGGCAATCACCCTGTTGTTTTAACAAGCGAAAAGAAGAAGAAGAAGAAGAAGAAAGTTAAAAAAATAAAGTGGAAGGGGGGGTGGCAACTGCCCCGTTGTTTTAACAATTCCCCGTGCGTTAGTATGGGCCATTCGGCTGGTGGCAGTAGCCGGCTGGTTTGATCGCCAAATTGCATTCAAGCCAGATTTTTGGGTCAGAACAATTCAAATCGGACATTTTTTGGGTCCTCATAATAATTTTTTGACGTTTTAGACTCAATTTTGACACTTTAATAGCCCACCAGAGCTTATATGATCAATATTTGGTTATTTTAAATGTTTTGGAACGTAATTTTCTAACATTTTTTATGATTCGATCAATTTAAATGCTGTGACAAGTTCTTTCAAACTTTTGAAGATTTGAATTTTGAAAATAGGGTCGTAACTGATATCATAAAAAAATCTCTTGATCAGACACAAATCTCGAGACAAAATTAAGTTGGAAATTGCAAAATTTTAATTAGAGACCATATAAACTCTGATTTCAAGAAACTTATATTTAAACTGAACATCTCAAAAATACAAACCAAACGACGCCAAATTCGACCCAATCCGAGCTCAAATAAATCCAAATCAAACACCCGGAGCAAATTTAAAAGGTTCAAACCATAATTTGGATTACCAAACAGTTTCGAAATGTAACGTGCTTATAGCTGAATGGAGCGGCGAGACGAGATAAATCCAACGAGGATAAGATCCAAATTTTGAAATCATTACAACATTCAAATATCCAACTAAGGATCCAAAATCAAGGGAATCAACATCGGTAGTCAATTCAAACCACTCACAAATTACCTTTCAATCTTTCATCTCCCTCCAATTTACATACCACTCTCGTAAAACTATAAATAGACCCCTCATTTTTCGTATACGGGGGTGGGAGGATGAAGGGACCCAAGCATGAAGAGAGGAATAGTCCTCTTGCCACCAAACTCCTCCTCGACCATCATCTGACTTCAGCCCATCCACCGATTATTGTTAGACTTTCACCCGGCTACCGACGGACGCCGAATTTATGTCTGACAACCAACTAATGTCATATTTTTATCCGGCTACCAACTGATGCCAGAATTCAGCCCATTGCTAGATTTCTACCTGACGATGGACTTTCGCCTGTCATCAGATTTCTACCTGATGCTGGACTTTTGTTAATTGTCGGACTTCTGCCCAACGCCGGACTTCCACCCGTGGTCGTACTTCTGCCTGTCACCGGACTTCTGTTTGTCAACAAACTTTTATCATACTTCTACCTGATGCCGAACTTCCGTCTGTCGCAGGATTTCTACCCCACGTCGGACTTCCGCCTGTCATCGAACTTATATCTCACGTTGAACTTCTACATGACGTTGGACTTCTGACCTCCGTGGCTCGACTGCAGTCCTTCCGACCATCAACGTCCTTGTACAGTTTTTTTGTCTTTTGTCTCCTGCCAACTATGGTCATGTCGACCAAACGAATATATTAATACTAATTCTTCCAAATTCTACCATGTAATGCATGCATTCTATACTATATATATTTGTTACATCAAGCTAAGGCCTTCCCTCCAATGAAGGGCCTCCTTTGTAATCAATTACAAATACTAGTGGATTCATTTAAACTTGGCTAAGCCCAGTGTTTTTTTTTTTTTTTTTTTTTTTTTTTTTTTTTTTTTCATTTTTAGGGTTTTCCATATAAAAATATCTTATATCTCTTATAAATACTGCACCCTCTCTCTTATCTGATTGTGTGCTGGATCTTTGTACGAAACTAAGACGTTAAACTTTATATTTCTCTACCACCGCAGATATTTTAGGATGCAATAATATATATATATATATATATATATATATATATATATATATATATATAATAGACTATCAAGTCAATTGCATTGAGTGAGGGGGGAGATAGCAAATACAAAAGAAGGCAAACATGAGATTTTTGGTGATTTGATGAAAAAAAAAATATTGTATGCTATAGAGATATATATATATATATATATATATATATATATATATAGAAAAAAACTTTGACAAATTGTAAGAAATAAATACAAAAAATTATAGTGGCTAACATAAACTTCACAAAAAAAAGAGAAGTGGTTCAATATAAATCAAATGGAGAAAAGGCGAAGAATTTTATGATAAGATTAAAAATGGTAACAATATATTTAAGAGAGAATATATAAGATAACAAATGAAGAAGAAAACAACAAAACACTTTAGAAGAGTTAAATAATGAGAGGAGCAATCCTTGCTTATTTGGACCATTATCATAAGTAGTCATTGATTGATAAGATTGAAATATAACCTTAGATGCAATTGATGACTATATAGTGATTCAAGGAAGATGCGTTGCGAGATGCTACGATTTGTTAGCCATTCGAAGATTAAATGAGATGTCACAATGTGACAACCAACTGATGATTCAAGAAGGTATTCACAAGCAATAGCCTTACATCAAAGTGCATGTTGTATGTCACAAGCCTCAGAAGTATTTTCATAACACTTCCTAATATAACAAATATCAATAAATATAAATTAATTTACTATAAAGAAAGAATATAGTTAAATTTAAATTAAATATTTTAAATATACATTTATTATGATAATTGAAATAAAATCATAATACTCTCATATATATATATATATATATATATATATATATATATATATATATATATATATATATATATATATATAATATTTTTTATAGATGCACGTAAAATATAGTATATGTGAAATTTTTATGCTTTGAATTTGGGGTAATAGATATTATTATTTATTAATTTTGTTGTTGATTATAATTGAGATAATATTTTTTTATTCTTGAACAGATAGATTTTTCTTTGCGATTGAGTCCGCAAATTGGGGTTTCATTCTTCTGTTTTCCTCGGGATGGAAAGGAAAGAGAGAATTGCTAGGGATTGAAAAAGAAGGGCAAAAACCCTCGATCGGAAAGTTGGAGTAGAGAGACACGAAGAAACCGCTGATAGGTGAGCGATAATGGACATGATGAACTCCGCCGGCGGCGGCGGAGGTGGTGGAGTGATGGGATATGCGGATTCAGTGGACTCTTCACCGCGGTCTCGCGGCGGGGAGTCCTGGGACGAACCGTTCCCCTCCTCGGCTGCGGCCTCAAAACTCCGATTGATGTGTAGTTATGGAGGGCGGATTGTGCCGCGGCCTACGGATAGATCGCTGTGCTACCTCGGTGGAGATACGCGGATCGTGGTGGTGGAGCGGCACACCACCCTCGCCGATCTCTCCGCTAAACTGTCCCGGAATCTCCTCGGTGGCCAGAACTTCACCCTCAAGTACCAGCTTCCTAATGAAGACCTTGACTCCCTTATCTCCGTTACCACCGACGAGGACCTTGACAACATGATCGACGAGTACGATCGCATCGTTGCATCCTCGTCTGCCGGCAGCGGATCCGGTTCTTCCCGCTCATCCCGCCTCCGGCTGTTCCTCTTTCCCTCCAAACTAGAGTCGGCACCGTCGTCGATTGGGTCGCTGCTGGATGATTCTAAGTCAGAGAATTGGTTTGTTGATGCCCTAAACGGCGCCATCGGCATGGATGGCCTCCCTCGCGGCCTCTCCGCAGACTCTTCCTCCGTCAACCACCTCCTCGGCCTCGAAGACGACTCCTCCGTAAAATCCCGCTCTGGAATCTCTGCCTCAGCTGCCGCGTCTGGGGGCGCCGGGCAGCCAGAGCATGAGCAGCTACTTCCTCGGCCAGACTCTTCTGGCAAGCTTACTCGCCATGATATTCACTCCGTGCCGGATTCCCCCATGGTCGATACTACTTCCTCCTTCGGTTCGACGTCCTCAGCTCCTTACCTCTCGAATCTACCCCCGATCCGTGTCCGCCCCGATGATCGCCCTCCGGAACAGCGAGTAAGTGGCTTGGAAGACCACTTCTCACAGATGAACATCTCGGCAGCCGCCGCCATGGCGGCGGCATCTGCTCCAGGGCAGAGGTTGTCAGACGAGGGCGGCTTCAGGGAACAGAACTTCGCTTACCAGCAAGTCCATCCTCTCGCAAACCCAGTATCCACCTCCTCAATCTCCCCATCTGAAAACCCTAATCGTAGAAATTTCTCTTCGGATGAGGAGAAGTCTGACCAAGTTGCCATCAACAAACCACAGCCACAGCAGCTGCAGCAGCAGCAGCCGCCGCCGCCGCCTCCGCCACTTCAACAAAAGCCCAGCCCCTTGGATTCAGCTCCTTTGGAACCCATCGCCAGGTATGCACTTCTTCTCCTGCTTAAGATCCATTCAGCAGATCAAAACCTAGTTTATTGTTTCCTTTTTGCGATTGATTAATCTTCATTTTTCTACAAACAGGCCGGTGTATTACCCTGATAGGGTTTCTGCCAATACCACCGGCGTGAACCCCATTCCTGATCCCAAACGCGACGTTCCCATCTCCAGCTACGTTATTACCTCCATGCCACCTGCTGAGCAGCAATTCCGGCAGCATCCCTCTCATATTCACCAGTTTCATCAGCAGCAACAGCAACAACAGCAGCAGCAACAACAACAACAGCAACCACAGTTTATTCAAGCCAACCCTAATCCCCAATATATCCACCACCCTGCCACCGGCACTGTCCTCCCATACCCAACTTACTACCAAATGCCCATCCAACAATCCCAGCAATCCCATGCCTTTGATCAGCAGCAGTTCCCTGTTTACTACCTCCCAGTCCGCCAGAATCCCCCACCGCAACAAACTTACAACATGCCTATCGCCACCTCTCATCCAGATGTCTCCACTCAGGCAAAACCAGCTGCAGCCACCACCTTCTCAAAGCAAATCCCTGCTAAACCTGAAATGCAGGCAAATCTATACAGAATGGCTGCCATGGCGCCGCCACAGCCAAACAATGCCTCGGCTCAGCCGCAGCTTCAGCCGCTCATCCATATGGCCTCTGATCAGGGTCATCCATATTCTGGTGTGGGCTATCATGTTATGCACCACCACCATCATCCATCTCAACAGCAGCCTGCCACCGCGGCCGCCACTGCAGTAGCAGCTAATTATGGTTATGAATTCCCTGCAGATGCCACTGGCATTCCTCAAGTTTACTTTACTCAGACGACCTCTCCGCCAGGAATGGCTCAGCCACAGTATCAGAATGTGGTAACCTCCCCCGATGCCGCCGCCGCTGCTGCAGCTGCTTCCACGCTTCAGCCTGGCGAGGTTAAGCAGACAAGAGCTTCATGATGTAAGTAATAAGTATTTTGAGAAACTGAAACTCTGATCTGGATTTGATGTTATTGGATTGTGTTTGCTTAATATATGTTGTGTATTGTTATTATTTCATGTTTTAGTATGTTGTTGTAGGAATAAGAGGTATTGAATGTCCTATGTCTCTTCTGTTTGTGGTTGTTTGGTGAGCCCCCTATGTGCTGCCCTGCTTCTGAAGGAGAAACTTTTGTTATGAGTTTTTTGGTATCTATAAATAAGCATATTACATAATGTTGTCCACAATTGATCATATTACAGAATGTTGGCTGCATAAGCTGATATTATTCTTACTTTTTTAAGAATGATTAATGATTATGTTTGCTAATGTTTGCTATGCCTTGGCTATCATTTTTCCTGAAGAAATTCCAATTGAATAGCATAAAATTCTTTGATTATTCCACCCACTGTAGCATTGAGGATTCGTTTGGGACGGCTTTCTTCTTGCTTCTTAAAGCAGCTTTCTAGTATAAAAAATAGAATTAATTTTTGTATCAGCAGCTTTCTTTAAGAAAACAGTAAGGCTTCGTTTGGGACGGCTTTTTTATTGCTTTCTAAAACAGAGTTTTAGTATAATTTTTTTTATTTTTGTACTAAAACTCCGTTTTAGAAATCAATGAAAAAGCCGTCCCAAACGAAGCCTAAGAATGCAGTCCCAAACAAAACCTAAATGTTAATTCTCAAACTAATTTTTTTTTCAATTAATTGGCCTAAGGAATGTAAGCCCACCTCTCTTGTCTGACCATGCCAATTATAGGACTAAGGCTTTGTTTAAAGATGATTTTTTTATTGCTTCTTAAAATAGCTTTTTAGTTCAAAATTTTTAATTTTTGTGTTAGAAAGTTGCTTTAAGAAGCATTAAGAAAGCTGTCCCAAACGAACAATAAATTCAAGAAATTCACATTCTTCTTGTTTTTAAATATGAAAACCGTAGCTCAAGTGCATTGAAATTTAAGATGAAATGAGCTATCAAAATAGATACAATTGAGATCAATAGCTCAACATAAGATATTAAAAACAAGAACAACAGCAGCAAAAAAAAATCCCAAAACATTAAAAATACTTAGAAGATGAATGGTGGTAGGGCTTAGAACATGGTATAGTTTCTGAAAAGGTTCGACAAGACTCATTCACAACTGGGCAACTAAAGTATGCATCTGTAATATAGAGATCACGTGAGCCCACAATCACAGTTGGTTGAGCTATCATCGTTGTCTTTTGCCCACCATTTGAGCCAATGGATAAAATCCCATCATATGTGTATCCAATCCAACTTGTAAAAGTAGGTAGCCGATTCTGCGTTGGCCCCATTGAAAAACCAGAAATATGCCAAAATGTTAAGCAAACAAGAGGCAAAATAAACCTACTAAAAAGGAAAATGTGCTAATATTAAGGCTCGTTTGGGACAACTTTCTTACTGCTTCTTAAAGTGATTTTCTTCTAAAAAATTTTAATTTTTGTACTAAAAAACTGTTTCTTGAAGCCGTCCCAAACAAGAGAGATTATTAGGTGCGGAGTGCGGACGGGAAGAACCGTCCGCACAAGTATTGGGTACCTAGTGGTACCCGCACTCGGTAACGCTGGGTACCGTTAGGTTCCCAGTGCTTGTGCGGACGGTGCGCACTCCGAACTTAATAATTTTTTCCCAAACAAAGCCTAAACTCTAATCATCTTGGTTTTTTTTTTTTTTTTTTCCATTTATCACTTAAGATGGTCATTTAAGATGGAGGCAAGTGGATTAGAGCTTCATATTCTATGCAACCTCTTATACTTTTTAGCCAGAGATTGTAACTACAGTGATAATCATAAAGTAAGTAGGATGAAATTTGTAGTAGAGGAACTTTGAAAAGATAGTTTTTCCCATTCGATTGAAGTTTCTTGATCATGTTCAGTGCAGAAGGGCGGCCCAAAGAATGGGTGGCTATGGCTTTCTATGGCTAGATTGCAAAATAAATAGATGTCATCAATATCAATGCCATTGCTAAATAAGTAAATCATCAATTTTAACACCTCTAATACGCCTATGATAAATTTGAAATCTGATCATAAAGTTCACAACTTTATTTTTTTGATTGTTAGCTAAGTCTCTTTAAGAAAACCCAACCTAGAGACAATTCTCTTAAGTCATGTCTTATTTATATTTGATTGCTCTCAATTTTATTAAATTTATTGATTCATCGACCCGGATCAAATCATGAACTCTTATTTTTTTATCAAATTACCTTCTTTAGATCAAGCATAAGGGAGAAATTATTCTGCGCGGAGTCTGGACGTGAAGAGCTGTCCGGATTATGAGTGTACAAATAGTTTGTACACTGATTTGATATACAGTGTACAAATATGTAAACAGTATGTACATTCACATGTCTGAACAATTTTCTTCTCCTAAGGACTACGGACAGAATAATTTCTATCAAAAAGGAGCATTTTTAGCACTAGAAAAAGGTGAATGAGTTCTTACCATGGAACAACAATTTGTCACGAGCTTTAGAGAGAGAAACCTAGTTCAGATAATCAATAAAGCTGGTGCGAAATGATGGCAAAAGGTAAAATACAAACATGTTAACATTGAGGACATTAATAGAATGATTAAATTGGTGATTAGGGGTGTCAATTTCGGGTGACGGGTCGAACCCGAAACTGACTCGACACTATTCGGGTCAAATCGAACCCGACCCGTTTTTGAAAACGGGTTAGTTTTCCTGACCCGAACCCGACACGCTTCGGGTCCGGGTCAACCCGACAAGACCCGAATGACTTGTTTCTAACAAAAAATTGCTAGTTTTCGGGTCAAAAAAGGGTCTATCTCCTCTTTTTCGGGTAAAAAATGGGTCTATCTCCTCTTTTTCGGGTCAAAAAGCGGGTCAATCTTGGGTTGCCAGGTCAAAATCGGGTTTTCGGGTGAAAATCGGGTCAATTTCGGATCAAAGGGTTAACTCGAACCCGACTCGATTTTTGAAACGGGTCGAAATGTTGAACTCGAACCCGACACGGGTCGAGTTGACCTGAATCCGAAATTTTTGGGTCGAATTCGAGTCAGATTTTCAGGTCGTGTCAAATATTGACACCCCTATTGATGATTATTCTCGCCAAAATTTTCTCTCAAAGACTTGTTATTAAGTTATGAGCACACTAGTTAATAAAGTGAAAAGAAGAACTCGTGCATATCATTGTCCTTTGTGCTTTGAAATTGTTGAATTCCCTAATGGTATAGCCCTCTTCAAATTGAGCCAATTACTACATAAAAATTTGATTTAGCCATCATTGCTAAATCTAAATTATCAAACCCAAATTAACCTTGCTTATAACTACCCAATTCAGTTACTACTCCATTAGGGAACTGATTCCATGAAATATCTCCAAGGAAGCTTTCTCATTTACCAAAAACTATTCAATCTCCATTGGAAAAAATGTTGGTACAAATGAGTAGTGAGTAGTCGCATAAATTAAGTGTAACAACTAAAAAATAAAAAGTATTTTAAAATATGAATTTTTGAATTTCTGTTTGAACTATTGCGCTTCGGCGCTGTACTTGTGAGCACTGCGTCGTTAGGTTTGAGAGCACAGTAGCGCAAAAAACTGTAGATGTGGCATTTAAGTCTTTGTTTTTATAGTAACGCTGTATGTAGTGCTACGAAGCTGGATCTAAGTGTTGCGACCATTTCACCCCACCTCCTCATTTTCTATCGTGGATTGCTCAAGAAGAAGAATATGGAAAGAGAGAGGAAGAAGGGAGAAGGAAGAGAGAGAAAGGTCTTTTGGTGATTTTCATCCGGCTTTTCTTTTATGAAAATTATTCTATTTGTTGTAATTAACTATCCTCTTGCTTCTATTATCATTGATTTAAATTTCTAGGGATTTTATCACTCCTATATATATCAAAAATGTATTACATCCTAATTTCATAAGCTTTAACTGTGTAACTTTTGATATGTTATAAATTTGATCATTCTGAATTATTTTATATGATTTTATTGCATGTTTACTGGTTAGAAACGTGTATATGAATATTTATATGAAATGAGTAGGAAAAATATATACTGAAAATGAGTTAAAAGTGATGTACTGTGATTTGATATGATGGATATGACTGATATGTATTGGAAGGTGATAATGATATGCCTAAAAGGATGCATTCAATTGATTTGATTGAAATGATGAACTGATTGATATCAGATATATGAAATGACAACCTTCACGTGATAACTTTAAGATTCACTGATTAATTGATGGGAGTCATAAGCTGCTAGAGACTGATTGAGAGTTATAAAGAATAGGAGAAATTGATCATGTGATTCAAGGAGAGTTATAAGGAGTATATTGATTGAGAGACATAAAGGGAAATTGATTGGGAGACATAAATATAGGAGCAAGATACTCTCAAGATACCTTCATTTGAATATATGATAGAATATTGATACTTATTATTTCTTGTTACTAATTATTAAATATATATATACTGATTACTATTACTATTTATTGTTACTGAATACGGATGTTGATACTAGTGTATAACTAAGTCTGACGAGAATGATTGAATAATATGGCTGAATGAAATTTATTGAATGATAAAGACATAATGATTGACTGATTGACTTAACGAGATGTGATGTATATTAGAACTGATCAATTGACATTGATGATCGATGCAAATATCATATTGATGCATTAACTTACTTATAGGATTTACATAATATTATTTCTCTTTTGTCTTGCATTGATTTAAATTGCAAGATTTTAGTTATATAGTGGGCTTTATGCTCATTATGTGATTTTTACATATTTATAGGAAAAGGTAAGGACCCTATTACATGAGTCATTGGATGACATATATAATTTTCTTTCTACACTACTAGTTTAGTCGTCTTTTAGTTCATCTGATTTATGTATATTTTTTGTAGCTTATGAAGGTTATTGTATATATTATTTTTGGCCATAGAGACAATGTAAATATTGATCACTACAATAACATGAATTATTTTTTGTTATTTATTTATTTTCTATAAAACATTAATAAGCTCTCTATATCATATTGAACTGGTTGTTAATTGAAAGATAAAAGAAATATAATGAGAGGAAAATATAATAAAGGGAAAGAAAAAAAATTCACTATAGATCACAAAGTGTGATAAAGTGGTATTTGAGCAATGGTTAGTGGAAGAATTTACTTGTGACCAAAGCTGTATTCATGATTGCATTATTTATTAATTAAAACCATTTTTTTTTTTTTTGTGAAAATTTGTTTTGTAGTTGTTTATTTTGTTTAAAAAGATTTGTTTTGAATTTAAAATTTATTTTGATCAGGCAAATGAACCCAAAAAGAAAGAAATCTGAATATGATACTTGTTGCGTGCTAGAATATACTTGGCGATAGAGTTGTAATTTTACATCTTAGCGTTGCATGGATATCCAGTTCACACACAGAGAATAAATGATTTTTTATATGGAAAACTCTGAAAAGGGAAAAACCACAGGGCCTAGCCCAGTTGAAAATATTTCTTTATAATTTGAGTTGAGTACAGTGGGTTGACTCGTCTTGAGAGCGATCAAATTACAAATGTAAATTGTATGGTTGAAGTCTAGTGTTAAATATGGGGTCACTTGAAAGTTGGAGCGTCAATTAGTAGTCTGACAATGACTTGACAGAACTCTGACGTCAGTTGATGGTCTGACGGAGTTTAGGACTTCAAGTAGTGTTCTGGTGGAGTTCAAGCGATTAGGTGGTGGTCTGGTGAAGGCAAGGGCCTCAGGTGGTGGTCCGGCGTAGGCTATGGCCTCAAGCGGTGGTCCGGTGAGGGTGAGGGCATCAGGTGGTGGTCCGACGAAGGTGAGGACCTCAAGTGGTGTTCCGACGAATGTGAGGGCCTCAAGTGGTGGTCCAGCAAAGGTGAAGGTCTCAAGTGGTGGTTCGACGAAGGCAAGGGCCTCAAGTGGTGGTCTGGCGGAGTAACGACGTCAGGCGGTGGTCCGGCGGAACTCAGGCGGTGGTCGAGGAGGAGCTTCTTCTTTCTCTTCCTTCTCTTCTCTTCTTCTCTTCTTGCTTGGGTCCCCCTTCAAGATAAATGAGGGGTCTATTTATAGATTTCTGGAGTGACATGATGTAATATCAGTTTTGCTCCAGGTTCGTCCAGGACGAAGTTGGATCGTCCGGGACGATCGGTACAGGTTGTTTAAAGAAAACTGTTCTGTCTGTATGGTTCGTCTGGACGAAATCAGGATCGTCTGGACAAAAATTTTCCAGAGCCCCTTCGTCTGAGGACGATAATTAATTTTCGTCTGGACGAAATTTTCCTCTGCATGGATCATCCGGGATGAAGCTCGATCGTCCAGGACGATCAGTCTGGATATATATAGAAATGAGATATTTTGAAGAAAGAGAAAAAGCTGAGGAGAGAGAAAAACGAAGGAAAAAGTGGAAAAGTGGATTTTTGGGCGACGCCGAGCGGTTTTCGTCCGAAGAGATTGTTCAGGAAATTGCTGTACGCAAGGTAAGACACAATCCGACTTTCTCAATTTTCAGAACCGTCATTTTTGGCGGTATTATCTGTCCGGAATTGATTTTTGTTCGTGATTTTCGTCCATAATTTCCGACTGGTTTAGTTTTTACCGTGTAACTTTCTGTATATTGTTGAAGTGCCGAGTGTGCACATTTTGGTTATTTTCCGAAGATTTTTGTCCGGGTATTTTTGATTCGACTGTGTTTTTAGTCGACTGGATTTTTCTGTGAACTTGGAAATTCTTTGTGCAGTAGAATAAATGTTCTGAAATGTTGATATCTGTATTCTGTGCAAATTTGGTGAATCTTGATTTTCAGGAAAAATTGTGTAAATTCTGTATACTGCCGTTACGCTGCCCGATTTTTGGGTAATTTTTGATTTTGTCCGAATTTCTCTGAATTGATATGCTATCTGTATATGCTATAAGAAGGGAGTTATAAGGGGCCTGGATCCTATGAGATTCAGTTAGTGTCTGGGAAATTCTGAAATGAGCTCAATATGAAATCTGATATCTGTTCTGTTCCGGATCCGAGGAAATCTGTTTAGGTGCTATAAGCACTATATATGTTTTCTGGTGCTATAAGCACATCTGTTCTGGTGCCGTGAGCATAAAGGGAGGCATAAGGGGCCTGGATCCTATGAGATTCAGTCAGTGTCAGGGAATTTAGCTATGAATTACATAATATCTTATATTTGATTCTGATATGATTCTGATACGATTTGTTCTGTTCCGATATGATCTGAACTTCCGATATGATTTGTACGATTCTGATTCTGTTGATCTGATATGTCTGATCTGTTCTGTTTCTAATTTGATACGACTTCTGTTTCCGTACAGTTTTGTTTGATTTTTACATATTTATAGGAAAAGGTAAGGATCCTATTACATGAGTCATTGGATGACATATATAATTTTCTTTCTACACTACTAGTTTAGTCGTCTTTTAGTTCATCTGATTTATGTATATTTTTTGTAGCATATGAAGGTTATTGTATATATTATTTTTGGCCATAGAGACAATGTAAATATTGATTACTACAATAACAAGAATTATTTTTTGTTATTTATTTATTTTCTATAATACATTAATAAGCTCTCTATATCATATTGAACTGGTTGTTAATTGAAAGATAAAAGAAATATAATGAGAGGAAAATATAATAAAGGGAAAGAAAAAAAAATTCACTATAGATCACAGGGTGTGATAAAGTGGTATTTGAGCAATGGTTAGTGGAAGAATTTACTTGTGACTAAAGCTGTATTCATGATTGCATTATTTATTAATTAAAAGCATATTATTATTATTTTTTTTAAATCTGTTTTGTAGTTGTTTATTTTGTTTAAAAAGATTTGTTTTGAATTTAAAATTTATTTTGATTAGGCAAATGAACCCAAAAAGGAAAGAAATGTGAATATGATACTTGTTGCGTGCTAGAATATACGTGGCGATAGAGTTGTAATTTTACATCTTAGCGTTGCACAGATATCCAGCTCACACACAGAGAATACATGATTTTTTATATGGAAAACTCTTAAAAGGGCAAAAACCACAGGGCCTAGCCCAGTTGAAAATATTTCTTTATAATTTGAGTTGAGTACAGTGGGCTGACTCGTCTTGAGAGCGATCAAATTACAAATGTAAATTGTATGGTTGAAGTCTAGTGTTAAATATGGGGTCACTTGAAAGTTGGGGCGTCAATTAGTAGTCTGACAATGACTTGGCAAAACTCTGACGTCAGTTGATGGTCTGACGGAGTTTAGGACTTCAAGTAGTGTTCTGGTGGAGTTCAAGCCCTTAGGCGGTGGTCTGGTGAAGGCAAGGGCCTTAGGTGGTGGTCTGGCGAAGGCGATGGCCTCAAGTGGTGGTCCGGTGAGGGTGAGGGCATCAGGTGGTGGTCCGACGAAGGTGAGGACCTCAAGTGGTGGTCCGACGAATGTGAGGACCTCAAGTGGTGGTCCGGCAAAGGTGAAGGCCTCAAGTGGTGGTTCGACGAAGGCAAGGGCCTCAAGTGATGGTCCGGTGGAGTAACGACGTCAGGCGGTGGTCCGGCGGAACTCAGGCAGTGGTCGAGGAGGAGCTTCTTCTTTCTCTTCCTTCTCTTCTCTTCTTCTCTTCTTGCTTGGGTCCCCTTTCAAGATAAATGAGAGGTCTATTTATAGATTTCTGGAGTGACATGACCCATAAATAGGTGAGAGATCATGGGTAAATGGGGAGTGGTTGGATGGATGACCGATGTTAAATCCCTTAATCATAGACTATTTGATGGACATTTGAATGTCTTAGTGATGTCTGAATTTGGTGATCTTGGGCTCGTTGGGTTTGTCACGTCAAGCCACTCGATTCGACTATAAGCATGTTATGTTTGGAAACCGTTAATTAATCCAATTTGTGGTTCGAACCTTCCAATAGCGCTTCTAACCCTTGATTTGTACCCGTTTGGGCTCGGATTGGGTTGCATTTGGTGTCGTTGGGTTCATATTCTTGAGACGCTCAGTTCGATTGTAAGTTTGCTAAAATCGGAGTTTGGATGATCCCAATTTTAATTTCGGAAGTTTCCAACTTGATTTTGCATCGAGATTCGTGCCCAGTCAAGATAAATTTTTTATGACATATCAATACTGAAGTCTTTTCAGTGACATATAAAAACATGAAAAATTTGCTGATATGATTGCTCAAATGGTAAGTGCTAAATTGAGCAAATAGTTTGGACATAGCTACAAGAAGATAGATGAAAGTAGTAATAAAATGACATGCATGATTGTTAAAGCATACACCATACTACAATATATCTGGTGTGGGAGGAGACATGTGGGATCGTGTTATGTGATAATATTTTGGGTGTAGTGATTATGGACACCGAACGTCAGAATGTCCATTGCCTGGACAAATTGGAAGTAGATAGTTGAAACCAGTAAAGGAGGTTCCAAAAGCACATGAAGATATGACTGATATGATTTTTATGTTATTTTATAAGTTACAAGTTAGTTTTCAGATAAATTTGAATTGATTTGAACATGATCTTTAATGAAATTTATTGAATAATAAAAACATAATGATTGATTAACTGATAGAACAAGATATGATGTGTACTAGAACTGATCAATTGACAGATGTGACCAATATATATAGCATATATTGATGCATTGGCTTTCTTATATATTTTACAGCATATTATTCATCTTTAATTATTTGTTGGGATTTATGCTCGTTATGTGGTTTTTATATATTTATAGGAAAGAATAAGAACACTGTGGCATGAGGTCCTGGATGACATTCATAATTTTCTTTTTGCACTCCTAGTTTAGTTGTCTTTCAGTTCCTATAGTTTATGTATATTTTTAACCTCTACTGACATCGTACATATTATTTTGGACACTAGGGATAGAATGCAAATATTCATTACTACAGTATTGTGAATTATGTTCTATGTTATTTATTTATTTTATGTAATAAAATTAATCAACACTAGATGTTCAAATTGATCTGGTTATTAACTAAAAAATAAAAGAAATAGAATGAGAGAAAAATATAATAAAAGGAAAGAAAATAAATTCTTCCACTATAGATTCTAGGTGTGACATTAAGTATGATATGCACAGCTGAACCTAGTGCCTTAATTTGTCTATAAAATAGGTTTAAAGTAATCGAAACTCAAAATTAAAAATCTTTGGCATAAAGTTAATGGATGAATATTTCCAATATAAGTAACTACACATGTATCTGAAACATGTGCTGTGAATAATAGTTTTAACTTTTAAAATATAGTGTATAATAAACTAAGCTGTTCATTCTCTTTTGTGTTAAAATATGTTACTTAAAAGAACTTAAGGCATCTCCAACTGAACTCCAAACGCTTGAATGACGTCCCTCGCCCGCTCCAGCCAAACGGCGAAACCTCCGCTATTTGGTTGCAGGTGAACAGTGGGATGCCAATATTGGCGTTGCACTGTTCATCTCCGCCTTTTTTATGTGTCTATCAAACTTGCAGCGCGGAAGAAGAGACGACCGTTACTTGCGAAAGGGGGAAAAATGGAGTTCGATTGGAGATGAATCACGACATTTTTTAGTTTCACGGCATTTTGGAGTGAAAAATGAGATTTTCGGTTGGAGATGCTCTTATCGAGTACTATTTTATTTCATATTTTCTCTATTTTACTTTGATTTTCTTAAAATATTATTTTATACAAGAATATTTAGTTTTTTTTTCTTCAAGATACAAATCTATAATATTATAGGATAATTTATTCTTCAATTAAATTTAAGATATTTTAATAAATTTAAATATATTTTAAAATTTATGAACAATTTAAATAAATTTATTCATAAATGAATTCAACTCTTATTTATTTAATTTATAAAATTATTCTTTTTTTTTATTTTCATTTTTAAAACATAGAATTATAATACTTAGTTCAATATGTAGCTATATCCTATATTCACATTAATAAAAACTTTACATATTCATATCATATCATGTCCGTGTCCGTATTCGTTTCGTATTAATTGAGTTTGAGTTCGAGTTTGAGCTTAATTGTATGAGTTCAAGCTAACTTGTTCATAATAAAAGAGAGAGAATGATTACGAAATAATTATTATAATAAAATAAAAAATAATTTGATACAAGAAATATATATAATTTTTAAATATTTATAAAAACTTAATACTTAAACTCCTATTATATATATATATATATATATATATATATATATATATATATATATATATATATATATATATATATATATATATATATATATATATATATATATATATATATATATATATATATATTAAATAACTTTCTTTCACCTCTAAATTCACTTATATTTTATATTAATATATATTTTAGCAGGCTGTCATCCTTGAAAAGTCATCCAGCCGATTTCAAATAGTTGTAAACCCAAAGCCGAAAAAGACATTGTAAAAAGCCCACTAGACTTAGGCTTCATTTATGATGACTTTATCGTTTCTTCTTGAAACAGTTTTTTAGTACAAAAAAATTTAATTTGTTACTAAAAATCTACTTCAAGAAGTAGCCAGAAAGCCCTCTTAATTAAGAACAATTATTAGGTTGTCACGACCCGGCCCGGCTAGCTCGTTGATAACGGGGTGAGAACAGTTGGTCGTATGGAAGAGCATATAAAACATAATCAAATTCATTATAATTTTAACATCAGTACATAAATGACATCCAACATTAAATGAAAGAGCTACTAAAAGACATCAAACAGAAATGTTCCAAATTGTTCTTCTCACACAATTGTTAAACTTTTAAATCATCAAGTACATAAACTCCAAATTAATGTTCAAACACAAGTACATACTCGAACTCTCAAAATACTTCTTCTCGCAAATTCATTTTTCTTCGCTTCAATCCCTTCCTTATCTTTCAAGAAACATATCATTCATTTTGAATTAAGTAAAGGAAGGAAATTTATACGAAAGAAAATCAACAGACCTTTTCCTTTTCTTTCCTCGTCGGTTCTTCCCTTCGTTGCAAATTCTCTCAAACATTTGTTTCTATAACAATAAGAACGAAAATGAGTTGTTAAATCTTACCCTCCAACGCGTTCGTTTGCTAAAATTGGCGTAAGAAAGTCTCCCCAAGCCTTTGCACGAAGATCCGGTCGTCCCCCCCCCCCTTCCGCGCTCTGTTTCACGAAACAACCAATACCGACCCCTTTTGGGATCGCGGCTATTAAAAGGAGGGTTGGCCAGTTCGGTTGAACCGGCCACCCAACGGTTCATTACAATCTCCCCTTCTTACAAAAAAAAATTCGTCCTCGAAATTAAAATCAAGTGAAAAGAAACGTACCTTAATTAAAGAGATGAGGGTATTGATTTCTCATTTGAGTTTCCCGCTCCCATGTGGCATCTCTCTGAACTGTGCTTCCAAAGCACTTTAACAAAAGGAATTGCTTTGCTCCTCAACTGCTTAACATCATACTCAAGGATTTTCTCTAGTTCATTCACAAAAATCAAATCTGGCTGAATATCTACCACTTCAATACTAATCCTCTGAGTCTCATCTGAAATATATTTCCTTAAGGAGGAAATATGAAACACATTATGCACTCCACTAATGTGTGATGGTAGAATCAACCTATAAGCCACTTTTTCAATCCTTTTAAAAATCTTAAAAGGACCTACAAATATCTACCACTTCACGACTCGGCCCGGATGCTCGATCTAACGAGGCGGGGTCGTGACATAGGTCCGGACACCGGACGTAGCTCTACATCCGGAGGCCAATAACATGTCGCCACATGCTCTTACTCTTTACTGTGCGGCCCGACAACCCAACCCGGATCTGAACCCGATATTGCTATGTTCGCGTATTGCTAGATATTGCTCGATATTGCTTGACAATAACGAGAAATACCACTATCAAAATCAATACCTAGCAATACCGAGCAATACCAGGTTACTGCTCGGTATTGCTAGGTATTGATCTTCACAGAATGATATTTCTCGTTATTGTCGAGGAATATCGAGCAATACCTAGCAATACCGCCGTCTGCAAAAATCAGCCAATCCATAGCAATCCTTAGTCCGATCTGGGTCGGGTCGTCGGGCCGCGCGGTAAATAATAAAGGTATGTGACAATATTTTACTGATGTCCGAACGTAGAGCTATGTCAGGACACGTACCAAATAAAAATTCCTCAATGAAAGCCTTACTAGGATCGTCGGTGGCCCACTACTCAGACTAAATTGCGACATGTTAGTAACGGCCCAAAGATCAGCCCGAGGTCCATGCCACCTGCGAAACTTTCATCGGCTTCACCGCCAGAAATTCAAAAAGGAGTAATGAAAACCTAGACTCATAGAGCTGAATCCCTAAGGAATGCACGGGAAATGAGCAGAATTGCCGTCGCCGGCGGCATGAAGGAAGGGGGTTTTACCGTCTTTGATGTCACACCCCACAAGGTTGCCATCTGCCACCTGATCCAGCTCTTTGCTCCGCCGTCGCAGCAGACCGTTCCTTTCCCCTTCGAGTCCATTTCCCAGCACAATCGCCTTGGCCTCTTCGTTTTCTCCCTCACCAAGGCTTGCAATGATTTTGTCGAACCCTCTCTGGTGGATTTGATAAACCAATTGAAGGCAGTAGGGGATTCAGTCAATGTTTGGTTATGCGATCATTTGATGAGCAGTCTCTTAGAGCTATCTTCACCCGATGATTTGTTTAATTTTTTTGAGAAATTGAGAGGTGTTGTTTCTACCCCTGATGGTGGGCATCTGGAAGATGACCTAATATTTTTGGATCCTAACAGTCACCTGGGGTTGTTCTTGCGTTGTTGTATACTTTCTTTCAATCTGTTGACATTTGAAGGTGTCTGCCATCTTTTGACGAGTATATCCACCTATTGCAACTCAGGTGATCCTAGTTATGAGCTACAAGAAGATCTTGATGAATCAGAGTTTCACGAGTTGCTGGAGGGTGCTGAACCATACGACGGAATTGATGTCTTTCAAAAGTGCAGGCATGGTGTTCGAGATGCTTCCAACGGGGAGAGCTCAAAATTACATATTCGCTTACCTAGATTGGTTTGTCACCCCCACCCAAGAAATGATATCCAAGTACCGTCTGATTCTTGGTTCGAAGGCACGGACGGTGTTGCTCAGTGCAATGAATTTGGTTCTTCCGTGATGAACAACTTAAGAGGTGATGATCACCAAGGGTTCTTGCGGACCAGGTGGCAAGTGGAAGGATATCTTAACATGCAAGCTGATTTACTTGAGAAGGATTCTGGCTCTTTTCCTTTAAATTCATTCGGTGCTGTTCTAAAACAACTACATAAGCTATCCCCAGACCTGCATCGAGTTGAGTACTTACAATATTTGAACAGTCTCTTCCATAACGATTATCTAGCTGCTTTGGAAAACCTACACAGTTACTTTGATTACAGTGCAGGAAATGAAGGGGTTTTTAATCGTTCATCTGCATCACCATCTGATATTTATGTCGGACGGTATCAGACTGCATTATTGTGCTTAGGCACCATGCACTGTTATTTTGGACATTCCAAGAAGGCTTTGGAAGCTTTAACTGAAGCAGTGAGATTCTCTCAATTGAGCAATGACGATGCCTGTCTAGCTTATACATTGGCAGCCATTTGTAATATGTTGTCAGATGTTGGCATTTCAAGCACAGCAGGAATTTTGGGTTCTCAAGATTCACTTGAAACCAGTATGAGTCTTGGTGCTCCCCTGTCTACGCAACAACAATTACTTGTTCTTCTAAATAGATCTATGAAAAGGGCTGATAGTCTGAAGCTGATAAGTCTTATGGCCTTTAATCGCCTTGCTTTATCGAAGTTTGAGCTCAAGCATGTTAGAAGATCTTTACTATATTTTGGCCCTAAGAGTTCCACAACGCTTAGAACATGCCCCGTGACTGTTTGCAAAGAATTAAGACTGTGTTCGCATGTTTTGAGTGAATTTGAATATGATGGGCTATCACAGCCAAATGATGATGGAGCTTTCAGCACCTCCTGGATAAAAAATCTTGCAGCTTCTTGTAATCCCTCGTTTGAGAATATAAGAAAATTGAAGAGTTCATCTGTAAATGATTTTGACTTATTCCACTTTGATGCACAACCAAATCCAATTCCTGGGTCTGTTCTACAATTGGCTGGTTCATCATATTTGCTAAGAGCTGCTTCATGGGAGCTATATGGAAGTGCTCCACTTGTCAGACTAAATGCATTGGTTTATGCAACGTGCTTTGCTAATGGTGCAAGCTCGGCGGATTTATCTTTAGCTTATGTGAAGCTGATACAACATTTGGCGATATTTAAAGGATTTAAAGAAGCTTTTGTAGCTCTGAAGCTTGTTGAAAAGAAGTTCTCACCAGTGCCAAATTCACAAATTCGACTTCTCAAGCTGCAGTTACTCCATGAGCGTGCTTTACATAGAGGACAACTGAAAATCGCTCAACAGATGTGTCATGAAATTGGGGTGCTGGCCTCCTCTACTAGTGGAGTGGACATGGATCTTAAAACAGAGAAGAACTTGCGGCATGGTCGTACTTTGCTTGCAGCTAACCAGTATAGTAAGGCTGCAGCTGTGGCAAATTCCCTATTCTGCTTGTGCTATAAATTTAACATGCAAGTTGAGAATGCCAGTGTTCTTCTATTACTTGCTGAGATACACAAGAAATCGGGCAATACAGTTCTCGCTCTCCAATATGTATTAGCAAGTGTGTCATTTTGCCAAGCCTTTAACTTGGATCTACTCGAAGCATCTGCTACGTTGACTCTCGTGGAGTTATGGTTATCTCTGGGATCAAACCATGCAAAGAGAGGATTGAGCCTTTTGCATAAAGTATTTCCTATGATTCTTGGCCATGGAGGATTGCAGCTGCGTGCAAGGGCAAATATTACGTTGGTCAAATGCCTCTTATCTGATCCAACCTTTTTAATTTCCAAGGATCCTGATATGGTGTTGGATCCCCTAAATCAAGCTGCCGAGGAGCTTCAGATTCTAGAGTATCATGAAATGGCTGCAGAGGCATTTTATTTGATTGCTATGATCTACAACCATCTTGGACAACTGGATGCAAGGGAGGAAGCAGCAAGTTCGTTCAGAAAACACATCACTGCTCTTGAGAATCCACAAGTTGAGGAAGATTCATTTCCTTATGACGTTTAACGAAAAGTCATCCAATCGGTCTCCTTGCGGTTTTAGTAGCTTTCTGACAAATGTGGAGATCTGAAGATAAAGTTATTCGAAGTTCTTACCATTCAAGTAGTTTAACTTCCTTTACAAAATTTTCTTTATTTATTTTTTGTTCCTTCCATCAAAGCTATAGTTTATTTTATGATTTATATAACACGATTGGTATTAGCTTAGGAGAAAACAAGATATATATATATATATATATATATATATATATATATATATATATATATATATATATATTATAGCTAAGGTAAAAGATGATAGATCTTGAAATTTCGATTAAGTTAGAAGTATTAGAAGTGAATATAACATGATCCTTCATACATTAAAGAGTGTTAGAAATGGTATTTTGAGTAGTTTTTACATGAGAGTTTAGGAAGAAATTATTTTAGAAGTGAATAATGAACAAAAGAATGAGGTACAATATACATTGATAAAAGAAAGTGAAGTAGAATTAGCTCTAAAGTAGATGCATAAAAGAAAAAAAAAGTTATAGATGAGATATTTATTGATAATTGAGATTTATAATAAATTTAATAATGATTTGATTAGTAAATTTTGAAGACTTAGAGGATACAAATTAATTGGAGATGATGCATTTTGTTAAAAATTTGATGGAATAATGCACACAATTAGGATTGTGGTAATTATAGTGGAATCAAATTTACAAGTCCTTTAGTGATGTCATGTGAAAGAGTAATGAAATATTGATTTAGAAAAATTACATTGATTTAGGTGAATTCAATTTAATTTCATGACAAGAAGATCCATTGTGGAAGTATTTTATATCTTAAGACAATTATTGAAAAATATATATAGAGCAAATAATTGGCATTTAAATGATTTATATTTATCTTGAGAAATGCTTATTAAGGAAAAAAAATGTTATTTATTGTAGGGCTGTGAAAAGCAGTTGAGTGCATAAAGTGTTAACAATTATAATTGGATTACTTAAAGGATAAACATTCTATCCTTATGTTGTTATAGTAGTTATTGAGATGCTTTATATGGTATTAAAAATAAGGTACATTGGCGTTATACTTTTTGCAAATAACATAATTCTTTTCGGTGATAAATCTATTGAAATAAATGGACAATTAAAATAATAGAGAAATGCTTAGAAGATAAAGTTTAAAATTAGTAGAATATGGATTAGTTATATGATTTGTAGTTATAGTGGGTATGATATTAACAATTATTAGTTACTATCATTAGAATATTAGTAATACCTTAGTGTGATAGATTCAAGCATCTTGGATATCCATAAGAATTGAGATAAAATTGTGGATACAAGTTCTTAAGTTAAAGCTTAATAATTAAAATGAAGAAGCCCTACAGGAGTGTTTTTAACAAGAGGATATCATGGATTCTTAATGATAAATTTAATAAAATTATAATTAAGCGAGCTATTTTATATAGATTGGTGTTTAGTAGTGAAAATTATTGATAATTATATTTAACATTATAGAAATGAGAATGTTAAGATGGATATTTGGCAAAATTATTGAGGATAAAAAGTGACTATATTAAATGAACAGTTGGAGTAGCTTCCTTGAAGATAAGGTGGTTAAAAATAGTTTAAGCTGATTTGGATATGTTCAATAACATGTAGAAAATGCAATGGGAGACAAAACCAACAGTCATCCATCACCATTCCAACACCAATCAATGTCGACATTTGTCGCCATCCATCACCGAACATTAATCATTGATCAATATTGACACATTCTGTCACCACCACTCAAATTCATCTGTTGATCAAATCTTGTTCTTGCCCATCTCTTGACTTTTGATGGTTTTTGTTGACCATTACTTGTCACTTACTAATGAATGTCCATCAATTGCTGGGGTTCGATGTCGTTATTACTAATTACCTAGACTCCTATCCTATAAGGAGAATGATTGAGTTCACTATCCACCATCACCTGACCATTAACATTCCTCTTCAACCATCACTCTATGTCTGCCATCGTCTATGAGTATTTTTATTTTTTATTTTTATTAACCATTGATGTCTAACATTTGTTTTAGAGGTCATCCAATCTCCCATCTTATCAAAAGAATGATCGAGTCGACCAGCCTACATTGCTTGATTCCCAATGTTTCTAATCAACTATCAACGACATAAATCATCACCCACACCACTCAAAGCCGACCGTCATCCAACACCATCCCTTGATCATCGACGATTAATGTAAAAACACCCATCGTCATCATTGCCTGACACCATTGACCAACCTTGATGCATTTTATCGCCATTACTCAGATCTCATCTATTGAGCATGTTGACCTTCACAAAAAAAAAAAAGCCAAGTCATCATACCTGTTGCCGCCCATATCCTGCTCAAATCCCGCATTTCTGTCGTAGCCATCCCGCAAATCCTGCTCAATATCAGCGACCCACTCCCTGCAAACGGCGCCGATTTCGGTCGCTTCATACACGCTCGCCTCGATCGAACGACCACAGGCGTCGTTAAATACCAAACCCGCTGAGGCCTTCGGGACACTTCTCCCCCACGCTCGCTTCCTCCACGCGAAAGCTCTGCTTCCCGAACTTCTCTCGCACGACTCCTCTCAGCCGCACGAAACAACCCCGACCTCCACTCTACTCCGCCGAACTCCTCCCTCTGCCTTCTCCCGTGAGCCAGAGCCTATAGCCCGATCCCGACCTCCGCTCCATTCCTCCGATCTCCCATCTCTGCCCTAGTCGACGAAGCACCTCCGACCTCCTGGTCTCTTTGAGCCGCAGAGAGAGAGAGAGAGAGAGAGAGAGAGAGAGAGAGAGAGAGAGAGAGAGAGAGAGAGAGAGAGAGAGAGAGAGAGAGAGGGCCGATCTCCCCTTTACCTTGCCCGATCCTCTCTGTGCCGACCCGATCTCCTCTGCCTCTAGCCGAAGTCCCTCTGCCCGATTCCTCCTTGCCGATCGAGCTCCAACAGAGCAACCAAGCCGCCGAACCCCCATCTTCTCCTACCCGATCTCCCTTGCTCTCTGTCCGTCCTCCCTCAAGCCGCTCTCTTGCCTTTAGCCAATCAGAGAGGTTAATCCCTCTCTTAATCCCTCTCTTAGTTATTATTAGTATTAATATCAATAATTATATTATTTATTATTATACTTTTTTTTAGTATAATTAATTTGTAAAATAATTATAATTAATTATAAATTAATTGTAATTTTTATAATTAGTTTATATTAATTATAATTAATCATACTTAATTATTATCATTAATAATTAAATATGGTTAATTATCATTAAGTATAATTAATTATTCTAATCATAATTAATTAATTAATTAATTATAATTATTTACTACAAATTAATTATAAATTATACATTGTTAGTTGATGTTAATTATAATTAATCTTTATTAATTATAATTAATGATAATTAATTATCATTAATAATAATTAACTATTTTAATTATAATTATAAAAAAAATTTGAATAATAATGGTTCTTTTTTTTTTTATGCTTGCAACGGACCGGCAAACCCCCGAGGCGCTCACGTAGCGTTTAGGGTGGGAAACCGGTGCGATGTTCGCGACGAATTAAGAATCCCTCTTCAAAGCTTGCAACGAGTCGGCAAACCCCCGAGGCGCTCAAGTAGCGTTTAGGGTGGGAAACCGGTGCGACGCTTGCGGCGAAGGGGATTAAAAAAAAGTGTTTATTTTATTTTATTTTTATATAAGTACCCCCGAACGCCCACGTGGTGCAGAGGGGGGAAATCTGTGCTTATTTTTAACGCCTGTTTTCTTCTTATAATCAACAAACCTAAAAACCCTTAAATGCTCACGTAGCAGGCGGGGATAAAAAATTTTATTCGCGGCCGCGGTGTCATTTTTGACACCTACCTGAAGCGCTCACGTAGCGTCGAGGGGAATGGTTGCCTCTTGGTTTTTTCCCCTAAACGGGGGAGACGCCGGGAGGCTGCCGAATTTTGGATTGAGAATCCAAGGACTTTAAAAATATTGAATCTTATTTGGACACTCATTTGAACATCATTTGAACTAAAATCAAACTTGGTTAAATAAGCAAATGGCTTAAGAAAACTCAAGCAAGGGGACTTGAACTTGCATACCAAACCATACTTGAACTCTACAAGAACTTGCAAGTGGACTTGATTGAACTCAAAAGGACAATGGAAGACTTGAGAACTTGAACTTGACTTGAAAATCTAGTGGACAAATGACTTGAACTTGAATGCAAACAAAATGAAAAGGACTACACTTGATCTTGAACTCAAGTGATATTGAATACTAACTTGAAATTGAATTGAGTTTGACCTCAAGAAGACCACAAAGAGCTTAACCCAAACTTGAACTCAAATGAACGATCATAAGGTGCTTGACTTGAATAATGCCATAAAATTTTTAACGGATTATTAAGAAGTCATCACTTCAATTAGAATGAAGAATCTTAATGAGAAAATTTGCAAGAGCTAGTGATTTAATGACAAAGTCATTATGTAAGCTTTTGGATCATCATAATGAACTCGTTATATGATATTTGATCCATCTTTGAGTAGCAATCAATAGACTTGCAAGTTGTTTGACAAACTATCCATGAATCAACCTGTAAAGTTCTAAATGAATATTAAAAAGTTGATTCATGAAAGATGTGTCAACTAAGTTGCAAATCTCCAATTGACAATAATACTAATATTGTCAGTCACATCCCATATCAAATGGTGATGAACTATACTTGAGCTTTGATTTGAATACTAAGCAAATGACATAAACTTAATGATAATGACTTGTGGATTTAAATTTAAACCATGATTAGAGAATCAAACTCTAATTCAATGGATGTATGATCATTCCAAAGACCACAAGTATCAATCATTAAGTTTAAAGATGCAAGCTATCAATGGATACAATTTTCTCATGATCAAACGAAAGATGCAAGTGATCTCTTCATACATGTTGCAAACAATGTGGGGAGACAAGAAAAGTTCGCAATTATAACATGCATACAAGCAATAAACAATCATAAGGATGTGTGATCTAATCACAAATTGAGACATAAGGACATTCCATTTAGCTCATATGCAAGGCAATTCACATACAATTGATGATGAAACCCAAGCAATTGAATGACTCAGAATAATTTCTAAAGACATGAATGCACTAATCCTCTTGCAAATAACAATAGTGGTCAACAACAATTTGGAAAGAATTATGGTTGGATCACAAATAGATCAAGAAGCACCGCGATAGTAGCTTGATCTATCGAGGTGTATCTAAAAAGTCATTCATAAAAGATGTTGTTCATTACTGGTGTTTGAAGACCGATGTACAACGCATATGATCATGAATTATAATCCGCATCAAGATACAAGTAAATGCATCTAACCCTACAAATGATGAAACTGAGGAGCTCCTATGAGTTATTGTAGGAGACCCCTATACATCTAATTTAGTCTCCCTAAAAAAAAAAAGATCTGCAATACATACAATCCCTCAACAAATATAGATGTATGTATAACATGCCACCCAGGGGTAGATGCAGAAAGACTTCAGTAAATGCAGTATCCTGAAGTCAATTTCAATCTATGGAGAAATACATCTACCTGTCTGGATGAAGTAGTAGCGGATGTACTGAAAGGATAAAAAATCATAATGCAAGAAGAATACAACAAGTGCGAGCTTATACGACCCTAAGGCAGGAGATTAGTTAGTGCACTATGATCTACCTACAGATAGTGCACGACAGTCTACCTGTACGAAGCAGCAAATAATTAAAATCAGAAGCTGCCACGATGTGCCACCGGATCTGCAACATTCGTACAAGCAGACAGAAGGCGTCTACAATTATTTCAAAGTACCCCTGCACGTGCACTATAAATTGTATACACATATGTACACTAAAAGGGGGTAAAAATAATTATAAAACCCGCATGGGCCCAGGAGAGCGTGTTATTGGTACACACGTGACGTCTAGGGATGCTGCACGGGTTGACAAGTGAATTCAGGTTCGAAACTGATCATTCTATACGAGTCAATAGAAGCCGACAGGGTTCGAACCAACAGACAAATATACGGTTGTGGCGATCGTTATATTTGTCTCAAAACATTCATATTAGGCCTTCAAGGCCTATAACAATATGAATTCACTAATAAAGGCACGAAGCCTACAAAACCCGATCCTCAGTCAATAGCTTGGCTGAGTTGACAAGGTTCAAGCTACAAATAGAAATGACTCCAAGCACCCCGATGATGGCCGTGTTGAACGCTAATCTCAACCGGAGGGGTTCCCCAAATATTTTCAAAATATCTCCCAAATATCCAAAGTTTTATTTCAAATATTCCAAAGCTCCACAAAAAGCCCAAATTCCATATATTTAAAAAATGAAATAAATCCATCAAAAACTTAAAGCAAAAATCCAAACGCCCTCCGCAATAGTTTGTTGGGGTGAACAAATTAAAGTTTACTTCAGCTCACAAAAGAGCTAAATGCCTAGTCGAAAATATTACTAGGATCCATTCTCAAACAATCTCTTGCCAGTAAGGACGTGGTACGTGTCCTCTAACCGGCAGTTTCGCCGCCAAATGGCACTGCAGGTAAACGGTTATGACCCGGGGCCCTCTGAACCGAGTGGTTTTGCCGCCAAATGGCACCACAGATAGCGGTTATGGCCAGAGCCAATACGTTCCTTAATGGCGTTAAATCCTTGAGATATGAATCAATAGAGTATGATTGATAGGGCACAAAGCCCTCTGTCAGCTAAGGTGGATTCAAATTTGTCCCCTTAGACAAACATTCAACCCTGGTCTACAAGGTCCCCTTGGACGAAGCAACCCATGGCTGCCGACAAGGATCTATCTGTCAGGTTGGGTCGACTACCTCCTCTGACTAAGTAGACCAAGGACCACGATGGCCCGGGACGACGGAACCATGGGATCTTGATCGGGTCTATCATCCATTCCCCCACCATCCGCTTTAAGTTCCAGATGGTGAAAATTTCAGTTTTAAATATCAAATTTCTCAAATCTCCCAACCCAAATTCCAAAAATATGAACATTCAAATTATTTAAATCCAATTTTCAAATCCAATTTCTACCAATATCAAAATCCATTGCTGCTACTATATGCCAGATAACACGTATACTCTACGTATCTGATTGACGACTAGCCTTAATCGAAAGTTCTCTCTCATGATTGAGAGGGGTAATTAACTATAGGGGCTTGCGCCTATAGGAAACCAGAACTCAGATCATAAAGTCCTCACAAAATGAGGGCGAAATCTCTGGGTAGTGTCTTATCTACAAACCCATCTGCCTTCCAAAATTTACCTCGGAACTTAGTTCGTTAAAACTCCCTAGCCGAATAAGAAAAACGAGCGGAGGCCGGGGCCGAATTTTCGGAGCCCACAGAGCAATGTGGATGCCCTTTGTAGCCCGACTCTAACATACCTTGTTGACCTTCGCCTAACACTTACCAATGAATGCCCATCAACAACTGAAGTTCGATGCTAATTTTATTGGTTGTCTAGTCTTCCCTCTTATAAGAAAAATGATTGAACTAACTACTCATCATCACCTAACTCTCAACATTCCTCGTCAGCCATCACCCACAATCATTTTCTAATGTTTGTTAGCCACAAACATTTGAAGACTGTTTTACAGGAGATCATGTCTCCCCTCTTTTAGGAGGATGATTAAGTCAACCGTCCAACATTGCTCAACTCCCAACATTACTTGCAGTTTATCAATGAGGTTTGCCAATGACTAATGCTTGACTATTACTTGAAGCCTAATAAGGACTAATGTTTGACGTCCGTCTTGCCTCTTGCACAACCTTTCCTTCTTGCCTAACTTTTAATCTTTCTCATTGATTGCCACCCGAACGCTTGCCAACATTTGGTGTTTGTCACTCATCAACATTCATCTTTTTGATTACTTAGTCTCCTCTCTTATCAGGAGAACATTTGAGCAGGGCTCTAACCATCTCTTGGGCCCCATCGTTCCTAGTTGATCTTCACCTGATACCTTTATTGACCCACTTCCATTAGCCTTCACTATGTCCAATGCCTGCCATCTCGATTGTCTAGTTTCCAACAAAGCTGACCTCCCATCATCGCCTGATGATAACTTAAACATCTAAAGACTCCTACCTCCACCACAAAAGATATCTTCCATATTATATATCAACTATATTATATTAATGCATTTTCTAGTTACGGGAATGACATCCCTTATAATATTTGTCTTGGGAGTAGAATTTTTTCAATTGAGTTATGCCTTGTGATTATTTCACTTCCTACATTTTCAACACAAAATCCTGTCTCTTATATACTTTGGACTCTTCATCTGTGTATTGAACTTCTGATCAACACTAATTGAACTTTTGATCAACACTAAAACGATAAACTTTTCCTCTACTTATATGAGAAAGAGGATTGCTCAAATTATTTAGATAATTTCTATTAATTCTCAAATGATTTTTGCATATTTTTAATCCAATTTGTATATTGTTCCTTTACGTAATCCTTATATTATGGTTAACCAATATTTGAAATTATGTAATCGGGTTTTGTGGCATTTTCTTTCTGTGAGGTGAGATATAATGTGAAATAATAAGTAATAATAATAAAATGAAAGATATCAAAGTAAGATCATAATATAGTCATACAAGGCTACAAACACTGAATAGTTTCTCTCTTGCTCCTAATTTAATGTAAGCAAGTAATCATAGATCATAATTTATCAATTCAAGTGTGTTTAGTCCCATAACTTATAGGGTCTTAATTTGAATCATCATTATAGTTAATTGATTTATCTTATTCTTTATCCTCAATTATGTCAACATTCTCATAGTATTTTCTACGATCTCAACTATTTTCCTCTTTCCTAACGAGTAAAAATTAATAAGAAAATCAATTAAAATTTAAAACAGTGAGTATATTAATGGTTCTAAATTTTATTCTAACATTTTCTGTTACTTTCTTGTTGACTTATATTGGTTTTGTTTTTTCCTGTATCAAAGAAGTCAATATTGACATGTTCCTCTTGTAGTTGTGATGGTGTAGATTCATTTTTATCTTTCATAAAGCATTCGTCATTCAATGGCACATCTGATGTAGGCAAGAGGGCGGGGGGGGGGTGGTTCAAATCAAAACATAAATTTGGTGGACTTTGGGCTGCTGGTTGCCTCTCGGTTTGGTCCTTGGCTGCTTTGGTTTTGAGCTGATTTTTTTGAGAACTAAGTGGTTCTAGCTCATAAATGTTGAGCTGTGACTTCAGCTCATTATATTGGTTAGGTCTCCTACTTTTTAGCTCATTATTAGGAGTGAATGTGGTTCTTCTCCCCTTCTCTGTGGCCCTTCGGTTTCCCCCACTTGGCTCCTTTTTCCTGTGGCTGGTTCCTTCCCCTTTGCTGGGTGTCCGTCCAGATCCCCTTGTGGCTGCTGTCCCGATTCTTGTGCTGTCTGTTTCGGTCCCTAGGTACTGTCCCGGTTTCCCCTTGTGCTGCTGTCCAGGTTCTCTGTTTTGGCCCCTTCAGTTTCCCTATTTTGATGGTTGTACAGTGGCATTTATTGGGCTGTTTGGGTGGTCCATTTCCTGTTTTTAATTAAGGTATTTAATATGTTTAATGGCTGTTTGGCTGCCTACTTTTCTCTTATAAATTAGAGATGTTTTGAAGCATTACGAGGTGGATATAATGTGATTTTTGGAGCCAAAAACCTGAGAGGTTTTTCTCTTTATTCGAAAAGCTTGCGAGCTTGTTCCACCTCTTCATCTTCCTCTAGGAAAACTTGTGAGCTTTTCCTTTCTTCGTCTTGGTCTTCTAACCCCTTTCTTCTCTCCGCAAGTGGCGACGACATTTGTATCTTTCGTCTCAAGCAATGAAGAGCTCCTTTAGGTGTTTTATGTTTGTCAAGAGTTGTAAGTTGTTTGTTTTTATCTTTTAAGTTTGTAAGAGTCTTTCATCTTATAAAAATTGCTGTATTTTGTCTATTTTGGGGTATTTAATGTCTTCTTTTATCCAGGAAGTCTTAGTTTTTGCTTGCAAAAATTTGGGGTTTTTCCCAAATTTTTGCTTGCATCAACATCATTATTAACTGAAGGATTACATCATCCTAAAAACTTTTTTTTATCAAATGCCTATCTTTAATGCTTGTTGTATATGGTATAAATCTAAGGGCTCATCGTTAAGGTAGTTAAGTAATTTCTTCTCTTGATATAAACTTGATTATTAATTTATCATCTCCAAATTAAATCGATCACTCAACTAATTTTGAAAAAATTATAACCACAATGATATATAAATAAATTAAAAAAAAACATTAAGCAACAGTTAAAATTTATTGTCTATAGAATTCTTATTAGGGGAACATTTTATTGTAGTATTTGTCTTGTTGTAATATAAAGAATCTTTATTTCTGAAAGATACAAGCTAGAGATCAATCTTCTCACTCTCTCTGTTGTGTCATCAATCATTCTATCCATAAAATGGTACAAACCAAATTTTATATATAGGTTGGTGGACTAATTTGATCATATCGATATTGATGGTTCAGCAAATTTTCTTTGATGTGCATATTCTAATGCAATGAAGCGTCCATTTCTCATTTATATAATTATAAATTTTCCTGTAGCTTCATTCATCTCCTAATAAGCATTTTGCTATCAATAATTAAAACATACCTAACTTTTTCTCTGCATCAATCATTCTTAGTACATGAACCAATAGCATGAGTTACACTTTGCCAAAGTTTATCACTCAAAATAATTTTCCTCACTTCTTGACCTTCAAATTTCTTGGCTCAAGCACAATTTAATCATTATGTATAAGTGAATATGCCCTCCAAAGATTGCCTTGCTTCTAAAATGCTTTGTTTAGTTAAGTATGCTGAAATAATTCTAGTTGTTGTGATTTTAATGAATTCTATTAGACCGGTTCATTGGACCGGTCCAGCTGATCCATATTGGACCGGCTCACGAAGTGGAGGCGGAACTCTTCCACCTTCTGCAGGTGCCGTGTGAGCTGCGGAAGCAAACGACACATTTTAGGAAGAATTTTTGAAGGATTTTGGAGGGAAATTTGAATGTTGGGACTATTTAGAGATTTACTTTTGTTTTGTATGCATTAAATATTTTGTTTTCCTAGGGTTAGGGCATCTTGAATTTGGCTGAAATTTGAGATATCTTAGATTTAGGTTTTCTTTGGGCTCTAGCGGCGGCTAGAGATTTGGGAGAGATCGATCCTCCTCTCGAATAGAGGATCAATTGTATCTTGCAATTTTCCATTTCCCTTTCATAAAAAATACAAATTATTTACTGTTCTGTGAATTTTATGCGGATTTTTGTGAAGAATTATCGCTGTTTTCTGAAGATTGATAGGAAATACTTGAGATTTATAAGTGTTTCCTATCAAATTAGTATCAGAGCTGTTTTTGGGACATTTGGTGGGCTGTTTTGGTGAATTTCAGCAGTTATTATTGGGATTTCGAAGAAGAAAGTTGTTGTTTTTGAAGGTCGAAGTCCAGATTTTTATTTCTACAAAAATCCGGGCATCAATGGCGGCCATGAAAATGGATGCGTTTGAGGAACACCTTGAACTCGAGATTGGACAAATGAAATCTGAAATTTCAGATCTCCAAACTCAAGTTTTAGATTAAAAAAAAAAAGATATTTCAGACATCCATGATAAGTTCAATTCAAAATTTTCCATCCTGGAGGAGATGTTGAAGAAAGTGCTCGAGGGTCAAACCAAAATATTACTGTCGGAGGGGAAGGAAAGCGCCGATAGCCAGGGAGATGGGAAAAACCCTAAGCCAATCAGGCAAAGGAGAGATCAGGAGGCGGTGACTCGAAAGGGAGGAGAGAATACCTCTCCTTGAGCCTATTCCTAGGGAGGAGCCAGACAGAGGGTATGAGGAGAGGCATGAGGAGGTAGGGAAAGAATGACGATGTGCTGATTTGGAGAGCAGAGGGGTGAGATTGGAAAGGAAATGGGTAATTATGACCAAATGTGGGCTGAATTTGAAAGGGGAGGTATTTGTTATGATTCAAGGGGTGCCAAATTTGAAAGGAGAAGGTGGGAATTTGATGAAGGGCTTGGGTATGACACTTTGGAGGAACCACCTCCTTGGGGAAGAAGAAATTATGAAGGGAACAAAGGTGATCTGAGGGTGACGAAACTGAAGATGCCTATTTTCGAGGGAGAGGACGCCCACGAGTGGATTTATAAGGTGGAAAGGTACTTTACTGTCAACAGATTGACGGAGGGGGAGAGACTGATGGCAGCTAGAATGTGCTTGGAAGGGACAGCTTTAACATTGTACCAGTGGAGGGATACAAAGCGACCAATAAGGACCCGGAGGGAGTTTAAGGACTGCCTGTTGGAATGCTTTCAAACCTGCAGGGGAGGGGACTTCTACGAGCAGTTCTTCGCTTTGATGGTGGAGGGGACATTGATGGAGTACCGTGAGCAATTTGAGTACCTCGCCAGTCGAATGGATCGGCTTCCAGAGTTTGTATTGGAGGGGAACTTTATGAAGCGGCTGAAACCAAAGATTCGCGCCGCAATCAGAGTGATGAGACCTCGGGACTTGGGAGAGTCTATGGAGCTAGCTCAGTTGTTGGAGGAACAGAGGCACCTTGAAAATGGAGTAAAAGGTAACAATTCAGGAGGCTCGTGCAGGATGACCACCACCTTTTTGGCACCCAAGGAGCCAACACCAAGTACTTTTAGGGAGACTTCAAAGGAGAAAACTGTCGGAGGAAGACCTAGGGATAACTTCAAAAAGCTCACAGAAATAAAATTACAGGTGAAGAGAGCGAAGGAGATTTGCTTCAGATGTGACGAGAGGTATACGCCGAGGCACAGGTGTAAGGACCGAACTCTTCAGGTTCTTACCGTTTGTGATGAAGAAGGAACGGAGGGGGGTGTCGTCTTTTCACCTTACGGACAAGGTGGATCTTTGGGAGGAAAGTATTGTTATACTGGTCTAGCCGGTCCAATGGCTCATGAAACGGAGGCAGAACTCTTTCGCCTCCTGCAGGTGCTGCGTGAGCCGCCAAAGAAAACAACGCATTTTAGGAAGGATTTTTGAGGGATTTGGGAGGGAAATTTGAATGTAGGGGCTGTTTAGGGATTTCCTTTTGATTTGTATGCATTAAATACTTTGTTTTCCCATTGTTAGGGTATCTTGAATTTGGCTGAAATTTGAGATCTCTTAGATTTAAGTTTTATTTGGGCTCTAGCGGCATCTAGAGATCTGGGAGAGATTGATCCTCTCGAATAGAAGATCAATAGTATCTTGCGATTTTTCGTTTCCCTTTCATAAAAAATACAAATTATCTATTGTTTTTTGTGATTTTGTGCGGATTTTTGTGGAGAATTCTCGCTGTTTTCTGAAGATTGATAGGAAATACTTGAGATCTACAAGTGTTTCCTATCAAATTCTTTCTTAAAACTTTTTCTTCAAGGCTTAGACCTAACTATGATTATAAATGAACTTGCTAATCTTCTTAACCTTTGGTTAACACATTCTTATGTTGAGGGAACTTTAAATTATTTAAAGGATTAAATTAATGCAATGAGTGGAAAATGAAGTCCAATAAAAATGCTTTTTCTTATTTATCAAATGATTTCTTATTGCCTTATAAGAACTTACATTGCTGTGCCAACTTGGAGTAGTAGATGCTTTCTAATCTCCTCTATAACTCTATCAATAGTTTGATAATGCATTATACATCCTTCATCTGATCCGATGCTTCAATAGAGTCCAAAAAGATAGTGCCATATGAATTGTTTATAAGAATGTTCATTAGGTTTTTATTTTTAATATCCGACCAACCATCTGACTTGATTAAAACTCTAGTTTGTGATTGTGCTCTCTTAATCTTCTCAATTATCTTTTTAGTGGTGCTTAGTTTCTTCTTCAATATCCAATCTCTGAGTTCATACATGAAGGAGGTTTAAGATATCAATTATATGAACCTATTTAATGAATTTTGTTGAACAATGATGGAGAAGTTGTCTCATTAAGGGGCTGTTTGGTTGACTGAAAAAAATGCAGTGTAAAAGGAATATTTTGAAATTTTTTGGATGAATGTAAAGTAAATGCAGGTGAATGATTTTTTTGTTTGGATAGAAGTAATGAATGTAAAGTCCTAAATGGTGACGATCGGAGGTAAGCGACGAAGGCGTGCGGCGGTGGTAGTTGGCGTACGAGTGGCGGGCGATGATGGTGGCTGGCGGCGGTGATTGGCTGCGGTGGTGGCTATGGAGGTGATCGGCGAGCAGCGGTGGCGGCGGTTGGTGGCTAGCAGCGGCAGGAGGCTGCTGGCGACAGGTGGCGATTACGCAACTTGTGGTGTAAACAATTTTCACTCAAAATTAGAGGAGTTTAGTTTTTGACCGCAACTCAAGTTAAAAAAATTACCTCTGCTCAAAATTCCTTCAGTCAGGTTAGGTCGAGTACCTCCTCTGACTAAGTAGACTAGCGATCATGATGATCTAGGATGACAGAACCATGAGTTCTTGATCGGGTAATCATCACTCCCCCCGCCATTTGATTTAATTGTAAGGTGGTACATTTCTAATTTTAAATATTAAATTTTCAAATGCCAAATCATGCTGCTACTATACGCCAGATACTTTGTATCTGTTTGACGACTAGGCTTAATCGAAAGTTTTCTCTTGTTATCGAGAGGGTAATTAACTATTGGGGCTTGCGCCTATAGTAAACTAGAACTCAGATCATAACGTCCTCGCAAAACCCAATCTCTGGATAATGTCTTATTTAAAATCCAATATGCCTTCTGAAAATTTGCCTCGAAACTTAAACGTTAAAACTCCCCTCAATGACTAGTAAAAGAAAAAAGAAAGGGGCTACGGAGAGTCTATGGCGCGAATTTTTGGAGCCCAAATTGGTTTTCACTTAAAATGAAATACTTCACTTTACATTACATTTACTATACTTTAACTTTGCATCATTATGTATTCCAACTAAACACCCAAAATTTGTAAACTCTTACATTTTGAATACTTTACACCCTAAAGTAATTCAACCAAACAACACCTAAATGTAATTGCATTCTCAAAGAAGAATTTGCCCGTGCCCATTCAAACACCCTTATGACATTTTGTGGAGACATTCCATAGTCCACTCTTGAATCATTATTTTGTCATCTTCCATATTCATTATATATTTCATCGATAGGTCTCGGTGCACTTTTATTGAAAATTTGTGACTTTGGAGAAGAAGAATATTTGCCACTAGGTCCACTGCCATAATAGTAGCCACAGTCAACTCTTTCGTCAAATTGGCGTTGTGAATATTTTGACATGATCACTTTATTAAGATAATCACAAATTTATTCTTCTACTTGAGCAATTTTGTTACATTGTGCAAGGTTCTTATAAGGATCGAAAAGATGTTCTTTCATTATTATTATACCTCCTTTAATAACTTTATTACAATAATTGCATTTCAAATAGATGTAAGTCTTCTCACTCTTTAAAATTTGCACTTAAAACATTATTCTTTTATGTAGAATCTTTTCTATTTTCTTTTGAACTCTTCTCAAGACCTCTGGTCATTCGAAAATAACCATAAAATGAAAATTTATTCAAAATAGAGATAAGGAAATGCAAATGATAAAAAAAAATCAGTTAATTAAGAAAGAAATAAAAGTAGATAAGCAGGGTTGTTGGTTCCTTCAACATGCGGGTGTGAGTCTCCTTGAAGTATGAGATTTTTTATTTAATGTTTTTTATTTTTATTTTAAGAAATAGGTTTAGGTTTAAAGGAAATTATGGGCATATAAACTAATTTTAAGATTCTAGTCTTACAAATTAAAATTTTGAAAGAATCTAACATATAAATATGAGGCTTGCACCTCCTTGAAATATCACTGAGTCGCAGCTCACTCTGACTGACATGTACGCCTCATAGCCTTTACTGTGCATCCTAGATAAAAGTGTCTCAACTTGTGTAATTTTAAATATTGTGCTTAAAATCAAGTAATGTTATATGAACCTTCCAAAGTGACAGTCCTGTGATTTTCAGACGTGGAACAAATTGAATCTAATGCAGAACTATGTAAGCTAATAAATATTTTTTTCCTACATCTGTGTAAGTCTCAAAACTCATGCCTTTATATATTGCACTTGAGGGAGGTTAACGTATTCATGATTACTCTTACTCCTGTATGACAAAAGTTGTTTTCTTGATTCAAATCAATGACCGGGGTTCTGAGAGGTCATAATGGGTGACCTCGCTGTAGCTCCATGTCATTTACCATTGTAGCATTTAACTAGTGAACGTTAATTCACCTGCTACACTATGGTATCTAGCAACAGTCTAAACACAATGTGTTGCATAACTAGAAAGCTTGTAGATTAATCCATGAAAAATTAGTTATTTGTTTAGTCCATATTTATATATTGGCACTGAGCCAAAAATATAGATCGTGCTCTCATTACTTGCGATGGAAGTGATAATTGAAAGTAGATGGCAGCAAGTTGTCCAGCTGGATATCAAATCCTGGCAAGCTTCTCTGAACTTTCAATGCCAGATCCCGTAAGATTCTGCAGCATCTACCGCAGCTGGCAATCAGCTTGGTTCTCTCACTCAAACTTGACCAAATTTATCACAGGTCAGCCATGGCTGATTCTCCATGGTTTTCAAAACAAGGAAAAGTGATGATTGCATTCCTCTTCAGCTCCCCTCCAAATTCAATTGCACTCGACATTGCTTCAGTATTACTTTCCAAGTTAGTTGGCTACTTTGTACAGCAACAATAACTATTTCTTCAATTCTTTAAACCATAGAAGATCCGACCTTCCTGATTATCATCAGCCCTTGAAACCTGCAACCAAGCAAGTAGCAATCTTTCTTCCCCTCCTATCTTTGAAGTCTGTTTATCTTTTTTATCAGAAGTGAAAAAACCTCAGAAATGGAGATTAGTTGGTGCAGACCATTAGAGAAAAGATGGACTTCAGAATTGGTAGTAGCAATTTTTTGCAACCATCCATTACTTACTGGAAGATGGCCTGCTGCTGTGTACTACAGTTGCAAAGAAGATGGACATAAACATGCAATCATCTCATGTTCTCCTTTCAACAGCACAAGTTATCGTGGCTTGAACTTGATTCCTATTGATTATATAGCTCAGAATGGCAGAAATTCTGGAGCAAGAACTATTTCGCTGAAAGCGGTTTGGATGGAGTCTGTATTTCCTTGGAAATAACTTGGTTTGATTTGTTTTTTTATTTTTTTTTTTGCATTTTGAGCTGGGATATTCTTTAGACGTATCGTTATGGACCTTATGGTCTATTTTTCTGCTTTTAGAAGAAATATTCAATGTAAAAAAAAAAAACATTTTTTGATGCTATTTTCTCTCGACATTGCTTCAGTATTACGTTTCAATTTAGATGGCTACTTTGTACCGCAACAATAACTATTTCTTCAATCCTTTACTTTGCTGGAGTTTGATTTCTCTGTTGTGTAATACACTTGCAATGAAGACTTGTAATAAGAGTAGTAAATCCGATTAGCATCAATTGGTGGTTTAGTTTGACAATAGTTGGCAATTTTAGTAAGTAAACAATTACAAGTATTGCAAAACAAGTGAGGGGAGAGGCATGACATTTTTATAGGTTGAGCCACTAACTAGACCTATGTTCATGCCAAACCAAGACTTGAGCCATAATTCTACTTACCAGAAGTTAATTTTCCCTAAACTCAACTAATTATGTGGAGTTGTCGACCAAAAGTATGCCAAGGCCAGTCGGTATGCGCGACGAAAAAAGTTGTCAGGACCTATGCCAAAATGATCTAGTCTTTGGCATGTTGGCATCAAACACACAATGTTGATGACTTCCTTTGGTCAGAAAGGATAGATCAATCGACACAATAATCAAGATTAGGAATAAATTTAGGCTTGGTTAATCAATGCCATACCCAAGGAACAAAACTAGAGTGTTTCTAAGAAGGATAATAAACCCAATTATGTCTAATATAGGTATGTATGAGACATAAACCACCACTTAGTAATGGAGAGAAAATCATCCCCAGTAAAGTTGACAGAAATGCATGGGTGTAGAAAGAATTGAGTCGATAGGTGACACGATACTTGATAGATGTTGAGATTATGCCATGCATGCTCCCTACTCAAAGAATATTAACATATATGGCAGCTTTACCAATTTGGACATGCTTTTACCAATTTTCCCCTAGTATAACTAGATCTACTAAGAAGAAATCATTTAAGGCAACAATTTTACTCCTTTGTCTGCTATAACTAGATCCACCTTTTTTATTAGATTTAAATGAGAATTTGACTCTTAACATAATATAATGGAGAAAAATGATTCATGTAGCCGTTCCCACATAGTGGGATAAAGACTTGATGATGTTGTTGTTTGCTATTGTTCTAATACAATTTTTATTGGTTTTCATTATCTTCCTTTGGTGCTTTAGATATTCTCTCCTAAGTGGCTCACGGTTTTTTTAGTTATTGCTGCTTTGATCGTTTTATTATCTCTGTCCACTTTCATTCACTTACTCTTTGTGATATAATCGGTTTATTTTATCTATATTTGCTCACTCTTCCAAAAGTGTTATATACTTGTCAAGGCATACTCATATTAAAGGTGACCTCAGTAATATTCTTGACTTACCTATTGGAAATATCACCATTCTCTACTTTTTTTTTTTGAAGAATTGCAAAATTGCATTAAGAACCGAAGATCAAAACTATTACAAACAACTCAAGAAAAAGCAACCTCATATTCCTTCTTCAGTAGACTAGATAATGTAGAAGGAATATCAGGAGAAAAAGAATCAAAACAAAAGTTATACTGTAAAGCAATAGTTGCACACAAATCAACAACTTTATTACAATTCCTGGATATGTGATGGAAAATAACCTTGTTGAAGTCGTGGAGGAAATTAATCTTCTCGGAAACCTGGTCAGAGGCGTTGGGCTTAGTCACGGTATCATGAAGATACTTGATAACGTTGTAGTTATCACCCTCTATTATTAATCCTTTACAATCGAATTTCCATTCTTGAATGAAGTCCTTTAAATCGAAAACAGGTTCCATTTCAAGTTGATCAATATCCCAATGAAGTTTTTTCCTTCCAAATGCAAGAAGTAAGCAACCTTTGGAGTCCCGAGCCACTCCACCAATACTGGCCAAATTTGAATCCAGCAGTGATGCGTCAACGTTGATTTTAATCCAGTTTAGTGGTGGGGGATGCCATGAAGTTACGGACTCCCTAAGGAGATTAGCATCCCAATTAACTAGCAATGGAAATTTGCTTGTAGCAGTGAATAAGACGTTGGCAGCTATCACAGAAACAGGAATAGCTGGATTACAGTGTTTTTTATCATTCCTGTGATTCCAAGAATAGTAGACTGCAGTGCAGTAAAGCTTGACAGTGTCTAAACTGGTGCTGGAAAGTATTCTTAAATGCTGGAAACAATCCGTGAGAGAGCTAAACCATGGAATAATTATTCCCCAGGATCTCAACTTGCATAAGATTTCAGATAAAGATTTGCAATGAATCAGAATATGATCACAGTTCTCAATAGCAGGGCAACCATAAGCACAGTGATCACTAATACTGAGCTTCCTATATTTCAAGAATCGCTTGTAGGTATAGCAAGCCTACTTAATCTCCACTAAAAGATTGCCACCCTTGGTTTGAGCTTCAATTTCCATAGCCAATTTGCAAACCCAGAATCATCTATGGTTTTATGAAACTTGATAGCTTCAGAATAAGCCAACGAAGTAATAGACTTACCAGAATGTTGGTAAAGAAGCTCCATATAATCCCCATCCCCCTCATGGATCACACATTGGTGGATAATGAGGTTAACCAAATCAGTGTTGAAGTAACGGCTGAGCTCCAATAAATTCCAATGGCCATCATCAAGGATAAAATTCTGTAACGTTAGACTTTCCAATCCAATACAATCAGCAAGTGTAGGCCATTTGTTGAAACATTTATCTAGCAACCAAATGTCATTCATGACACTAATGTTAGCACCACTAACAATGTTCCACCTAACTATGGGTTTAAGAAAGGAAACTCCATTAGAAATGATGGAATGGGCAGCAGAATGGCCTTTTTTAGTCTTACCACTCCAAATGGCGGAACCATGCTTAGCAGTCAAGCACCTAAACAACAGAGAAGTGGGGTTCTGGTATAGCCTCCAAGCTAACCGAGCTCTTAAGGGACCAACTCTCTCAACAAAAGAATGCATGCCCAGGCCTCCACTAGCTCTAGGAATACATAACTCATCCCAAGCAATGTAATGTAGTCCCTTAGTTTCAGAATTCTGGTGCCAAATGAAGTCACGACAGATACGGTCCAGCTCATACAGAATTTTCTTGGGGATTAAGGAATGCGTGGAAACAAAAGTTGGCAGTGAGAGTAAGGAAGATTTAGCCAGAGTTAGCCTTCCAGCAATAGATAGAAAACGAGCTCCCCAAGAATTGAGCTTCTCTAGTGCATGATCAATTACAAAATGAAAGTCGTTCTTGACCAGTCTCCTCAAGGCAATTTTAATATCCAGGTAATAAAGCTCTTTGACAGTTTTGAAGCTAGGATTTTTTCCAAGCTTGCATTTCAAGGATGGCTTAACAGATTTCCCAAAGATGATTTGAGACTTTTTCTGATTAATGCCTTGCCCAGTCCAGCCACAATACTCATTAATTAAGCTCATCATCACGTGAAGTTGAGAAGTGGTAGCAGACCCAAACAACAAGATATCGTCGGCATAAAGTTGGTGCGTAATTTTTGGAGCTCTGGAAGAAGTTTGGATGCCAATTTGAAGGCCTCTTTGCTCAATTAAACTAGATAGAAGCTGTGAACACATGATGAAAAGATAAGGCGACATGGGGCAGCCTTGCCTGAAGCCACTCTTGGCTTCAATCCATCTAGTTCCTTTACCATTCAAAAGAATAGAGAACCGAACATTAGTGACACATTCCAAAATGAGGATTGAGAATTTTTTCGGGAAACCAAACCAGGAAAGAACATTATCCAATGTTTTCCAACACATACTATCAAAAGCTTGAGCCATGTCAAGCTTGACAGCCATATAACCCTTCTTATTTTTTGAAGTCCTGAACTTGTTAAAGATCTCTAAAGCAAGAAGGCAGTGGTCTGACATGGATCTACCCGGAACATAGGCAACTTGCTCCTCAGAGATGAGCTTGGGAATACAAATCTTAATTCTGTTAACTAGCATAGTGGCAGCAATTTTATAAACAGTTTGACAAAGGCTAATTGGACGAAAATTGGAAGGAGTTACCAGAGAGTTGATTTTTGGAATAAGAACAATCAGCGTATCCTTCCAAGCATTGTTCATGCATCCAGTAGTGAAAAACTGCTTGACAGCTCTCCAAGTAGAGTCTTTGACGATGTCCCAATAGAATTTAAAGAATGAAGAAGTAGAACCATCCAAGCCCGGGGATTTATTTGATCCTTGTTGAAAGACAGCAATGAAAAAATCAGATTCAGTGAATTCAGATTCGAGGAAGGCTCTTTCTGCATTATCTATTTGCTGTTTTTGATCAATATAAGGCCAGTTTAGGTTGTTACAATCCCTGAATTTCCATTTGTATTCAAAGAACTTTAAGAAAACTGATTCGATTTTATCAATTTCCTCTACAACAATGTTATTGTCATCCTTGATATGCCTGATCAGTTTGCCGTTATTCCTAGCTGTAGCGTAAACATGATAGTATCTTGAATTGGTGTCTCCGTCATCATTCCATTTTGCCTTTGCACGCTGGTTCCACCACGTAGAAAGCCTAACTAAAGTAACATTAAGTTCTCTAACCTTACTGCGTAGCAAATTGAGATCATCAGGACTGAGACTTTCTTCCTCTTCTTCTTGCAATTGCAATTTTAGAATATCCTTCTTCAACTCTTCTTTCAACTGAATCAGGCTTTTGCATTTGTTTCTATTCCAGAAAAAAAGAGATTTCAAAGTTCTCTTGTTTTTCTATTCAGGACTTCATAATCATCACCAAAGTCATGCTTATTCCAAGCTTTGGCCACAATACCTCTGGAAGCTGGATAAGATTTCCAAGTGTCTTCAAACCTGCAGATTTTAGGATGAGAATGAATAGTATCATCGAGCTTGAAAGCAATGGGACAATGATCAGAGGCTATTCTTGCAAGATGTCTAACTGATGCAAACGGGACCAACTATAAAGCTGAGGAGTTCAGCAAGCAGCGGTCTAACCGCTCCCAGATTCTAGCATTGCCATGCTTATTGTTGCACCAAGTATATTTAGGACCAACCACTCCTAAATCATGAAGATCTTGGTTGGCCATGAATAACTTCATCTCCTTGGAACCATTGGTCATACAAAACCGTTTGCCACCTCTCTTGTCATCTTTAGAAAGAAGGCAGTTAAAGTCTCTGCCCACAATAGTGGGTACATCAGTCTTCATTATCTTTTCAAGGCAACTCCAAATTTCTCTTCTAATATGAAAATCTTTGTGGCCATAAACCATGGCCACATGCCACAGACCTTTGATGGGAGTAGACAAAGCACCAAACACAACTTGAGATGAATGATCAATCACTGTAAAGTTAGCCAGTTTGTTGTTCCACATCATAAGAATCCCACCTGCAGTACCAACTGCTGGTTGATGGAAATAATCCCAGTTACTACCAATAATGCGATTGACATCTTTGTCATTGATCAAAGCGGCTTTAGTTTCAGCAAGGCCAACAAAGAAAACAGAATTATCTCTAACAACTTCTTTGAGGTAGAGGGCGGTCTCTTTCTTTTTGACCCCTCTACAGTTCCAGAAGATTAAGGAGGACATTAATTAACCAAAGGGGAAAAGTCCCCGCCTTTCTTCTTGCTTTTTCCTTCCACCTTTCTCTTTCTAGAGACTGGTTCAATTGGTCCCAAGAATTTTAACTGTGGCTTCGATTTCTGCTTAACCAGATTGGTACCGGCTTTAAGAACCCCAGCAATTCCATCAGGACTATCAGTAGGAAAATCAGAAGAATTAGGCTTTAAGTTACAAGAACGGTCTTGATCAACAGAAATGATCAATGGATCAATGTGATTGGATTCGGTGGTGAATCCAGTAGCAGTTTTAATGGCCAAAGCATTTTCAACAGGAACCGAAGAGGCTGAATTGTCAATATGTATAAGTGGAGTGGTGTGAGTATTGTCAACACAATTCTCAATCTTGGCTACCTCTGTTTTATCAGTATCAACTTTGATCAGCATACCAGAGTTCCCATCAACAACCTGATCAGAGGTATCATTCAGAATATCAAAACTATTGGACAAATGTAAGTCTGCTTCAGGAGTGGTTTCTTGATGCTGAGGAAGATCAATAGTTCTGTTATCTATAAAGTTAGCATCGATCGTTTCCTGAACAGAAATGTCAGAGTTGAAGTTGCTGGTCATGCCACGAGAATTAGTAACCTTCTCAACCAGTCTCGAAGGAGCTGATTGATTTCTGATTTGTCTTGATCTCCTCTTGAATTTAACGTGCATCCAGGGTCCGTAATTTTCTGGTTGGGCAGGGTGGACCTCAGCTTGCATAACATTCTCATTTAGGGAAATTTACATACATACCACTTTATAACATCCTATTTACATATCTAACACCTAAAACTTTAATATTACATGAATACCACCCTATATTATTTTAATATCAAATATACCACTTACATTTCTTTCCTACCACTCATATATTTCATTTCTACCACTCATATTTGGTATGAAAATAAACTATGGGTGACATGTATGTAATATTAAAGTTTTAGATGTTAAATATGTAAATAGCATAGTATTAAGTGGTATGTATGTAAATCTCTCTCTCATTTAATGCTTTATTGATTTCAGCTGTCTTGGGTGTTGAAAGATCTGGACAGACCAGTTTCAAGTGCCCAATTTTGGCACAATTAAAACAGAAAGAGGATAGTTTTTCATATTCTACTTTCTGAAAAAATCTGCCTCCCAATCCATCAACCCATATACCCGCGTAGTTTTGTTTCAAGGTCTATACGAACACAAACTCGCGCAAATTCCTTTTTGCTCCAACTAAAAGAATTACCATCAAAGAACAAGGGTGTACCAATTCTAGAAGCTATCATGGCAATGTTAATTTCATCCCAGCAATACAAAGGCAGATGCGGGAAGCGAATCCAGACAGGTGCAGTTAGTCCATTTAAAGATAAAGGAGAAAAGGAGGGCGACCATATGTCCAAGCCGACGATATGTCCTCCAATGTACCAAGGCCCCCCACTGAGAACTTCCTCCATGGCTGTAGTAGATTTAAATGAACAAAGAATCCAATTCATTCCCAAGGAGGTTAGATGAAAATTACCAAACCTTTTCCATTGCTTGCGTAACTCAATGCTACAAGTGGAGAATGGAATGTTCTTTCCCAAAACCTTCAGCACCACTGAATTAGAAAGAATTTGAGAATTGTTGATTTCCTGATCCGTATTCAATTTAATTGCTATCCCATCAGAAGACATAACAGTGGAGTTTGAATCAAAGTTAATTTTAATGCGCTGCGGCTTAGACCAAGCATTAAGAAAGGAGGCCTTCGGGTTACCTGTTTCGTCTACATGTTTTGTTTCCGATGAAACAGAGTCAAAGAGATTAACAGAATCGTTAACCGGATCCAAAGGTTTGGACGAAATATTGTGAATATCAGAGCAATCAGGAAGATTTATCTCATTATTAAGATTAGCGTTCCTGTTCGTAGAAACAGGAGCACCACGCTCCAAAGAACCAAAGATTAAGTTCGACGCAACAGAGTTATCATATGTAAAATTTCTATCCTTGCTTCTAAAAGCGGAAGCCAAAGGATCAATCAAACCCTTACCCTTTCCATCAGAGGATGATAGAGGTAAGACAGAATGAACACAAGAATCAGATCTTTCCCTAATGACTAAGGGTTTAAATTCCGATCTTGAAATCAGAAGATCACCCAAAACAGATGGTCGCGGCGGAGATGAACGCTCAGTAGAACTCAGAGGAACAGCACAGGGAAACAGATCAGGAGGATCGGAAGGCGGACGGCTGGAGGCCGCCATGGCCGGAAGAAGAAAATCCGCGAAAACCCGAAGATTCAAACTTTCACTCTCTAGAAACCAAAGCGGGAGCTTCTCTCTCTAGAAACCCGGGTCAAAGTCTGTCTGTGATAATCGAATATCACCATTCTCTACTTAGGTAACCTTATTTCCACTAGAAAATTCCTTATATCTGATTTTCAATCCTTATTCATAAAGGCACCCTTTTTCAAGGTTGGAAAGCAAAATGCCTCTCCTTTGCTAGTAGTATTTAGTTTATGAAATTCAATAGCAACAACACAATTACTTACTGGGTTAGAGGCACTATTATGTCTAAACCCTACTACAAAATTTTAAGCGGGCTATGTGGTAGATTCCTTTATCATGGTGACATCAATATGAAAAAGATGCAACTTGTCTTGTGGAAAATCTATGCAAATCTAGACATTTAGGTGGGCTGGGCATCCTGATCTCCACTACTCTGTCCCATACAATTGCTCCTAAATTTGTCGTATTCTCTCCTCTTATTGCATTCTTGCTAGCTAGTGAAATTTTAGATACCATTCCTTATAGAATTATAACTCTCTAAAAACTTCAAAATTCAGGAAAAACCTTCAAACATAATATTTCTTTGGATGTCTCTCCTGGAAGCAACATCTCTTTACTTTGGGGTGCGGTGGAAAAGCTCTATCTGTGTTTACTGATATTAACTTCCTTCTCTCATACTTGCCTGCCACCTCTCATCTCCATCATCATCCATAATGGAAGCTCCCTAACTATTTTCCGTCTTCCCATTATTCCTGCAGCTAGTAATGGCTTGAAGTGCTTGGGCACTCATATGCCGAGCTTCAAGTTGTTCTTCTTGGCTGCTCCTTTAGCTATGAAGCTATGGAAACGATGAACAACTTGTTTTAAAATGCAACTATATATTCTGCATATTATGTGATGTTCCCCCCTTTGCCTGAATCTTCCTCCAAAGACCAATGTTCTGCAGCTACTGGGCCACATTTCAAAGATGAATAGTGATGCTCTTGTTACCAAAATTCTCTTTTTTTTTTTTTTTTATCCACTGTATCATTTATTCTTTGTAGCGTGAAAGAAACAACAGAAAGTTTGGGAACAATTTTAGTCTAATATCTTATCAAACTAAACCGACCCCACGTAGTGGGATAAAGTCTTGATGTTGTTGTTGTTGTATCTTATCAAACTAAACCGACTATCAAACTAAAAATTCAACAATGGAGAAAGTATCAGGACATATGCCGCATAATTCAGTGACTATCTAGTCTGCTTTTTCAGAGTCACTTCTGGACAATGATGAATCCTGCTCATCCCCTATTGTTTCAAGTCTTCTCATGCTGCTCCCCCTTGGATGATCAATTTGGTGTGGTCTGCGTAAAAGCCAATAGGTGACATTTTGTTATTTTGAGTGCACTTTTGATTTTGTTATTCGACTCATTCAGCTTTCTCTTTTGTTTTATTGTTCTCATCTCAAGGAACTCAGTTTTTTCCTGCAGCTCCAAGATTAAGTTTTTATGTTTTTCATGAGTTGTAACCTTTTGTATTTTTTTTTTTTTGGGAATTTATGGGGAAGAGCTCATATAATTGATGTAAAAAAGAATTACAAGTGTAAAAAGAAAAAAAACTAATTAGAGGGTCGGGACAAAAGGGGACCCAGAAAGCAGGAAGGAAAAGTCTACAAAGAGTTAAAGAAAATTATGAAGGACTCAGGATGCTTAGAAGAGTATCACATTTTAGAGCAGCTTCAAAATTGTCAACCGTGAGCAGGGCCCTTTTGTTGCCAAAAGACCTTCCAAGGGGCAACTGGAGCGGACCAGCATTCATCATTATCCTTCCAAAAATGAAATCATCCTAGAGAGAGAGGCGTAGTCAAAATTCTGAAAGGTGCATCAACAGAGCACTAGGGTCAAAAAATAGCCAGCCAGAGATTGTATCGATCAAGGCAAATGAGATAAAGCTTAAAGATTCTTCCATGTAGATACCTTGAGGGTGATAGCCTTGTTAATTTTAGTGGTCAAAGTAGCATGACATTCATAATTTGTTCATTCATCGCTCTCCAAATATGATAAATAATGACCCATGCATATAACAGGTAATAGCTAGTCCGACAATGAGTCATCCCTTGTTCAGATATGCTACAAAAAGCTTGGTGGTGGTTTGGACTTAAGAGGAAATCACCCAGCCAAGGGAGAAAGCATTTGATAATGGTGAAAGTAAAATTGCATTCAAAGAAGAGATGAGAGTGAGATTCCAACTCAGTAAAACAAAAACAGCACAAATCCGTAGTGTGAATCCCGCGAATAGCAAGAACATCAGTTGTTTTAAGACCAACTTTAAAAGCAGACCAAGCGAAATCAGAAAATCGTAGAGCTGACTTTTTAAACTTGACAAATTTGTGCCAAGTGACGGTCTCTTGGGAAGAAAATAATTGTAAATGAAAACTCTTAAAATCAAGCTTCTGTGAGCCCAAACAGGTATGATGTGTGAAATTTTGATCAATATGAATAGCTTGTATCTTAGTCGAAATAGAGTTGTTAAAGAAAGCTGGGAGAAACCAACTTATTCCAGCAATTATCTTAGAAACTTCCCAAGAATAGAGAGCAGAAAAATAGTTTGCTGACATAAGGCTACCTAACAATTTAGTAATGGAGAGGCCATTGCACCAAGGGTCCCAGAGAAGGATAATTTACTATTGGAGGTGAACAGATAGAGAGATGCAGTGTCTGATATTTCCAGCAACATTGCACATTAGCTTCCAATAAGGTGAGTAATGAGGCGTGGATGGTTTTCCAGAGTGAGTGATACCTAGAGGGTCGCCGGTCAAAAAGAAGATTATTGGAGTTAAGGAACCTCCATTAGTGAGCCACTTGATATTAGCACGTTGGGTAATCCAGCTGGATAGCAGAATGGTAGTGCGAAAGCTTAGTATTGTTTGATTTCATAGTGGAGTTAAGGATTTGGTCGAGAGGTTGGGCTTGGATTTGCATAATAACTCTGTTTTGTAGAGCAATAAGGGAGTCAATTTCTTTCTAAATGAGGTTGGAATTGGCCCAATATTTGTGCTTGATATGGCGTTTAAGGACTTTCAGCTTGGAGTAGGAGTACAATGGTTTGCTGTTATTGTGGAAGGAGAACACATCAAAAGGCTGCTCCAAAAATCCTGATTCTTAAACCAATAGTTCTTATACATAAATCTATGCTTCTTAGTGGAATCAGCCGCCTGAACCAGAATAAGTTGAGAGTGGTCCGAGCATTGAGGAACACCTACTTGTAGTAGGAGTTCGAGGAGGCAAGCCAGGAATCATTGATCAGGGAATGTCAAGTTTGATGTGAATTGGGTTACTAGATTGTTGATTGTGCCAGGTGAAGTAGTGGCTAACTGAGGAAAGGTCATGAGCACCAATATTGAGAGATCAGGTTGTTGAAGTCCCCGAGTTTATTGTTGGAGAGAAGAGAGCCACCAGGCTTCTCTTGAGGGAAACAACAGCAATTGAAATCCCCGAAAATGATCCAAGGGGAGTTAATATTACCAAGCAATGTTAAAGAATTTGATTCCACAGAATCTGTCTCTCTGCAAATGTATTAGCAGTATAAACAACAATAACAGCACAAACCTCCTTGGAGGCTAAAGAAATGATGCCATGTATCAGTTGGTAGGAAGTGAGAGAAGCTTTGAAGTCCACAGAATCAGCATTCCACTTAATCCAGATGCGACCAAGGGAGGAATGATTAAAATTGTCCCACAGGGAAGATTTTTTGGGTTGCTAAGAACCAGGGGTCATAGGCGGCAGCATGGGAGATTTTAGCTTCTAGAATAAAGAGGAAGTCTAGGTTGTTCTTTGCCCCCCCCCCCCCCAAAAAAAAAAAAAAAAAAAAAAAAAAAAAAAAAAAAAAAAAAAAAAAAAAAACGGAAAACCGAAGTACAGAATTGGTAGAATAGACCAGCTGTTACTTACATTTCTATGTAAATACACTGATGGCAGCATTGTAAATAAGCTATCAGTATTCTTATATGCTTCTATATATATTCATCTCTGTACTGTGTAAGGGCAACAAGAAAGAATAACAAATTTCATTTTCCTCTTCTCTGCTTTTGTTTCTACATGGTATCAGGAAGGTGTTCTTGATCCTGAGAAATGGCCGATTCAGCCTCCTCCAGGCTTCACGACAGGGACGATGGTGCTCATCAAGATGACCATCTCATTCCCGCGACGCTAAAATTCGTCGTCTCCAACCTCCGAAATCTCGTTACCGCTCCGCTTGCGCCGGACAACTTTAGGCCCCCCCCCCCCCCCCCAAAAAAAAAAAAAAAAATACGGAAAACCGAAGTACAGAATTGTTAGAATAGACCAGCTGTTACTTACATTTCTATGTAAATACACTGATGGCAGCATTGTAAATAAGCTATCAGTATTCTTATATGCTTCTATATATATTCATCTCTGTACTGTGCACCCTAAGGGCAACAAGAAAGAATAACAAATTCCATTTTCCTCTTCTCTGCTTTTGTTTCTACATGGTATCAGGAAGGTGTTCTTGATCCTGAGAAATGGCCGATTCAGCCTCCTCCAGGCTTCACGACAGGGACGATGGTGCTCATCAAGATGACCATCTCATTCCCGCGACGCTAAAATTCGTCGTCTCCAACCTCCGAAATCTCGTTACCGCTCCGCTTGCGCCGGACAACTTTATGATCTGGAAATCTCAGATTACCAAGACGTTACGTGCCAATGGGTTTCTCCATTTTCTTGATCCAAAAATTCCGTCGCCATCTCCTACGACGATTCTCTCCGATGGCTCTTCCGCTCCGAATCCTCTCTACGCGCAATGGCTTCTGACAGATCAAAATCTGTCGGCGTCTATTTGCTCCACGATTTCTTCCTCTATACTTCCCTACGTAATCTCTCTTGAGTCTACTGCGCAGGTTTGGGTAGCTCTTGAAACAAGGTTTCAAGCGACAAACCGCTCCAAGATAATCCAACTCAAGAATGTGTTGCACAATGTTGCGCTCAAGAATCAGTCAATGACTGACTATCTTTCCGAAATAAAATCCATCGTAGATCAAATAGCTTCGGCAGGTTCTTCCGTCGATGCTGAAGACGTGATCCATTACATCCCAAATCTTAACGGTCTCACCTCATGGACAGTGTATCCTCAGTCGGATATTCAAATGGCTTCTAAGTTAGAACTTCACGCCGCTCCCACTGACTCTGGATCAGTTATATCCTCTCTTACTAAGTGAGGAGATCAATGAGCTGTTGCATCTGACGCAGCAAGATTTGCTTCCGCACCCGATGTCAAACCTACCATGGCCTTATATCCACTAATCGAGGTCGTGGTAGTAGATCAAGAGTCAAGAACTCGACTGGTTCGATGTCTAGGATAAAAATCGGAACAATCCCTTTGCATCTGTAATATGTCAAATTTGCTCCAAGAAAGGTCACTCCGCTACCTCGTAATGCTGGCACCGCCTCAACTTGCAATACACGGTTCCTACCAAAAACTCAGATACGGCTCTCTTGGCCTCTTCGGACACACCTGATGTCAACTGGTTCTTGGATTCAGGGGCTTCTGCTCATCTCACCAACTCGGTGGAAAATATGTCCACAACTCAGCCATACCGTGGATCCGACAATGTGACCATAGGCGATGAAGGTAGTTACTCTGTCAGCATTGCTCACTCAGGGGCTGGTATCTTACCTACCCCTTCTCGTAAGCTGCGACTCACCAAAATTTTTCATACTCCCTCTCTCAAATACAATCTCTTGTCTATTTCACAGCTAACCAAAGATAACCATATTTCTAGCTTACGGTCATTTGATCCTGTAATAGCGCCTTGGAGAGGAAAAATTTTGTTTTGAATTCGATCTAGTTTCGACTTCTCCACAGGATATCCTTCTTCGAGGAACGTCCACTGACGGTCTATACGCCATTCCTATTAAACCAACGAACGCTATCAGGCGCTGGCGGCTGCTTCGGTGTCAACTCAGCTTTGACATCAACGTCTTGGACATCCTCATAAAATTGTTTTTGATTTCATTTCTAGCTGTAACCCGTCTTTACATATGAATAAACAAAATACTCGCTGCGAATTATGCTCTACTACGAAATGCCATAAAACTGTTTTCTCTAGTTCTTCTCATAGACAATCGCAGCCTCTTGCCTTGATTCATAGCGATGTTTGGGGCCCTGCTCCAACCGTCTCCGCTCAAGGTTTTAAATTTTACGTAATATTTATTGATGACTACACACGCTTCACATGGATATTCCCGTTATGTTTTAAATCTGATGTTTTTTCTACATTTGTTAATTTTAAAAATAAAATTGAGAATCTCACATCATCTCGTATCAAAACCTTACGCACGGACGGTGGCTCCGAATTTGTAAATTCTGCATTTACGAATTTCTTAGCTCAACAAGGGATCACGCATCAGCTATCGTGTCCCTATACTCCGGAACAGAATGGGCTTGCCGAGCGAAAGCACCGGCACATCGTTGAAACAACGAGGGCTCTGCTTCTTACGGCATCCATGCCTCATTCCTTCTGGCCGGACGCTATAACCACTGCCGTTCACCTCATAAATAGGTTACCATCCAACACCACCCAACATTGTTCTCCTTTCGAGCTGCTGTTTCACAGGAAACCGGTCTATGATGAACTAAAAGTGTTCGGTTGCAAATGTTTTCCACTATCTCCTCCATCAGCCAGGAACAAACTCATGCCCACAGCGCAACCATGCGTTTATCTCGGTTACTCTGACATCTACAAAGGTTATAGATGTCTTAATCTTGCTACGAACAAAATAACTGTCGCTCGCCATATTACATTTTATGAAAACATTTTTCCTTTTTCTCTATCTGTTTCGCCAACAACTAGGCAATCATCTGATACTAACCCGTTTTTACTTATACCTGCATCTACTAGTAATGTATCTATTGCTAATTAGAACAAGCAGGTTACGGCAATCTCTGAAGACCATACTTCTCCTCTACCTCCTAGCCCACCTCCAACTCCTCAAATACCGCTACCAGAAGCACCACGATCTGCTCAAACAACAAATGTTAATAACGCTTCCTCGCATCGTATGATAACACGCAGTAAAACTGGTTCGCTCCGGCACCCAAATAAATTAAATCTCCTTCACATTCAAACTCTCAACAATCAGGCTACAGATCCCACTACGTACTCAGAAGCATCCAAGAGTCTGCACTAGCGTCAAGCCATGGCAGAGGAAATATTTGCACTTCAAAAACAAGGAACGTGGCATTTGATTGAACCACCCAAAAACGCCTCCATACTTGGCTCAAAATGGACATACAGGACCAAATCATCACATCTGATGGTTCCATCGCTCTAATGTTTTCTAAGGCACGACTGGTGGCTCAAGGCAACAATCAAGAATATGTCAGGTATCTATTAATACTATCAGCCCTCATAACCGTTGGCATTCCGCTTTCTTTCAGTAGATTGAAATTGGTGGATTTTCTTCCTACGATTCGTATCTTGCTCACCATAGCATTGCATAAAAAACTGGTCGGTGCAACAGTTGGATGTGGCTAATGCCACCTGCTTTCTTTTGCATGGAAGGTTACAGTTCCTGAAATTCGGAGACTATCTATCAACTGACGCATTGCCGAGAGGTTATTGAAGATCGTTCACATCCAGGTTATGTATGTCACACTGGATAAAGCAGATTTATGGGTTGAAACAGGCGCCAAGACAGTTCTAAAAACACGTTCACCTCGTTCCTTATAACTCTTGGGTGTGCTTCTACACAGTAAGGCGGCTGCCTTCGCTTCTCTACCGCCACAATGACAACTCAAATCTATGCTGCTCATCTTATGTATAACTGACATACTTATCTACTTGGCTTACAGATATATATCAAATCCAGAGACATCATCTCTCGACTGCACAAGGAATATCACGACTGAAGCACCTTGGGCCACGGTAAATGAGTTTCTTGGTCACTCCGAAAATGTGCATCAATAACTAACACCTCTTAGTTTCTCTCACAGGCGAAATATGGTCATTATTCCATTCTCTGCCAAGCGGACAAACCAATTGCAACTCTTATACGTGCCAATCGGACTTCAACACAGAGATAAGCTCCATGGAAGCCTGTCCTTTATTCGCCGAATGAATTGGTTCTTCTAGACAATATCCTATACGTTATACTCGCCCGGATATATCCTTTAGTTTTAATCTTGCTTTATGGGATCTTAAGCATCATTCTCTTACTTAAATGCATTTCATTCAAATATGTCTCATTGTTCCTGGTATAAGTTAATTTGGCACAAGTGCTATGCGTTGCGTTACAAGGAAATCTACTTCCGGCTACTGCTCGTTCTTAGGCGTTCTTGTTGGTGGTTTAAAAACTTCTGAAGCAGCGTACAGTTTCACGCTCCTCTACAGAGTCCGAATACCGAGCACTTGCAGCCTTCCGAATTCCTCGGCTCTCTCTATCATGTATGGTCCTAAGACGCCTACTCTCCCATTTGTTTTTTCGAATTGCGGTCTGTCTCAAGATTACCCAACTGATCTACATTGCGACATATTATGTCAGCTATTGCTTTGGCCAAGGCAAGTCCCATGCTTCTCAGACCTAGCATCTTGCAATTACTGGAATGGATCATGAATGATCCTGACACTTTTCAGCATACAAAAAAGCTATATTCTATTATCTCTTGCTGTAGAGTTTACTATATTTGGAAAGAGAGAAATTCGAGAAGATTTGCTAATATTTTCAACAGCAGTACCACTACTACTCTTTGCATTAAAAAAGCTGTTAACCATAAGATTAGTAAGTGGAATGATAGATTTATCTCCTACATCTAGTTGTTGTTTTTGCTGGGGCGTTCCTTCTATTTTCCTGCAGGTTTATCTTGGTATATGGCATATGACCAGGCCCAGTTCCAATTCTATTGTATACACTGGTGGTTGCTATGAGGATGGGGGATTTCCTTTGTGCCTGCTGTGCCGAAACTGCAACACATGGTTAATGATGAAGCTCCTAAGTAGGCCCCCTTAGGATGGTCTTCGGGCAACCAAGGGGAATTTCGATCGATTAATTCTTATATATGAGCCTAGGTGTTAGTATTCTAAGGAGCTTTTCTTTTTGCGACATATGTTCTGTTGTTTTTTGCTTATTATTAGTGCTTGATGTGATTCGAGCTTCTTTTTGTGCTTGAATGAGCAGTCCCTTTAAGTATGTTGGGACTTTTTTGTAATCCTTGGTTGTAAACGGTCTATCTTTTTAGTGGTTTAATATACGGGCAAAGCCCAAATTTTCCAAAAAAAAAAAAATAGTAACCCAAAAGCCATAGATATCATCATCCACTCCCATTCGGAATCAGCTTTCCAACTAAGAGGTCCAATGTTCGAGTCCATGTGTATGCGTTGTGTGTATGAGTTTGCCTTAAATGGCCTAAATGTCCAAAAAAAAAAAAATCAGCTTTCCGTCTTTTTAGAGCGGAAGGGAATAGACATGTCACAGTATCCGAGAGTGAAAAGATAGCCACAGATAGGGAGTCAATACCCGCTGAGCACCTGAAGGAAACCCTCCAGTCCAAGAGAGAGAGAGAGAAGGAGCATGGTAGGTGAAGTGGTAAGCGAAGGATATTCTGGCGATGGGCAGAATGAACAGTGGAGCTACTTACTCTGAAGCGGCATTATCTCCGACGTCAAATCTCCGCGGAGAAAATGGAGAGATGGTTGCGTTGCGTCCTTTTGTATTTGGCCTTGTATTAATTCGCCGCATGGCCCTGTAGCAAATGAACTGTGCGAACCACGACGCCATTCCCATATCCGACGACCTCGCAACAGAATCGAACCGTGTTATTTCTTCTGCTCGACACGTATTTCCAACGGGAGAGTTAATGGCGCACGCGCGGTTCCTTGGCTTCTCGAAGCGTCGAAGAGAGATTATGTTTGGTAGACTTTATATCGGCTTAAAGGTTGTGATGAAAGTTTGTCTTATAAGTGATGGAGTGTGTTGGCATTGCTAATGATTTTAGGTGAAGAATTCGGTAGCGATTGGAGTAGCCATGTGACACTAATAAGGAGATTGTAGGTGGGTGGATCGTAGTAAGTCGATATTATTGGATGAAGGATCATAGCTGTCAAGTGACGGGGGTCAAATGATCACCATTATCGACAACCGATCCTGATTGAAAGGATTGTAGTCAGGCGATGTTGGTTTGAGAAACTTAGTTTGATAACGGTGCTTCATGCAAGGACCGTAGTTGGTGGGCGATAGAGGTCAAAAGAACCTTGGTATGACAATGACAATCGGAAGACCAATGTCAGGCGATGATGCTTTGAGGGCACTAATCGGTGATGGTGGTTAGAGGATTGTAGTCAGACCACAGTGGTTGGAGAACTGTATGGGTGAAGGTGGTCAAGGGACTTTAGTTTGGATGAATGTGGTCAAGGACTTGTTTAATTTTGGTTCAATTGGTAGCCATGGGTCCTAGAGTGTCTCTCTGAACTCTCATTGATTATGGTTTTAAAAGGTATCACTAAGAGCTTGAATTCAAGTAAACACTGAAGCTTTAAAAATTCATGTTCTCATTACATTTAATTATTCCTTATAAGAAATTACATTTTCCTTTAATTAACTAACATTTAGTGCTTTACTTTTGATATTAATATATGTGATGAGTTATGAGAAGAAGTTTAATGAGCTAGTTGTGATCATATTATAAATAGTATTAACATTTCAAGGAATGATAAAAGCCCTTTAGATTAAATAAGGGTAGAGGATTTGAGCAGTGAGGTATTATTTTTATAATATTATGTTTAATGATTTTGATGTATAGAATTTTTGAAGCCTAGGTTATTGTATATACTTTTGATGAAATGAAATGTGTTGAACTGATTTGTATTATTTGGAGTATGTAGTAGCTGTAATTGTTTTTATTGAATGACTATTTTTATTGGAGATGGATGCAGAAGGAACATAGTCGGAGGGTGATAAAGGTCAGAATGATATTATCACACAATGGAGGTTAGAGGACTATAGTTGGTGGTCTGAGTAGGTCTGTCAAAATTCGATGGGTTGGTATCAGAGCCGACCTAAATCTAGTCAACTAGATCCTAACCTATTTAATAAACGAGTTAAATAAACCAACCCTAACATGATATGCTAGCAACTCGAATGACATGAACCAGTCCCCCAACACCATAGTGCTCCATTAATTCTTCCTCCCAAATAGAGAAGGCAGTGTCGTCAATCCTATTGTCACAACGCTCCAAAGAACATTTTGCCTCATATATATTTTCTCTCCCCCCATTTCAATTCTTAGCTTATTTAAGGTAAATTAGATATTCTTGAACTCAAAATTAATAGCTAAATTGAATAAAATGCATTTTGAGTTAATTGTTGAGTATGATTATTTGAAAGAATCCTACACCTCATTTGAATATGATTTTAAAACTTATATTAAAGAATCTAAGCATAGGGAGCAATATTTAAATGTTGATAATGCTGTTTTAGAAAGTCATAACTTGAGGTTTAAAGTTGAATTGAATGCAAATTAGAAAAACAAAAAAACAACCATACTTAATGTAAAGTCAAAACCTAGGAAGAGGAGGATATGTGAGAATTCACACCAAATTAGTTTGACTAACTGGGTCCTAGAATAATGAATACAATAGATCCTACCTTCAGTACAACCACATTAATGAATCATTTAGTGCAAAACTATCAGTGGTGGCCTAATAATGGTGCGTTGCCAATTACTAAAGATAATTCTTTAATCGATTAATAGAATGCATAGTAATCAAATTTAAAGCCAGCAAGAAATAATGACAGAACTCCATCATTTTATGCAAATATTTGCTCTTCCTGATACCAATCCAATTCAATGAATGACTTACAATTTTGTGGCCTAAGGGTCATAATGGCTTCAAAAAAATTATTTCTTCTAAAATTTCATGATAACTATATGTAAACTTGAGCACCTCATCGGCTCATCATGATCATTTGGTTTGACATGCTTGTTTGTAGTGAGAGATTTCCAAAAGATTGTCTTGGCAGAGGGGCATCAATGGTTCAGATTGACAGGCATAAGTCACAACTTTACCATGAGTTCTCTTGGAGTTTTATGTTTGGATTAAGGAAATGCATGGTCCACTTAAAATGTTTTTTTTTTTCATTATAGTGTACAAGTGAATTCAAATTTAAGTGATTTTGAACTTATTAGAACAATTATCTCAATGGGTAATTCATTTTTGTTTGAACCTTCAAATAAATTTTTTGATGTTTTTAGTTATAATTATGAGCTCAAATTTTAATTTCATTAAACTCAAATTAAGATGATTTTAGTATTAGCATAACCATATTATTGAGCTTATCATTTTGATTATAAGTTTGCTTAAGCTAAAGCTCGCGCGATGCTCAAATTAATTTGTGAAGTTTTTGGCATCATAATCTTTTTTTTTTTCACACAAAAAATTGTGAGAAATTGATGCTTTTTTGTAATTAATTTTAGAAGCCATGTTATAGTATTTTTTTTTATCAAAACATAAAATAAAAAACTTTTGTTTCAAAAGTGTATGATATGTACTTAATGTAAGTGAACATTTTCACAAATTATAATACATTCATATCAAAATTTTAAAAAAGGATAAATTAATACTTAAATTTATTTACTTTTTAAAGACAAGATTAGTCTTAATCACTAAGAGATAATAGGAAATTATTTTATGCATTGTTTGGAGTCAAATAACACAAATCTTAATATCTTTTATGTTCGTGCTTTATTCTTCTCTTTTGTTTGTTTCATTGTGACTAGGGGTGTCAAATTTTGATATGACCCGAAACACGACCCGAACCCGAAACGGGTAGGGTTCGGGTTGAACAAATCAACCCGTTTTAAAAATCGGGTCAGGTTGGGTTAACCCAGCAACCCGAAATTGACTCGAAAGTGACATGAAAACTCATATTTGACCCGAAAATCCGAGATTGACCCATTTTTTACCAGATTTTGACCCGAAAATCGAATATTGATCCAAAAATTAGCAATTTTAGGTCAACTTCAGGTCATTCGTGTCGGGGTCGGGTTGACCCGGACCCCAATCGGGTCGGGTTTGGGTCCGGAAACCTAACCCGTTTTTAAAAACGGGTCGGGTTCGGGTTGACCCGAACAGTGCCGGATTAGTTCCGTGTTCGACCCGAACCCGACCCGTTGACCCTGAATTGACACCCCTAATTAATTGTGACACATTATTCTCATTTTTTGTGATGTTTCCCCTGTGTCTTTTCACACCCTCATCATTTGAGATTAATAATCCAAGATTAGAGAATAATATGACAAATTTTGTATAATAGTGAGTCATGATTTTTCAACAATCCATTTTCTTGGTAGAATCATTTGTAGAAATAACCGAGCTATTATTATTGTATTTGAGCATTGCATCTTCAGGGAAACCAAAAAGTGATGTCTTCACTTATGTGGAAATAGATTCATAACATTTTCATGTAAGAGTTGATGTAAGGACTTCAAGAGATGATTAAATATATTATTATTATTATTATTATTATTTTATTTTTTTTAAAACCTTGTTACTTTCTCAGGAGGTTAAATGTATTATTATTATGTTACACAATTTATGTAGATGTTAGGTTGATTGAGGGCAAGGAGACTAAAGATTTCGTTTGTGACAACTTTCTTAATGCTTTCAAAAGCAGCTTTTTAATACAAAAAATTTATTGAACTCTATTTTGGAAAATAGTAAAAAAACGTTGTCCCAAATGAAACCTATGATTTGTGTTCTATGCATACATAAGCTATAATTATGGCTGTTACAATTGAAGTCATAGTTACAAAAGCCTAGTGTACAAATCATGTGTGTTTTGGTGTATTCTATATTGTATTTTCTTAGCACATGATTCTTGATCCTAATAACACTTCAGTTTTGTGTCGCTTGCAGCCTCATTTTAACATTAAATTAAAGCATGTAGCTCAATATATATACAAAGAATGTTTGGTACTAGTTTCATGATATCTAATTTATGTTTCATTTGGGACATCTTTCGTACTGCTTTTTAAAATGACTTTCTAGTACAAAATTTTTAAATTCAAAATTTTTTTATACTAGAAAGCTGTTTTAGAAAACGAGAAGAAAATCGTCCCAAACAAAGCCTTAGAGGTAATGTTGAAAATATATTCACTTGTGTTGGTGAAAACATATCATTAGGGCAATGGTACAGTGTGCAAAACAACAACCCAATAAATATATTTAGGTTTTTTTTAATGAAAAACAGCACTTGATAATGTTTATAATTTTTTTGTCTATAAGTTACCAAAAAAAACTTTTTTCCTTACTCTAAAAAAAACATCCCCTAATATTAATGCCATAGATTTCTTGTTTTCTATTATACATTTTTGCATTGGACCTTAAATTTCTTTTCTAAAAATTACTTGCAATACTCAATTCATCTTGATCTTTTGGTTGGAAGCTTTTTAGCTACTAATCAAGAGGATTTGAATTCAAAACTTGGATTTGAGTATATAAGATTAGCTGAATGATGATTAAGGATACTCATAAACAGATAAACTGATTGCACCTTTATTTTATCAAAGCTATATACAATTGAGACATCATGACAATAAGCATGCAATTTATACAACCTCCCACACTTGCAGCAATGACAAGGCTTTAATCATTTACTGCAGAGAAACCCTAACTACTAAAACAAGCTATCAAGCAAAAGGAAAGAGAAGAAGATCGAAAGACACTGTATGTGTAGGCTTGTCTATCGATCAGTACAGTACCATAAATGTCCCATCTATTCCCTCCCTTCCACTTCTTCCTTCGTACTTATATACAAACACTACAAAGCAAGCCCAGTTCCTCCATTCCTTCTCCTCTTCCCATCCACCACCAAACAAAAAACAACAAACAAACTAACAAAATATAGCTCCGTTGCAGCCTATTCATTAGTATCTCCTTCTACCTCAACATGTTCTTTAACTCTCAAACCCTAGGAAGAAGAACTCCACAACCCTCACATGAAAGCCCCCAATATCCCCTTCAAAATGGTATTCCCCTACTTAACACTTACATCTACCAAACTTCATCTCACCTTCCAACTACTGAAAGAAGAGGAAGAAGAAGATTAGCAGAGCCAGGCAGGTTTCTTGGAGTAAGAAGAAGACCATGGGGAAGATATGCAGCAGAAATAAGAGACCCAGCAACAAAGGAAAGACACTGGCTTGGCACATTTGACACAGCCTATGAAGCAGCATTAGCTTATGACAAAGCTGCAATCTCCTTAAAAGGGGCTCAAGCTAGAACCAACTTCATCTATCCTGACCTTTCCTCCGTATCTTCTTTCACTCCTTTCCAAAACCAAACCCTAAACCTAGCCTCATCATCAACATCATCGGCTAATCTTCCACTTCCACTTCCTCCTCTACCTAACCAAACAACTCATGACTTTAGTACTAATCATATTGACATCCCATTTGAATTTGAGTTCTATAGTGATTCTAAGTCTGGTGACCTGAGCAGTATAGTGACTGAGAGCTGTCTTAGAAGTGCTAATTCAAAGGCTTGTGAACTGAACACTCAGGTGCTCGATCTCTCACCACCAAGTGTTGTTCTTCCTCCAGAAGATAGCTCCATGAAAGTAACTGAAGAAGGAGAAGAAGATAAAAATATAAGGTGTTTGATGGATGACGAGGCTTTGTGGGAACTGAGTCCAAGTCAGACAGTCATAAATGGTCAGGTTTGGGGTGGTTCAGAGGCTGCTTTCATGGAGAATTGGCATTCGACTGATGATGTGTTTGATTATGATTACTATCCACTTTTTTGATGGGTGAAGCTTTGCATGAATTCCATGTTTTTGAAAGTACTGTTCAAGTATTAACGTATTAATGTAATAGCAGATGGTAGTTAAGCATAAAATGGTAGATCCTATTGTATTTTGTTACTCCTGAATATTTAAGCATGTTCTTTTTGTATGATCAATACTATTTTTGGAACCCTTTGTTTATGAACTACTATTTTGTTTCTTCTACTGAAAAGGGCATGTAAAAATCCTAAAAAAATTAAATAAAAGATATTGCCTATAATGATAGTCTAAATTAATTAATTTTTATTGGTTAAAACCCACAGAGGGCCCTACGTGTTAATTTCAAAAAATCGATTACAAGGTCTTTAGAAGGATCCTCCAGCGCTTTACTGCTCAAAAGAGCTACAAGAGAAATTAAAATAAAACCTAAGAGCCAGTGGATCCTTATCCTAAGATTACAAAAATAACATAAGAGCTACATGATGGTCTAAATTAATTGATTTAGATTAATGATTGAAATTCCTCTTAAATTATTTTAGAAAATTTTACTCTGAAAGCTAATCAACTCTCATTTTCATTAACAATTTCTTCTTAATTCATAATATGGTGGTATTTTTAGACTTATGTGCCTCATTTTAATCTTTAAAATCATTAAAAAAAAATCATAATAACCCTCAAATGATTGTTAAGTACTAATAAAGCTAGCAATTATTTGTATAAATTAGATTTAATTATGCTATTGATCTTTATTATCATACAACTGATATGATTAACTAAAATAGCCATATTTTGACAGCTTTAAAAATTGAATAATACAAGAAAACTCATTATAAATTGGTAAAGCATAAAATTAATAATTAAAAAATTATTGGAATATTATAATTATGCTCGTTCAATCAATTAAGTAGTTAATGACATATTTATTAATTAAGTAACTTTACTGAATATAATGACTAAGTTAAGCTAAAATAAATTAATCACAAATAGGGTGCAAGATCATGAATATGAACAAATTTTTGTCATTACCACAGAATAAAAAAATAAGTAAAATAATTTTCATGGATTTATGAATAAGAAGTTAAGGAAATATATCAAAAATTAACCTAAATAAAGTCGTAAGTCCTAATACGTTAAGAGTAAGTATTGGGCTCTTAATTCTCCTAACTTTTATTTTACTAATATTCATTTTTTGAGTGCTTATTGCAGGAACAATTTTAATGCTATCTTAGGGAGCTTCAATGATTGTAAGGTACTCTTAGTGTATACTTTGTCTTTTATTTCTTTGGATATCTGGTGCTTTGTTTGCAGGAAGATTGAGCTGATCAGAATATTGAAGTTCTTCCTTTTTTTGGGTGTTGTCTACTCACAGCCCTAGGTTTTCTTTACGCATTTCTTGTACTCGTAGTTTTAGGAACCTCCGGCTCTTAGGAGTTTTTGTTTCTTTTTTGCCTGTAGCTCTTATGAGCAGTAGCGAGCTAGAGGGTCATTTTAAGGATCTTGTAACCGATTTTTGATATTAACGCGTAGGCCCCTACGGTGGGTTTTATCCAAAAAAAAAGTCCTTAAGTCCTAACAATAACTAATTTTTTTTTTTTGTAAATTCTAAAACATATCTTTTAAGTTATATATTTAGTCAACTTTATTAATATGTTCATCATCCTTAAATCTTTTTAATGGTTTTATTCAATTTAATATATTGAAAACTTCCACGACACTTAATTTATACCCTTGGAATCTTCATATGTTAATTATTTCTATAATAAACAACTTGATCTTTATCCTCTGAGTGAAAAATTATTCAAGAATGCTTAACATTAAAATCATCTTTGATTATATTTGTGGTTGCTTCTAAATGATAATCATACACACAAACATTTATCAAATCTATATATTATGCCATATAATAATTATTATCACCAAATTAATGTTGGAATACACCTAAGTACTGCATATTGAATAAAAATGTACACTGATAATATGTTGATAGGATCATCACAAAATATATCGATCTATAAACTCACATTACCAACTAAATATGATAAGCTAGTAAGGGAAGAGCTTAGGCTTCATGTGGGACGTTTTTCTTACTAGTTCTTAAAGAAGCTTTCTAAGCAATAAGAAAGCCATTCAAAACGAAGCCTTATACTAACATGGCACTATGACGAGTTGTGAGAATTATAAAAATGTATGATTTTAAAATATCATAGAGTAAAAATATATTTAATTTAAATATATAAGGGAAGAAGAATGCATCATTTTGAGAGATGTAAGGCATATCCCCCCCTCTTGAGTTCAATGAAAGATGAATGAATAAAAATATATCTATTTTAAATACTTCGATGAAAAGAAAACTATACTAATTCAAGAGGTAGAAAACAATTCATTGCATGTATTCAAAAAGGTATATGTGCATATGCGTGTGGGCGGATATAACATTTTTTGAATTAGTATAGTTAAACATTATTGTTTTGTTTTAAGTTAAAATTCCACATAGGAGCAAGCTTTTATATTTAATTACCTCCTAGAGGGTTAATTCCTCATGAACATTTTTTAGTAAAGTCATGGCCAAATTTTAGACATCAAAGATAGTATAAATGGGAGTTATTTTCAGTGAAAAAGCTTTGAAAAGATATATGTAGCAATCAAGGATGATGAGCAATGAGGCATATTTCATAAAACACTCTAGATGCTTAAAAGAGCCTACTCTTATATTAAGCTATATGCTTCTTATGATCGATATAATAAAATAATATTAAAGTTGATTAAAACATTTAAAAAAAATATGGCTTATTAGTCAATAATGATGACTTTGTTAGCCATACACCATCCTCCAACGGTTCTGACAGCCACGTGTAACCGCCCATATGGGCATCACCCTCGTACTCAACGGTTCTCTATATAAACCTGTAAACAGTAATCAAAATGATATGAAAATATACGAAGACAGCTTCGTCTTCAACCTTCAGCCATTCATCCTCTTGTATTTCTTCCTTGAGTCTCTCTGTTTTGCAGGTTTCTATATGGTATCAGAGCTCTAAAGAGCCTCACAGCTCAACCCCATCATGTCCGAGCGCGAAGCGTCAAGCACTCAGTCGGCGTCATAGTCAAGCTCCACCCTCTCGGCATCAATGGTGGACTTCACAGTTCCCTCTCCCCTGAAATTCTTAATGTCAAATATCAAGCAGATCATCACAATCCAGCTTAGCAACGAGAACTACTACGCCATATGGCGATCCCAGGTCCTTCAAATCTTCACCGCAAATGGATTCGAATGTTATCTCACTGGCACGTCGGCGAAACCGGCTGAAACAAGCGCCGATTACAAACTCTGGAAGCTCATCGACCAAAACCTCATATCAGTCCTCTACTCTACCGTCTCCTCCTCTATACTACCATACATTCTCAACTCCCCGTCAGCTCAAGACATCTGAAGAACACTCGAGACCAAATTGCAGCCTACCAACCGTTCTAGAGTTATACAACTTAAGAACACTCTTCACAATGTCTCGATGGGCGATAACTCTATCCAGCAGTACCTTGCTCAGATTAAGAGCATAGTGGATAACATAGCAGCTACCGGATCACGGGTGGACACCGAGGAAATCCTTCACTACATCCTGAATGGCCTGCCTGCAGCCTACAACTCCTTCTCCACCTCCAACTGCACCTGCCAATCCACCATCACGCTTGAAGTTCTCTACTCATTGCTCTGCAGTGAGGAAATTAACATTCAAAATTAGCTACTCAAGGAATATAGCAAAGAAAATTCGGCATTCTACACCAACATTCGCTCAAACAGGGGCCGCAGAAACTCATCCTTCAACAACCGTCAGAGCTGCGGCAGAGGAACAAATAGCAGACCTACATCCTACCCAGGAGCAAATCAACCCGCAGCTCGCCAGCCGAACCAACCCCAACTCATTTGTCAGATTTGTAACAAGGCCGGTCACATTGCTGCTCAATGCTGGCACAGGGCCAATCTGAGCTACATTCCGGCCCCTCCACGGGCCATGTTCACTCATGCTTCATCTGTCTCCTCTACTGACTGGGTATTAGACACTGGAGCAACTTCCCACCTCACATTTGACACCGGCAACCTCCAACAAGCCACTTCCCTATCAAGGTTTGGACTCGATCTCCATCGCCAACGGCAGCACCCTCCACATTCAGCACTCCGGCGACGGCCTCCTGCCACTTCCTCAATCTAACCGTAAGCTCTATCTTCGCAATTTACTCCACGTCCCTGCAATCTCCCATAGCCTACTCTCCATTCACAAACTCACCTCCGATAATCACTGCTCTATATCCTTCGACTCGTCTGGCTTCGCCATTTTTTATCTATAGGACAACCAGATCCTCCTCCGTGGTAGCTGTCATGACGGGCTCTACTCGCTCTCGACCATCGCATCCCCAGCTCGTCCCACAGCTCTCCATTCCACCTCCTCAACAATCAAAGCCTGGCACGAGCGCCTTGGCCACCCACATACTCAAACTTTGCAAGTTTTAGCTAAATTAGATCGCTCTATATGTATCCCTCCCTCTACTTTTACTTGCAAATTTTGTAATATGGCTAAGAGCCACAAACTACCATTCTCTAATAGAACACAGCATACTTCTTCACCGTTTACATTAATCCATACTAACGTTTGGGGTCCTGCCCCTGTATCTTCGCTCGATCACAGTCGCTACTACGTGATCTTCATTGACGATCACACCAGGTTCAGTTGGTTATACCTAATGAATACTAAATCTGAGACATTAACCAAATTCAAACAGTTTACCGCTCTCATTCAAAATCAATTCAATACTAAAATTAATATACTTCGCTCTGACGTCGGCGGCGAGTATACCAGCAACCTATTCAAATCCTACCTCGCCGCTCAAGGCATGATTCAGGAATTTTGTTGCCCTCATACAACCGAGCAGAACGGGCTTGCCGAGCGCAAGCACCGTCACCTCTTGGACATCACCAGGACTCTCCTCCTAACTACCAACCTTCCCCACTCCTTCTGGGTCGACGCACTGCTCACAGCAAACTATCTCATTAACCGGCTACCCTCCAAGGCAATCCAACTCCAAATCCCATTTCAAATGCTATTTCACTCACCCCCCTCTTACAGCCACTTACGCGTATTTGGCTGTCAATGCTTCCCTCACCTCCGGCACCACGCACCTCACAAACTCTCTCCCTGCTCCACCGAATGCATATTCATCGGTTATTCCCCCAGTCATAAGGGTTACCGATGCTACGATTCATCCACAAATCGAACTCATATTTCCCGCTATGTCATCTTCAACGAACACATATTCCCCTTCCAAACCTCTGCTCCTCCCGTATCTCCCACTCCATCCCCTAGCTATGTCCCTCACCTCACACTTCTTCCCACCACCATTCAGCCTACCTCTTCTATATCCCGACCTACGTCCCTTACTCTCCCATCTACCCCTCCCGCTGAACTACTCTCCTCCCCAGTTCCAACATCTCCCCAAATTACTCCTATATCTTCATCTCCTACCCCACACCCTCCACCTCCACATCCAATGCTCACTCGCCTCAAAGCTGGCATCTCCAAACCAAAGCAAATTCTCGACCTCCTAGCCTCTTCCACCACTCTCCTTACCCCTACATCCTTTACTCAGGCGTCCAAACTAGCACCCTGGCGTGCTGCCATGGCTGATGAAATCGAGGCCCTTCACAAACAGGGCACCTGGTCGCTGGTCTCACCGTCGTCTCACGCTCTTATTCTGGGTTGCAAGTGGAACCTACCATCTCAAAACCGATTCAAATGGACAGGCTTCCCGCCACAAAGCCCGACTTGTCGCCAAAGGCTTCGATCAAATTCCTGGCATCAACTATCACGAGATGTTCAACCCAGTTGCCAAACTCCCCACAGTATGCATTCTCCTCGTCCTGGCCACTCAACGTCGCTGGCCCGTCCTCCAGCTGGACGTCTCTAATGTGTTCTCCACGACGAACTAGAGGAGGAGGTATACATGTCCCTCACCTCACACTTCTTTCCACCACCATTCGAATAGCCACAATAATCTTAACATTTATGAGATCATGTTGTAGGCCAAGATTAAGGTTTATGGTCAACTTAATTTGGTCTAATTTTTCCTCAACCAACTTATTTCATGTCCACCTCATGATTCAACCTAGCTTAGTAATTCAACCTTGCTTATAGTTTACTAAGGGGGATGAATTTAAGTGTTGATATAACTTTTAGAAACCCTACCTATAATGGTCTATACTAGCACACGACACTCTTTCCATATCATAATCACCCTCTTTCCAGCTTTTTAATTGAACTATTGAAATGATCCCCATGGGTAATAAAAAGATAAGATAAGATGCATCAATAAATGAGTTTAGAGAGAGAGAGAGAGAGAGAGAGAGAGAGAGAGAGAGAGAGTGAGAGAGAGAGAGAGAGAGAGAGAGTCTTCTTCAAGAAGATCCTCCTCATAAAAAGTTCAAAAAATTTTGGAAGAGTCTTAGTTTGGAAATAAATACAAAATTAGTCACAAGGCGAATTAGGTCTTTTTCCTAAAAATGTTATGAATTATATGTGTGTGCGTGCATGCGGACATGCATGTAACGTATAATTTAAGAAACTCAATGATATAGCTTATTAAGAGATAAGTTTAATTAGAGATTTTTTAATTTTTATAATTCTTTCCAATTATTCAATGCTCTACTTAAGTCTCCTTATGTAAAAGGGTTAGTGAACTACTTCTTTTTTTTTAAGGGAAACCCACGGAGGGGCCTACACGTTAATTAAAGGGAAAAATACAGAGTCCTTAAAAGGACCTCGCGCTCACTAATGCTCAAAAGAGCTACAAAATTAAAAGCAAAAAAACCTAAGAGCACAAGGTCCTTGCTATCAAAAATTACAGGGAAACTTAGATACATATTCTACGGTGCTTGAGAACAAGCACCCAAAAAAGGAGAGAGCACAAAAAACAACCACTCCGAAGCAGCTCTCCAGCCAAAAAACGATCAGCATCAACCCCTTCAAACACAACCTTGCAAAGAAGAATACCAACAGCAACTGCAAAAACTTGAAGATAACCCATTAGTAAACTAAAGAACCCATAAAGGACCTAAACATAATAGCATTTAAAGGCCCAACACCGATAGGGTCAAAACAAAAACCTCCAATCAAACCTGTTAATAGAAGAATTCAGCAGCTTAGAAAAAGACTCAAAAGTGATTGCATCATCCAAAAAATAACCACTGAACAAAGTGAGAAGCAGCAGGTTCCGAGGTTTACAAAAATCAAACCCAGGAAACCAAGAGAAAATAATCCAGCCAAACACATCAGGTACCCAGGTTTTGAACAAACCCCACCACCCACTATTCCAACAAACCAAAACCTGAAAATAACCACAGTAAAAAGAAGCCAATCTTAACAAGACGAGAGAAGCCAAAAACCAACCAAGCACCAGATCACGCAGAAACAGAAAACCCCAGCAGCCCGACCAGACCAAGAAAACCAACATATTAAAGAATAACATAAGGAAGATTAGCCTTCTCCAAAGTCAACAACCCCTTAATAAAACTGGGCAAGAAAAAAAATGGAGATATTGGTCATAGAATTAACATTGCTCCCTCAATTAGCCAAAGCCTGAACCACCACATTACCGTTCCTCTCAATCATAGAAAATGAAGGATTGAGCCTCTTAGTTAAGGACACAATATCACGCCTCATGTAAAAGAGAGAAGAACTACTTATTTCTTCTTACATTAAAGTTCAGATTTCCACTACTTAAACCCCTTTTTGTGTGCCCTTATTCACACATAAGAAAGTTCATGGATGTGTATATCGAGGCTCGTAATTATACTAATCTATCATATTCATATATTTAATTTGCTAAAAAAATGCATGATTTAGTTTTTGGAATATACTTAACCCCTATTAGAAACCTCTGTTATTCTTTAAATATTCATATTCAAATATTTAATTTGCTAAAAAATGCATGATATATATATATATATATACACTTAATTATATTAATTATTTATCTTAGTTATAACTTATCTAGGCATGATATCTTGGAATATTTCTTGGCAAGTCATCTTGATATGTTCTTCAAATCAGCTCATCTTGGGTCACCTCAATTAGAAAACCTTAAATATATGACTTAGCCATCATAGATAAAAGACATACTCTATGAAATAAAAAGATAATATATATATTAATTATATTTAAATAAGTGCTAGAGATTTATATAGATTTGTGTGTCTTGGTTAAAATTTTCCATAAAAGCAAACTCCTATAATTAATTGAATTCTAAGGAGTTAAGCCCCTAGAAATCAACTATAGATTAAATTAATGGTTATATTTTTAGAATATTAATTAATATATTATAAAAACTATGTGATTTCACAGGAATATTTAGAAAAATTTAGCTAAAAAAATATTAGAATATCTTTTTTTTTTTCATATTTAACTTCATATTTTGAGATCTATCATATTTAAAAACCTATCATTCATGATCTTAAAAAAAGAAGAAATTTATAACTAACTAAAATAGTTTCCTACATATATACTACAAGAAAATCTTCCACAGCTGTTAAACCGCAGGTAAATACCGATACGAAAACATAATATTGGTGGTATTTCCGGCGGCATTTGACCACCTGAGTTTCTGGCGGTTAAGTCTTTATTACTGGCTGTCAAACCGCTAGTATTTTATGGCGGTCAAATGACCGCCGAAAATGCCGACGGTATTCAGTAAATTTACTGTAGATACATGCCTAAAATAATTCTAATTAAACTCATAAAAATATAGATATCATGATGATATGATATGGAATTATATATCATACCATAAATTCTCCCAACTCAAAAGAAAGCCACAATCAGACTGAGCTGGCTTTTCAACTAAACTATCCACTAGATTTTGCTTACTTCAACATGACATAAAAAAACAAAATTATCAGATCATAAAATCTTTTAAAGTTACCAAGATGCATGTGAGCTAACTCACGTGGGACCTAGTTTAGTCAAACCGAATGTACGTGCAAACTTGAGAAATTTTGGCCTAGTTTTATGTGATCTAACCCCACCATTTTAGCCTTTTTCTTCCATTAAAACTTAGCCATTTTACTAAATTAATCACCCCAAGAAATGGTGGGCAATCACTCTTTCTTCTTCCCTCCTTGCTATGAAACAATGAGTCAAAGTAGGATAAAAACATCCCCAAAATCCCGGGTGACCTATATATATACTTATATATATATAGTCTGTAGTCTATGTGGACTGTGGACTAAAGCATGTGCTTTGGTTGTTGTGTGTGCCACTTATATTAAATTTGTGAACCCAAGTGGTCACCATTAACTATTTTTCTTTCAAATTTTATGACGAGGAGGTTCATCATGCATGGTATCTAATTCATTTGATAAAGGCTTCATTTGAGGCAGCTTTCCGGCGGTAAATAACTGGCGACCGTCGACGTCATGACCGTCAGAACAAAACCGGCGGTACTCACCGCCGGTAAACCGCCCGAAATATACCACCAGAAACAGTTTCATACGCGGTTTTTACCGGCGTCTTTTAAACAGCAGCAAAGCCGCCATAATTTTACAAAACCGCCGGAATAAGCCGCCGGTACAGAATAATTTTCCTGTAGTGACACATTATTAAAAAAAATTATTTTTTCACAGGATATGTTAAGAGTGGTTTGAAAACCGCCGCGGAAACTTGTTTGCAAAGAAAGTAGTGACAGTTAAAACCGCCGGGCAGCTTTTCGACACACTACTGAGGCTCCGTTTGGAATGACTTTCTTATTGCTTCTTAAAACAGCTTTCTCTTAAAAAGAGGCTTTAAAAAGCAATAAGAAAGCCATCCCAAACGAAGCCTAAATTTGCTTTTTCCCATCAGATGTTAGGGGCAGCTTTTGGACATGCACTACTAAAAAATTTGCAAAGAAAATAGTGACAGTTAAAACTATCAGGATAAGTCAAAAATTGTGCTACGATAGTCCTATTTTTTGTAGTGCCATAATGCAATTTATTTGAGAAATTTTTCTTGAAAAACACTAAAAAAATTTCAAATATTTCTTGTCCTTATCCCTCCTTAAATGTAGCTTTTTCTTAAAAGAAAAATTTTCTCAATCTTTTCATTGCCATACTACCCTGCTGGGCTTCCATGAGAGGCAAGAGTAGAGAGACAATGCTATACAATTAAGCTTAAGCTGCTACTTCAATTACTTTTCATTTTAATAATGATCAAAACTGTACCAGAGAAGATAGCTTTTCTCAAGAGCAATTTGTATTTTTCCTGTGGTGGGTCTCTACTGCAACTCCTCAAAAAATTCCAATAGATCGAAAGGAGGATATACATTGCATCAAAGTTCACAAAACAGTGGGGAAGTCAAGGGTCATAGATTCCAAGACAGATCTTGTCGTTTAATGAAGAAATTTAAAATGCAATTAGTCACTTTAATTAATTAAGTATCATCATTGTATTCATGTTCTTTCGCTATAGGATTTGAGGAGACCAACTTATGAAGCTTCACTTTTACAAAGTTTATCATGTGTAAGATAATGACTGGCCACTTTAGAAGTATATAATTATTCACACAATTAATCAAGCATTAATGTACTAAGCATTTCTTCTTCTTTTTATCCTCAGTAAAATCATAGCTGGTCTTCTCAATAAAAGCATTCATGTACATGTGAAGTTTCGTTTGGGGCGACTTTCTTACTGCTTCTTAAAACAACTTTTTTGTAAAAAAAAATTAATTTTTGTACTAAAAAATTATTTTAAAAAGCAGTAAGAAAACTTCCCCAATGAAACTTGAATAACAAGTAGGGGTGTCAATATTTGACACGACACGAAAACCCGACCCGGACCCGACCCGAAAAATCCGGGTTGAACCCGACCCGATTTCAAAACGGGTCAGGTTCGGGTTCCAGAAATTGACCCGTTTAAAAAATGGGTCGGGTTCGGGTTGACCCGACGGGTTGCCGGGTCAACCCGCGAACCCATTTAATTCGAAAAATTTCGAATCTCGCCTCTGCCCGCTGCCTGCCCGTCGCGCGCCTGCCCGCCGCATGCCCGCCCGCGCTGCCCCCTCGCCCGCGCTTCCCCTGCGCCCAGGCTGCCCGCCGCGCGCCCGCCCGCGCTGCCCCTGCGCCCACGCCCGCGAGCTGCGAGCCCGCGCCCGCGTGCCCAGCGCGCCAGACCGCGCCCGCACTGTCCCTGCTCACGTCCGCCCGCCGCGCTCGCGTCCCCCACCGTCCGACGCCGTCGTTCCGGCTCCGACAACCCAAACCGGGTCGGGTCGGGTCAACCCGGCAACCCGCCGGGTCGGGTCCGGGTTCGATTTTCCGACCTGTTTGTCTACCCGTGTCGGGTTAGGGTCGAGCTGTTTGAACCCGGGTCAGTTCCGGGATCGACCCGAATCCGACCCGTGACCCGAAATTGACACCCCTTCACAAGGGCAACATAATTCTTCAATATATGATTTCAATAGGGTCAAAAGAGGAATAGATCCTTTGTGAGCTATTTTAGATTCGATATGTGAAGTGCTCTATAATGAAATAATTTAGTCAATTTAATAATTCTCCCTCTTGATTTAATAAGATTATAGATTTTGATATCCTATGTGCCTTCTCATCTCCATGCTAAGCACTCTATGTTTGCGAAGCCCCAAAGGACTCATAGCTGCGCAATCTTATCTTACCTAGATGGCGTCTAAATGAATACATGTGAGAGACCTCAAGAGCACAAATATTGCATTGTAAATGGAATTTATTATAGTTAAACAGGCACTCGATATTAAATTTTTATACTACTAAGGTGGCCATCTCCTCTTCTTAAATGTTATAATGGTGCAACCTAATATTAGGATAGATTGTGTAACACAAACTTGTTCCATCTAATCACACAAAATATTATCTAATTTGATCCCTTAACTTAATCCTTTTTTGTTTACAATCAAGAAGCTAACTCACCTCTATTTTCCCAAAATATATTGTTCAATGCAAATGAAAAAAATAACTGAAGTAGCCATTAAAGTTGTTCGATCTCCACATTACATGCAATCCTTTGAACCTTCTTGCTCTCATGAAAATCAAACAACTCATATAAACTCTTAAGCATACAAATATATAAGATTCGTTATTAGATCAAGTATATGTCTTACAAATAAAACTACCATAAAGCATATACAAATAATTTGAGGTCTTATATTCCTTTATATGTTTCGGCCTAGTATATTGGTGGTGATAGAATAATAGAATATTTCGTCTTAGCGACGCACGGATATCCAACACACAAATAGATACTTGAGAGAAGAAGAAAACACACAAAAAAAAAATTTTACGTGGACAACCCAAAGGGGAAAAACTATGGAGCCTGGTATATGTGAAAAAATTTCACTAAATTTAAGTGAATTACAATGGTTGACCCATCCTTTAACCTAGCTAGAAGTGCTGAAATTAAAATAGTTTGGAGAGTTGAGCGGAAGTCCGATGACGATCAGGTGGAAGTTCGGCAACGGTCGGTAGGCCAGGCGAAGGTCCGATGGTGGTCTGGGGCAGGGCGGTGATTCGTGGTGGTCGGTCGTCGGGCGGAAGTTTGGTGGCAGGATCAGTAGGTCGGGCAAAGGTTCGATGGCAGTCGGCGGCTGGGCGATGGACCTACAATGGTCGAGCGTAGGCCTGGCGGTTATGCAGTGGTTCGACGATGGTTGGGAGGAAGTTCGAAGGCAGCCGGTGGCTAGGTGGAAGTCAGCCAGTGGTCGGGTGGAAGTTCGGCGGCGGTCGATGGACAGGCTGCAGTCTGCTATCAGGCGTTGGCCCAATAATGGTCGACGATAGTTTGTTGGCGATGGTGCTTGGGTGGAGCTCTTGATCCTTGAAGCCTTAGATCACTCTTTACAATCTCAAGTCAAAGGCCCCCCTCATGTAGAGAGTGGGGATCTATTTATTGATTTTTGTGATGCCACACCCTGTAAATATGGAGAAGATCCAGGGCAAGCTCGGGGTGCTTCATCGGACGGCTAGTACGGATTCCCTTGATAATGTAATATTTCTCAAGCATTTAATTGCCTTAATGATGTCAATTTTCAAAGATCTTGGGCTCATTGGATTTGTCTCTTCAAGCCGCTAGATTCGACTATGAGTACACCATATTGGGGATCATTTGGTCATCAAATTAATACTTTGAACCTTCCAAGTATGCTTCGGTCCCTTGATTTGGGCCATCTGGGCTAGGATTGGATTGATTCTGATATCATTGGGTTCGTCTCCTTGAGACGTTCAATTTGACTATAAGTTTTTTGAGACAAAGTTGGGATGGTCCCATATTTAATTTTGGAAGTATCTTACATGGATATGCCTCAAATTTCATGCCCAATCAATGCAATTTTTGGTGATGTATCAATATATATAATGGCTATAAAATAATAGAGAGCAACTCATTGCATATGAGCAAATTATTTATATAAACCATTAATAAAATAGAAAAAAATAAGTTTAACTCTTAAATGCATTCTCAGGCACCTAAATCCATACAATCATTGGAATTCCTTTAGTGTTGATCCTTACAACTTGATTCATATGTACTCATGGTTATTTAGTATTGGGGTATCAGCTATATATTGAGTTCTTCTGGTCCTAGCTAGCTTTTCCTAGGTACTCTTGGATTTGGATCTATACTTATTCAAGGATCTTTACTTGTGTCTTATTACATATACAAAGCTTTTCTAAACTAGAAAGTACAATAAAAATAAATGTGCTAAATAAAGTCATCACAATATACTAAAAATCATAAGAGAAAACTAAATAATATATCACATCACAAATTATTTAGAAAAAATGTCCGAGATAGTATTTTTAATTTTTTGATGCAAGGCCCCTACATAAGTAATTTAAATAAAACATTCATCAAGCACTACCTATGAGAAAAATATCTTTACTATAATGTAGAAAAATAGCCAATTAGTCAATTGCCAAATGAATATCCTAACTAGTAACACATAATCCAACACATCAAGCCATATCTTGTGCATTAAGAGGATCCTCTAACAAGATGTCAACCTAGCTACATTATATATATATAAACTTAAAGGTTTGTGACCCATCACAACACCTATGTATGTGCATATGTCTTGGTGTAGTCAGAGCTAATTTTTATGACTATAATGGGTTACCAAGCTAACTTGTCTCAAAGAATTTAATCAAACTAAACCTCACAATCCTAATATTTTTGGATTTTTAAATTTAAATTTTAAAATATATTTTAATAGGGTAAAAAAATATTTGGAAATAAATATATATTTTTATAAATTTTCAAAAGGGTTAAATGATTTTACATGTTAGCCTCATTTATGACCTAAATTAATTAAACTAATTTTAAAATTTAAATAAGGTGACATGAACTAGGTTTTTTGTATTCCTAAATAGCCATAGGAGATATGATTATGATAGAGTAAAAATTAATTTCAGATAAACTATCACCCAATAATGATAGTCGATCTATCATGACCACAAGCTAATTCCTAAAACTATATGGAACAACCAAGGTATGTGTTAATTGAACCTCATAAATATGTAAAATGTAATAATATGTAGGGTGATAATTGAGCCCATCAATATCAAGCTTAAGATTTAAGTGTTTGAATGTGATATAAGTAGTTCAAAGATAGAAATTTTTCATAGATTCAAAAAGAACTTTCAATGTCTAGATTACAAGGAAAGTTCAAGTTGAAATAGTCCATTTAAAAAAGGAAAAGAAAAAAAGACTTGGGCATAAGTACATATACCCAAAGTTAAAAATGTTCAATCAAATGGTATGATTAAACAATAAAATGACTTGCTCAAAAGTGCATGACATACGCTTGAATAAAACTCAACCAAATGTGATACATCTAAGTTCAAATGAGATTCTTAAAAAGGAAAGACATTAAGTTAAAGGAGTAATAAGGTTTACACGAGCATGACCTCATCAGATAAGTGAGTTAATCAAAAGAGTAAGGCTAAGTTAAAGGTAAGCCTAACCAAAAAAACATGATTACATTAAGAAAGGACTTGCTTAAAAGAGAGTGAACAAATTAGGATTAATATACTAAAAAAAAGTATGATATCAAGATTAGTGTAGTAAAAAAAGCATGACTACACTATAAATGAACTTAACCAACTTAACCAAAAAAATATTGCAACTTTAGGAGGTTTTCATACATAGGAGTATGTCTAAGGGCTGGGTACTTAGCATATTCAAAGTGACATGATTATACTAGGTGATTAGGTTGCAAGAGCATGACCAAGATAGAATGATTCTTTATCAAATTAAAAAGTATGGCTAGGGTGAAAAAATGCATATTTTAGGCTAGGGGAAAAAAGGTATATTTTAAACTAAGTATAAAATGCTTAACTAAGAAATTTTTTGATACACATAAGTTAATCTATTCCAAATTATGTTGTGTTGATTACTAGAAAGTTTAAAATTAAAAATTCAATACTAATAATATTGTATGATGATAATTAATTGGATCATATGATTAGTTATATTAAAATTATAGAACCACCATACACTCCTTTTCTTAATTAGGTAAAGTTAGAAATTAAACTAATTGTACTGTATAGTACATATCATATGGTATGATGATATAACAAATTTACCTAACTAAAACATACAAAACCTGGAAAGAATTAAAAAATCAAATTCGAGAAAAAAATATAGATATATATCTTACAGTCTAATCAAATAAAGACATTTTTCTTAGAAATTGGTCAAACTTATTCTTATAATTTAATTTTAAATGAACTTCTAGTATTTTAGCTATTTTTTTTCAGTTTTTTGTTGTAAGAAAATTTGATATTTTCTATTTTAAAGGAATTTTAAAACAAAATGGAAATGTGAAACATAAGGCAGAAGAAGGTGGGGGTAGGAAGAAATAAAAAAATAATGGCAATAAATATAAATTTAAAGCATATAATGCCATTGAAATCGCTTTATGTGTTTTAAGCTATGATGCACAGACACTGTCACGGTGACATGGATATGACACGACACGGACACGGCTTGGACACTTTATTATAGTTTTTATATTTAAAAAATAGTTTATAAAAATTAAATAAGTATAATTTTAAAAATAATTTGAAAATAATAAGTCATTTAACTAGAATTTATGCTTAAAATGATTAGTATTAGGATGTCGAGAGACAGACGTCGATGTCATTTATCAGTCATCGAAAGAGGAGATAAAAATACCTTCACTGCAAAAAAAAAATGAAAATGAGAATATTGGATGATTTGGTATTAAGTGCAGACGTTGATTTGGTATTGTGGATAGGAAATAAGAATTTTATTTTAAATCCCGCCAAATATAAGAAATTATATTTAAAAAATTCATAGAATATTTAAGACATGCGTGTCGAACACGTGTGTCCAATTTGTATTTAATATTTATTAATCGGACACATTTTCGGCTTGTCCGACACGTGTCGGAGGAGTGTCGGACGAGTGTCGTGTCGGACACGATGTCGGACACTGCACGCCTCTTTGAGGAGAAGTATGGTGCATCATAGGTTTTAAGTCATTCATTATTGATACTTTTGGGACTTCATTAAAACTGTGGAGATATTTTCAAAGTGTTTTGAATAACATTGAGCAAAAATTTTCAAGAATATTTCATAAAAAAAAAAATAGATGATATCCAAACTTTTTTACATTTTCATGATTGTGGCTGAGGGAGAAATCCCTGGTTCACAATCACGAGGAGAGATCCGCATTGTCGTCCAGGTAATCCAGATAATCATCGTACTATGAACAATTTTTAGGTGATAATATACAACATCTAGAGTATTTTCCTATAAGAAAGCATAAATGATATATATGAGTTGTAAAATCAACCTGATCAAGCAAACATAATTAATTGTTGTATGAGATATAATTGTATGGATATGTGCTAGGCTTCGTTTGGGACTATCTTTTTACTGCTTCTTAAAATAGTTTTTTATTACAAAAATTAAAAATGTTGTACTAGAAAGCGTAGCTTTAAGAAGCAATAAGAAAGCCGCCCCAAACAAAAGCCTTAGAAACAATGCACCCTCCATATATACTTGAAATGCTTATAAATCATGAAGGCTTATTTATACATGTTTAAATAAGCTCGGCTACTACCAGTGTGGTTAAGCATGTTTCCTTTTCTTTGAATATGTTATTAATGCTCAACTTTACTTTAAACAAATTCCCAATAATTAATCTAACTAAGTGCACTTACACCTTAAATTACTATTATTGACTACTTCATGAGACAATAACCACTTCCCACTTAAGAAGTCCAAGTGTGAATGGAAGACAAAGGGCCCCATTAATTAAAAGAAGCTCTCATCATGTGAGGGTCACTCTAACATTGAGCTTTGGGTTGCTCCCACACAACATGACAATGCCATGAGAAAGAATGTCTTCACTTTTCCTCTTGTAATCTTCTACTTATCACTATTGCAACCTTTATATTTTGCTAACTGCTCCATTTGAAAATATTCAACTCGACAAAAGTTTTCCCATCAATTTGATCCACTACAGTTTTTCTTAAAATAGGGGAGCACATGGCACTTCTTATATCACAAATTATTTACTATACATCACTTAGTATTATTTTTTTGGGTTATTCAAGTGGCTTCCCCCATGTTCTTGCTTTTTTATTTGCTCTTCATTGTCCTTTATTTTTTTTTTTTGAATGGGTGGATATCTAGCTACCTGCTGCCACCCCCTTAGGAGGTGCTTTGCGACATAACTAATCCCTCAACGGACCTAACAATAGCCAATCCACAGACGTCGGGTCCACGCTTAGTGTACTACCCTCAAAGGAGGTGAGCCGCTTGGGAGAGGAATAGAATATGGGTTAGGGGTTCCCAACCATGCTCGCCCACCAACCAAACAAAGCCCAGTGGATATTCATTGTCCTTTTGATGACCTAATCCAACACTTATCTTTAAATTTGAAATAATGGAAGAGCTCATGCTACCCATTTTCCAAATATATTATAAATAGTAATATAATATTTTTTTAAGAAATAAAATAAGTAAAAAAAATATTACAAATAGCACCTTAGAAGAAGGGAAAGAAATATCAAAATAGTACTTATAATTTCAAAATTTATAATCTTCATCACCATAGTATCCTTACAATAATGTTTCTCATATTATATAAAATCCTAATGGTGATGCTTTGCATGGCATTTCAGAGCTTATGGGGCGCAGTGCAGCACTGGGAGAGTTCGGTTGCAGGCTTGCAGCAGTACTGAGAGAACAACTTATCTAATATTTTCTACTTACTTTGATAATCATCTATTCACACTTCTCAAAACACGGTTAGAAGAAACCTAAGAGATTTTAATTAGTTAAATAAGCTTAGCAATAGAAAATTCTAATAACTTTTTTAAGTGGAACATTAAAATAAAAACAATTAAGTTTACTGCCTTAAATTTTATTATCTATTGCAATAGTTGCAAGTCAATTAAATATCGGTGGTGAGTTGGAAAGATCTTGAAACGTATGTGCTTATAATTTGCCATTCTTTATTATGGCTCTTTGTTCTGTACATTTTGATTCTAAATTATAAAATAAAGAGGGATTGAAAGAAAGATTGAGACATCTAATTATTAAATAATTCAATGGATTGAAATTAAGTTAATATTTATTTTTTAAGGAAATAGTTTTAGATCAACAAAAGTCATTAAAAAAATGTTTTTTTTTTTGCTAAATTCATATTTTTTATTTATATTCTTCATTAAATTTTATGAGCAAGAAGGTAGAAGTAAAGAAAATGGTAGTCCAATAGGCAACGCTCGAGAGAATTTTGAACTAAACTCACATGAAATCCCTCTATTTAAAGAGTCCATGGCTCTCATCTCCCGAACCATCAGATTCCTCATTGCCTAACTCTATAAGCCACCTTCTACCTTCATCAATGGCTTCCCCAAAAAACCAAACAATTAATCCTCTCAACGTTCAAGAAGAACAGAATGCACACATGATGAACTTCTCCAATTCCCCGCCATCCCAATCATCAGCTACAGCAGCTTCTTCTCCAACTGAGAGAAGAGGTAGAAGAAAAGCAACAGAACCAGGAAGGTTCCTAGGAGTAAGAAGAAGACCATGGGGAAGATATGCAGCAGAGATAAGAGACCCTACAACAAAAGAAAGGCACTGGCTAGGCACATTTGACACAGCCCATGAGGCAGCTTTAGCTTATGATAGAGCTGCTCTGTCAATGAAAGGTACCCAAGCTAAAACAAACTTCATTTACCCTGATCACAACTCTTCCTTCCACCCTTTCCTCAACCCAGTTTTCCACAATCAAACCCTAACCCTAGCTGCAGCACCACCACCCACTCCATTCCCACAGTTAGAAAACCAAATCAATGACTTCACTCAATTCAACCAGCCTGCTGCAGCATTTGATCAGTTTCAACCAAGTGAGTTGTTTGGTTTTAGTAGTGATACTAGATCAGGTGAGTTGAGTAGCATAATACCTGAGAGTTGTTTGAACTCAAACTCAACTAATAGTTCAGCTGCTTCAAAGCAAGTTGATGATGTTAGTATCGCAAAGAGCTATGGAACTAATGGAGATGAGAATGTAATTGATGAAATGGGAGGTGGGATTTGGTTGGATGAGCCATTATGGGAGTTTGGAGCTTGTAGCTTTCCAACTTGCTTTGATGGGAATATGGGAGATTATAGCAGTTCTTCATGGATGTAGTTTTCAGCTTCTGGTTCAGTAGCTGATTAGTTTTCAGATGGCTATTTACTATCTTCTTCTCCAATGCGATGTATGAATGATATAAGTTGTGGGGGTAGCTAGTTTCTCTTCTGGGACATGCTTTTATGTACTCATTTAGTTTTAATTTGTGGGTGCTTTCATGGTTGATCTTCTTTTGATCAATTAGGATGCCAAGGAGAAGATCAGAAAGAGCTGTTGGTAAATTTTGGTTTACTCTAGTTTTAATATAAGAGAGGTATTGGCAGCTTATTATTACATATATATACACAGCAAAATCTTGAAGATTAATCTAATTTAGTTAATTAGCGCTACTCTTCTCTTTGTATATTAGAAAAAAAAACGTTGTGGTGTGTATTGTCTCATTAAGAACAAGCTTGACAATTGACTTCCTTTACTTAGTTAGCTAACTACAGTCCTTATCCATGCATTTAATTAATAAACATTTTGGCCTCTATATATGGGCTCATTTCGGAAATGGAGGATGACCAGTTGAAAAAAATTATTTTAGAATATTCTAGAAGATATTTTTCTGATATAATTTATATTAAAATATTTTGATTTAAGTTTTATTATGTATATGATATAGGCATATAGCAATTGTAAACAATATTATTTACAAAATAATAATAAAAACTTAAATAAAATAATTATAAAAAGTATATTTAAGTTTTCATATATTTTTTAAAAGTTAATTTAAATAAATTAGTTGTTATTTTCAAAATAAATTATCTTTTATTAATGATCAACTATTTCATAACTCTATTTTTAGTTGTATTATGTATTAATCATACATTATATATTTTAATATTATAAATTATTAAATATGACGATAAAAAATAACTGAGCAGAAGCTATGAATTGTGAGCCAGAAAAAAATAGTAACAAATTACCATTTTTATCAAAACAAACTACACAAAAATAATGATAACAATTAATGGAAATGAAGCTTTGTTTTTTATTTTTTGAGCAAAGTCAGCAATCCTAACGTTTTTAACTTAGAAAATGTCCTGATGGAGGGCATCTATTCTCTCATTATGATCATTCAATTTTATTTGACTATTTAGTGTTAAACAAAAGTGAGTTGTTTAGAAATTTGAGAATAGAAAATTGAAACAAAACATACCAAAGATGACAATATGTAGCAATTAGTCAACCAACCTAGCAAAAGAAGAGGAAGATGAGTGTAGGTCGGGATAGTGTTGTAGAGAAGTTGATATGGAGAAAAAGAGGAGGTACTAGGTGATGGTAGACAGTTGATAAGATAAATTGTAGTAAGAATAATATCAACCAAAAAATGAGTCTGTAGTTGTAAGTCAATGAGTAGAGTGTGAATAGTATCTAGAAGATGCTGACGTTTATGTTCAGCAATGTCACTTTGCTGTGGAGTATAAGGACGAGTATATTGGTGATTAATGACATCCTGCAATAAGGATCGAAGAGTGTGCATGGTTGAGGCATTCAACACCTCCATCGATTCTAAGAGTACGTATAGTCTTATATAATTATTTTTCAATTATTGCTTTGAATGTGATAAATGTACATATAAGACACTTCTAATTTATAATCCAGCGAGTATAACCAAATATAACGGGAATAGTCATCGACCAAGAGTGGAATAACAAAAATCATTATGTGAGATAATCGGGGATGGACCCCAAACATCAACATGTACTAATTCAAGAGGAGAATGTGATATGTGATTTGATTCATTAAAAGGTAATCTGTGACTCTTAACTAGAGCACAGGAGTTGCAAAATGTAATACATCAAGCATAGAGGAGCTCAGGTGACCAAAATGACGATGTTAAGCATAGCAGAGGATGAAGCGTCAACTAAAGCATGAGCAGGGAATAGTTTGGAAGATGTGAAGCAAATACCAAGTACAATTCATTAAGGCATTGAAGAAGAAAGTGCTTGGTCTTCTGATCCTTAATAAGAAAGCCAATTTTATCAAAGAAAACTGAGCAATTATTACTAATGGTCAGTTTGGAGATAGAGAGAAAGTTATGTGTGAGTTGAGGTACATGAAGTAAAAGATTAATGGAGAGCTTACGTGACAAAGTGGGAAGTAATCTTTTACCAGAATAAAGAATAGGTAGGTATGTGGCGGTGTGCCATTTCCAACCACGAGTTGGTCAAAGCTTGAATATGAAGTGGCTTGCTGAAGAGAGTGCTAATCTTGAGATAGATGGTGTAACAACTCTTAAATTTTAAAAGATATATTTTGATTTGCAGCAGTTAAAAATTATTTTATGAGTTATTATAAATCAAAATTATAAATCGTTTTTATCATAATATAGATATTATTTTATTTTAATTATTCTAATTTTTTTTCTAATTTTTGGGCATTACTGTAATTCCTTATGAAATTGAAATGTGTCGGTACAAGTGGGATTTTTTAAGACCGTTAGGTGTTTGTTTTACAAACTGATTTCACCAATGCATTTTAGACATGCTTAGCTATTTTATTGATATTTTTTTAATAATTTTTGGATCCATAATTTTGAAGATATAAATGTATTCAAGGCTAAAAGTTGCGCAATTAATATAATGACTAATACGTCCTTTGAATATTTTATCAAAAATAAAAAAAATAAAAAATAAAATCTAAAAGCATAATGGATTTTTATTAAATGTCATTTCCATTTAGTTTTATGATTTTCACAAAGCCGGAGAAGCTCATTTCATTTTTTTTCCTTTTTTTTTGGAGAAAACTCACCATCGGGCTTACGCGTTAATATAAAACAAAATTATATGTCCTTAAGATAGATCAAAGGCTCGCTACGGCTCCAAAGAGCTACAATTAAAAGAAAAATAAAACCCCGAGAGGCAATAATCCCAACTAATTACAAATAAGAAGAAAAAAAAAACCTAAAAAAATGCATCTAAGGGATGCTATAAGCCGTCATACAAAAAATAGAGATCTTCAAGATATAGAACTAAAAGAACAAGCATGAGCAAAAGGATCTATGCAAAATGATATACTTGCAAAAACATAAGCAGAAACAAAGAAAGCATACAAATGGAACAAAAGAGTATAACCTGGACTAACCAGGCACATGAGTGAAAGCAAGAGGAACCCAACATAAACAACCACGATAAGAGAGAAAAGGGCACCAAACCACCAAAGACAACCAGACCAGAACAAGAAAATCAACAGCAAAAGAAACAAACTCACAACAACTAACAGAGTAGGAAAGGAAGAAAATGAGAGATAAGGACAGAATAGAGAAAAAAAACTTGATTTTGGAGGTTGTGGAGTTTTTTTTTTCCAGTCGGGTCAGTTGAAAAAGTTATTCGTCTCAAGATAGATCATATTATGCCTATCTTAATTTTTTTTAAATATGAAAATTTTATCAATTTTTTTATTAAGTTTCTTTTTTCGTGACCGAAAAATAGGGATAACTTTGTACTAGTAAAACTCACTGTGTCACTTTTTATATGTTATGAAGATCTAAATTTTGAATACTTTAAATATTTTCTGAAATTTTTATATCATAAGTTTTAGAATTTATATGATTTTTATCAAATAGAAAATAATATGATCTCTGAAAAACAATATTATAAAACAATTGAAGTCTTAAAATAGTATTCTGCATGATCTAAGTGCATTTTTAGTTCTACTGTTACTCGACACAAATATTAACTAGAAATTAAAAAAAAAAAAAGAGTATTACAGAATATTAAAAATGAAAAAAAAAATATATTTAATTTTTTTAAAAAAATAGATGATAAATATATAGTCAAATTATTAAATTCTGGTTATGTCTATTGAGTAGCTTATTCTGGCTCGCAGATTAACGTTCACTTTTTCTTGGTAGATCAAGCCAATCTATGGGCCTACTAAGAGGCCTAATTACTGGATTATGCCATCAATTTGGGGCCTTTGGGCTCAGAAGTGGACTGCCCAAGTTTTTGTATAAATATAAAGCAATGTTAGCAGCCCAATCCATTAATTTCATGTAAATAGTATCGACCTTTTTTTATTACGAGTGGTTATCAGACCGTTTGGAGGTCAATTATGATGCGTCACGTCACTTGATACTACACAGCGGAGTACACAGTAATGGTACACAGTAAATTGGTGATGTGGCGGGTCATAATTGGCCTTCGAACAACATCTAGTGACCGCAGGTAATCGCCCAAAAAAGTTCAAATTTCATAAAAATTCTCCATAAAAGTTCAACATTACAATAATTGCGTGGTCGATCCATTTGCTAATATTTTATTATTTTTATCCTATTTTAACAGATTCAACAATAGTAATAGTAATTAAATTAAATTAGGTGATGAATTATTAGACATAAAAGAATAAAATATTTTGAGTACCATATAATAAGATTTCTTATGATGATTTATTATTTATTTATTTATTTATTTGGTTTGTCATGATGAGAGCCACCTGCTTACCCTGTTATGGTAATAATTCCCAGCATGAAATAGCGAAGCTCCTCTACGTAATCATTTCTTCTGGTTTTTTTTTTTTTTTTAATGAACAAATATTAATGTCGATCTATAAAAGGTGTCAAAACCTTAATCATGATTAGAGTAATATAGAAAGGTGATATGTTGATTTTTATTTGGGACAATTTTTTTTTCCTTTCTAAAATAATTTTTTGAATAAAAAGTTTTTATATTAAAACTTTTTACATTTGGGATGACTTTTTTACATTTGGGATGACTTTTTTACTATTTTATAAATCAGTTTTTTAGTACAAAATTTTAATTTTTTGTACTAAAATCCTGCTTTAAAAAATACTAAAGAAGTCATCCCAAATGAAGCATAAATCATATAAATAACTTTTTGTTATAAATAATGATGAATTATTGTTCATAATGTTAGGTTTATGAGAAGAATATGAGGGAAAGCAATTGTCTTTCATCATTTATGTAAAGACCATTTTGCTCTCAGGTTCGTCCGGACGAAGTTAGATCGTCCGGGACAATCGGTACAGGTTGTGCAGGAAAACATTTCTGGCTGCATGATTTGTCTGGACGAAATTCTGATCGTCTGGACAAAAATCGTCCAGAGCCCAGTCGTCCGTGACAGTAATTAATTTCGTCTGGAAGAAATTCATCCAGAGCCTAGTTCGTCCGGGACGAAGTTGCGATCGTCAGGTACGAACAGTCTTGATATATAAGGAAATGAGATATTTTTGGAAAGAAAAGGACGTCCAAGAGAGAGAAAATCAAAGGAAAAGAAGGAAAAGAGGATTTTTGAGCGACTCCGGTCTGTTTTCGTCCGTTGTGACCGTTAGAGAAGTTGACCGACTCGAGGTAAGGCACATTCCGCCTTTCTCAATTTTCAAAAACGAGATTTTTGACGCGTTTTCTGTTTCAAATTTTATTTCCGTTAGCGAATTTCTGGTATTATTTTCTTCTGACAAAGGTTTTACCGCGTAACTTTTGGTATGTCTCTGAGATGATAATTATGCACGTTTTGAGTATTTTCTGGAAGATTTTTACCGGATATTTTGGATTCTGCGGTGTTTTAATTGAACTGCAAATTATCAGGATGTTGAAAAATGTTTTATCAGTACAATGAAAGTCTTATAATGTTGTTGTGAATGTTCTGTGGTAATTTGATAAATTTCTGTATCTGTGAATTTTGTGTAAATTCTGTATACTGTCGTTATGCCGCTGAATTTTCGTACTATTTCTGAATTTCTGAAATGAGATGATTTGAATGTTTGATGTGTTTGTGCTATCAGAAGGGAGTTATAAGGGGCTGGAATCCTATGTGATTCCGTTGTCTGGGTCAGGGAATTCGGAAATCTGAAATGAACTCTGAAATCTGAAAATGTTCCGGAACCTCTGATATCTGTTCTGTTCTGGTGCTATAAGCACAACGGGAGACATAAGGGGCCAGAATCCGTTGAGATTCTGTCTGTGTCAGGGAAGGGAGGCATAAGGGGCCAGAATCCGTCAAGATTCTGTCTGTGTCAGGGACATCTGAAATCTGATATCTGAATCTGTTCTGTGAATTATTTGATCTCTGATTTCCGTACAATTTTGTCTGCTTTGTGATTTGAAAGTTTTAAATAGCTATTCTGAATTTTGAGATGAAATATGAATTATTTAATTTCTGGTCATTCTGTGATCTGTTATGTTTTCGGAATTCAGTTCTTCTGTATCTGTAATCTGATTCTGGATTGATCAAGTATCTTATGTTTCATATACGAATTCGGTACGAGTTTCTGAATTTATGGTGACTATTATTCTGATATGTTTTTGTATGAGTTTCTGATGATTTTGATCGGGGATTGATGTCTTGCTGAGCTGTTAGCTCATCCTTGCTTTCTGCGTGGTTTTCAGGTTCTGGGAAAGGGAAGGAGATCTTGGACTAGACGTTCTGAGTCTGATCTGTGATTAGGTACTTGATACTTTTGATTTTTGTACAGTCATAGCTTTTCTGTTATGTTCTGTTCTTTCCGTCTGAAGCCATGCACTGTATCTGTATATGATTATTTTGATAAAGGAAAATATAGATGAACTGCGCTGTGTTTGGATGTTTATAGTAGCTCTGTGCTTTTTTTTTCTGCCTGTGTTATACTTGGAAGAAAGTTTTTGAAGCAATTTCTAAAGCCAGATCCTGAATTTGTTGGCTCTGTCGCGGCCCGATGCGAGCGGAATCCGTCCTGGTCGGGTTGGGTCGTGACAATTTAGCTGTCTGTAATTAAGATTTTGTTTGGAACGGTTGTCTTACTGCTTTATAAAGCAGCTTTCTAGTAAAAAAATTTAAATTTTTTACCTAAAAAGATGTTTTAAGAAGCAGTAAGAAAACGGTCTCAAACGAAGCCTAAATGAGCCAATGAAGGATGCATTTGTTGACCAAAATTCTGTTATGATTGAAAAGAGATCATAGAAAAGAAAAATTCATTGAATTTTACAAACAAAAAATTATCAGCAATTGTTTCTGCACTTGAATTTATTTATGCACGTTTTAATTATAGATATGTTACTAAAATTTTCAATTAAGAAAGTGGGGTTCTTGACATAAATATTTTAGTAAAAGATTTTCATAATTGATTTCGGAATCATCCAAACTCCATTTTCAATAAATTTATAATTAAAACAAATTTTTTGATGAGAACAACAAAAAAGTACCAAAAATGTTTTTATTTAAGTTCAAATGAACATAATTTAATCAATCGAAGGTATAGTTGAAAAGTCACGATACATTTTGAGAGACCGAATGATCTAAAAATGTTATGTATTTATGCTTGAAATGAGTGTATTGATGAAATGAATCCGACGAACCTGAGATTGTTCAGTTCCGATATCATTAAAATATCAAAAAGTTTGAAGAGTATTTATGATCAAGATGATCAACATTCATTGTCCAATGGAGTGTTTATGTTGCCTTATTGAAATTATTAGATTATTCCTCACGAAAAATATATAAATAGGCTCTCAACTTCTACACATTGGAGAAAGTTGGGAGGATGCCACAAAAAGGATTCCAAATGAGAGAACCATGAGCTCTACTTGCATGAATACAAAGTCAACCATCAATACTAAAGTCGAAGCCAATCTTTGCTGAGAAGGTTGATGACTGTCATCTCCAATAAGATTGATAATCATCATTAACAACCAACATTCACACCCATTGTCAAAAATAAGGTGGAAGCACATCATCGACACCAATGTTGATGCACATCTTCGACTCTAACACCAATGATCGTTATTGAAACTTAAAATCTATACCCATAATCACCAAAAAAGGCCAATGCTCAATATCACAAAAAATGCTAATACATGTTAACACTAATGGTGTTGCTTGTTGCTGACAATAAGATTAAAAACGTCATCAATATGAACCATAACGCTGATTATCAACAATAATGTTGACAACTATTTTTGATAATAAGGCTGACGCACACCATCAACATATGTATGTTGTCGGCCCCATTTTTTATGTCTAACATTGCCAATAAGGTCGGCACATATAGTCAACCCCAACACCAATAGTCGCACTCACTGACAAAGATGGCACGCGCTTAACGCTTTTAACCCCAATGTCACGTTTGCGCATTAGCATTGATGTCTATGTTACTAAAAATTTTAGCATGTCACGTGTATGTCATTAACTCCAACAAAATAGTTAGTAACCTCCATCGCAAACAAATTAGAAGATCTTCGTCGACATCAATGCTAATGCCTATAATCTTTACTAAGCTCAATGCCTACTTTTGTGTCATTGATCTTCTATCTTATAAGGAAAAAGACCATGCAGATCTTTAATTATCCATTGATGACAACTCTAATGCACTAAGGCTCCTCCTACTTCAATAATGAATGTCATCTTCCACATTACATGCCTACAATATTATATCAGTATCTTCTTTAATTTTGGAGAATGGCATCATATCTAATATGTAAATCACATAAGTGGAGCCAAGGTAAATGAGACAAGCTAGTGATTTTTTTCTCTGCTAGATTTTTCGCACACAAATCTCATATCATATATAAGTTATTTGCAAGATTTTTTGGCAATGTTAAGATGATCTCTCTCTCTCTCTCTCTCTCTCTCTCTCTCTCTCTCTCTCTCTCTCTCTCTCTCTCTCTCTCTCTCTCTCTCTCTCTCTCTCTCTCTCTCTCTCTCTCTCTCTCTCACTTAATATCTCAACATATAATGATTATTAACAAACACATAAAATTGAAAGATCATATATCTCAATGATAAATAAATGCTTGATTTATGGAGTGATTGATTGATCTTTTTCTATCCAACCAAAAGCCCTACATTTAAAGCACATTAAGGGTGGAACCAGGTAGAGCTCAGGGTGGACAATTGCTCACCTTGAATTTATTTTTTTTCCTTAAAATAATAAGCATTTTAACTATCTTGTCCATCTTCTATGAAAAGAAAATCATTTTTCTATTTCATACATAAAATTATGCATTTCATAATTCTACTTTGCCCACTCTCAAAAGAGAGGTTGATATGCCCCTGACCGTGACACACTAATCCCTTTATCTTCTATACTTATTTGAATTAAAATGCTCACCAACCTCAATAATAATAATATGAGACATTGAAAATAAAAAAAAAATTGCTACAAAATTGTTGCAACATCATCATATATAATCTGTCATGCCTTGTAATAATGAGAAAGCTTACTTAACTTTGCTGAGTGCAATCCTATCATGCTTTTTTTTTATCAAGAAAAAAGTTTTCCGTTATGATTTGGACCTTAATCTATAGCATTTTCCATTTTTTTGTAGATTTTAAAGCTTTAGGTTTAGTCATGGATCATCATAACATTCTGCTACCTCTAGATCATTGAGTGCTTTTAATACAATTATTTACCACTAATCAATTATTTTTAAGGAGAGGGCCCCCACTAATCCTGATTCACAGTTGTAAGATTAAAAATGTGTTTTGTTCGTGTTTGTTTGATGAAGTGTATATGGGCTGAAGGGGAAATCTAAACATTAGATTTAGATTAAGAAAATTTAAGATCATTACTAACTATATTAACTAGCATCAAATGAAAATTTTTATTTCAATCATAAGGTATATATTTAAAATAATTGAGATTGATCTTCTTTTTATTTGAACCCAACTAAATGATAGAGGCCTACAAAAATGGAGTGTTAACGCCACACAAATTGGAGAAATTATTCCGTACAGGGGCTGGACACAGCTCTACGTCCAGAGGCGAATCAGATGTAGTCAGGTCAGCGGTACCGAGCAGTACTGAGCTGCGGTACTGAGGGAAGGGGTGACGTAGCGCATTCTAGTTAGTCACCGGATGTCATTCAGCGTCCGCACATAATATTTTTTCCACAAATTGTGATCATCGAATTTGTTGACACATGAACTGCTTAAATTAGAACAGACACAAATGGCTTGGAAGGGTTGAGTTAAATAAAGGTTGTTTAACTTAGCTCGTTTGTTTCCGCTTTGTACGAGTAGACGAGATGAACTTGTTATCTTACCTAACATTATTGTCTATGATACCAATAGAGGGACGTCATGCTGCCAGCATGGCACTCCAACATCATGTAATTATGTTGATGTGTGCTCATTATCATGCAATTTATCTGCAACATACAAATGTTTAATGTCATGAGCATGATATCATTCTTCTTTCACTCTTTTCCTTTGCTCTAAAGATTTGGAGCAATAAATGAATGAACATCATATGATTCTCATATCTTGATGTATTCACTCAAGATCAATCTCAACTGACTTATGATCTAATTAAATCCATTGGTTTGCTCCAATGTGGAATCATCATGAACATCAAAAAATTTCTCTTATGTATATTTATTTATCACAAAAGACTTCTCATACATTTCTAACAAAGCTTTTATCAATTCAATTGTGGTATATAACAAATTTAGAGATGATAATGAGCAACATATTTGTAGAGATTATATAAAGAGAGGTAGGCAACAAACTTAAATTAAGTAGAGTGTGATATGTACATCCTTGTAGAAATTCGATAGAGAAATTTATCTCTACATATCAAATAGTATTATGAACCCTACAATTTCATTAGAACTTTTCTATTAATTTCAATTCCCACTATTGATCAGTAAAACTAACTAAATCCAAAAGCATTTCTACAAGTGAACATCTGAATTTAAAATTTAAATGATTAGTCATTGACAGGGGCGGAGCCCCCTTTATGTCAGGGGGTAAATTGCCGCCCCCCCCCCCCCCCCCCCCTCCTCTTAAAGTTTTAAAATACTATGATCTTTAGGCAATTGTCTCATAAAATAGTAAATATAATTTATCATTTTATTTATTCATTTGAATCCCAAAAATATCCTTACAACCAAAATTTGTTCTGAGGGCGCTGCTCTCAAAAAACCTCGCAGAGGCGCTGCCTCTTGACCCTGCAATCTAATCGAGCAGGTCAAACCCCGCCAGGGGGCACTGCCCCCTTGGACCCTCGACATATCTATGAAGCTTACAATGAATCAGGATATGAACAAATAGAGGTCGTTATTGACCCATTTTCTTATAGTACAGGGTCGAGCCAAATTCAAGGCAACACCAACAGTTACTTATAAGTTTGCCCCTCCTCCCCTCCCTAAAAATTAAGGTTGATTCCACCCGTGATCATTGAATACTATTTATATTAGATGGATTATAATATTGACTATATGAATTATACAAATTGTATTTTTCGAGAATAAAATTACTCAAACATAACTGCACAATCACAAGTCTTTTTTAGCATCCAGTAAAAAAAGAATAATTTCTAGCTTAAATTTACATCAAATTTAGCACTTTATCCTGTACACAGCTTTACCCAGTGGTAATTGGTCTTTTACTTGGAGAAACATGTTGAAGAAAAACCAGAGAGGGCAATCATAGCTATCCAACCTTTCTTTCCCTGTAATAAACAATATGTAAAAGGTAGATGTCATGGCAAAAGCCTTCACCTGCATTCATCAAATAGAGAAGCTCCCCACCTGTTTGAGAAAACTTTTCCTTCTTATATTCACTCCTTTTCTTCTCCCAACCCTTTTGCCTCCTTACAACTCGTCTGAACCTTTCCTTCTTCCACCTCTCCAAAAAGCTTCACCTTCTCACAGCTCACAACAATAGTACTCTTTAGAAGTATTAAGACTATTATAAAGTGGCAAAAGAAGAAGAAGAAGAAGAAGAGGGATGAGAGTTGCTACTGTTGCTGAACTGAAGCAGAGTATTTCAGGGAAGAGGACATTGAGGCCAAGTATGAACACAAGGCATTCCAATGAATGGTATCTTTCTTGACTGAGGATTTATTATTATTATTATTATTATTATTACTATTAAGCAGGAGATGTTTGATAGCAAATATAATTGAATAAAATACAGTAAATTGTAATTTATTAAGTTCTCTAAATGTTAAATCTTGAAAATGTTGGATGTTACTGTCTAAAATATGATTTTAATCCTGAAAGTGTTAGGGAAAAAAGATCAAGCAGTTCCAATTGGCCTAAATTGTAGTACATAATGATTCAATTAGTAATTATCAGTGATTAGGATGCTAATTTAGGATTATTTCGTTAATTGTTGTTTAATTTGATTTTACTACTTTAGTGTTCAAATCTGTCTGTAACTGACTCCCGCCAGATTATAAATGTTTCAACCAGGCCTCTTTCAGAGTTTGCAAGTGATCTCACCATTGAAATCGGCTCATCGACCTTCCCACTCCATAAGGTAGAATTATTAATTCCTCAAAACTCATCATCACCATCTGATTCATGGTTCTCAATTGCTTATAGTTTCCGCTGGTTTCGCGGAGTGGAAAGATTCGAAAACTTCTATCCGAATCGAAGGATTTAAAGGTGACAAGAATAAATTTGCAAGGATTTCCAGGTGGTGCTGAAGCATTTGAGCTTGCTGCGAAATTCTGTTATGGAATTAGCATAGAAATCACCCTTCAAAATGTTGCCATGCTTCACTGTACAGCTCACTATCTTCAAATGAGTGAAGACTTCTCTGAAAAGAACTTGGAGCTTCTCACTGAGCTCTACATTAAGGATTCAGTCATGCCAAGCATCAGAAATTCGATAACTGTTCTCCACTATTGCGAAAACCTCCTTCCAGTAGCTGAAGAGATCAATTTAGTAGGGAGAATCATCGCCGGCATCGCATCAAATGTATGCAAGGAGCAACTGAGCTCAGGACTATTGAAGCTTGATCAAAGCCTCCCTCTAAAGCAAATGGCAGCAGAGACTGAACAGACTTCAGAGTGGTGGGGGAAGTCATTGACTGTTCTAAACTTGGATTTCTTTCAGCGTGTTCTATCTGCAATCAAATCAAAAGGACTGAAACAAGGCACAGTTAGTAAGATATTAATCAATTATGCACATAGCTCTCTTCAGGGGCTCATCATAAAGGATATTGAATCATTGAACTCGAGTCTCTCAGATTCTGAAACTCAGAAGAAGCAAAGGATCATGGTTGAAACTGTTGTTAGCTTGCTTCCAACTCAGTCCAGGAAAAGTCCTGTTCCCATGTCTTTCCTCTCTGGTCTACTGAAGACAGCATTGATGATATCAGCTTCTCCAGTTTGCAAAGCAGACTTGGAGAGGAGAATTGGGCTGCAGCTGGATCAAGCTATACTTGAAGATATTTTAATTCCTGCAAGCTCTAATGGCGACGGGAATAACCAGTTGTATGATACTGATTCTGCAATGAGGATATTTTCAATCTTTCTGAATTTGGAAGGGGAGGAGGAGGAAGGGATTCATTTCAGGGAGAGGGATGGATGTTACGAATATGATAGTCCTAGATCTCCAAAGCATAGCTTGATGCTTAAAATTTCAAAACTTATGGATAGCTATCTCGCAGAGGTTTCCCTAGATTTAAACTTAACGGCATCAAAGTTTATAGCACTTGCAGAGTTGCTTCCTGATCATGCAAGGTTGGTTACTGATGGACTATACAGAGCTGTGGATATCTTCCTGAAGGTAAAACATACTGTGTAGTAATTCTACTTCGATTTGCAAGTTGGTTTTCCAAACAAGTTTGAATTAGCTTTTTCTTGCTGTTTTTGGATTCATGAAGAAGTAGGTATCATAATTATTAGAAGTGCAAGTCTGATTATTTTCATTTTTAGGTTTTGTTTTGTAGAATCTAGGATTTCATTTAAGTAGGATTTCATAAATCCTCCAAATCCAGATTTACGAAATCTTGAGGGGTTAAATCCTGAAAACTGTTTGGTAACCTTCATGATAAATCCTATGTGACTCTTTGACTATTCCATTCAAGATTTAACAAGTTCTCGAGATTTGGGCCTAGTTTCTTTTTTCTCCCGCCAATAGAGCCAAAGGATTTCGAAAATCTGCCGAACGAGAGGATTTCCGAAATCTAGGAATTTTCAGTCTACGAAGGCTTTGATTTTCCGTGAGAATTGATTTTACATTTTAGGCCGTTTGGTTGGATTTCGCCTCGGATTTCACCTCAAATCCGCCTCAAATCCGGCCTAAATCCACATACCAAACAGCCCCTTATTGTTTTCTCCAACTGAAATGCCATAGCTTGATTAACATATAAGAAGTAATCCTCTAAACTTTACATACATCAAGACCAATCACAAAATCAAAGATGAAAACTTTTAGGTTCACCAAAACATCAAGGAATCAGAGCGATACCGCCTCTGCAAGGCCATTGACAGCCAGAAGCTTTCTCAAGAGGCATGCAGCCATGCCGCGCAGAATGAACGGCTACCAGTCCAAATGGCAGTTCAAGTCCTCTACTTCGAACAAATCCGGCTTCGAAACGCCATGAATGGAAACCATGAAAATCTCTTCTTTGGATCTGTAAACAGTCAATTTCCCCACAGATCTGGAAGTGGAGTAGGGAGCGGTGCGATATCACCAAGAGATAACTATGCTTCAGTAAGAAGAGAGAATAGGGAACTGAAGCTTGACGTTGCCCGAATGAGAATGAGACTTACAGACTTGGAGAAAGACCACGTCTCCATGAAGCAAGAGCTGGTCAGAGCCAACCCGGCCAACAAAATACTGAGATCATTTGCTAAGAAGCTGAGCAAGCTGAATTCTTTGTTCAGGATGAGTACTATCAGACCTCTGAATGCAAAGGCTTCTCAAGATGCCAGATTCCTTCTTCAGAAACGGCGTCGACATTCCATCTCCTGAGCTTCCAAAAACTGTTTCAGGTTCAGTGCTGGTGTGTGAACATACTATTCTTCGTTTTGGTTTTTTGGTTTGTGGAGTTGGATGAATCTGGCTAAGTGTTTTGTTTGTGAAGGAGAAGCTGTTTCTTTTCTTTTAAATGGAAATTATAGTGAAGAAAGTGAATATCCATTGATGAATTGTTGCTTAGAGCTTTGAGAGATGTAAATGATGGATCTATATGAGATTATGGAAATGATGAAAAAATGCTTTTGTAAGTCGCTGAGAAGCATGAATCCGTTAAACACCCTGATATCTTATTTTGTAAATGCCGGTTTAGATTTTTAGTCAAACCAACCGGCTTATTTCTAGTCCAATCGATTGGACCATTTAAGATTTTATTTGGGAGAGCTTTTTAAAGTATTTTTTAATAAAAAAAATTTATAATAAAAAACTATCTTAAAAAGTGATAATAAAGTTGCCCCAAACGAACATTAAGGTTTCATTTGGGACTGCTTTCTTCCTGCTTCTTAAAGCAGCTTTTTAGTATAAAAATTTAAAATTTTTAACTAGAAAGCCGCTTTAAGAAGCAATAAGAAATCCGTCCCAAACGAAGCCTAAGTTAGTCAAGCCAACTTATGAGTTAGCTCAAACTCGGCTTAACAAAAAGCTCATTAGCTAAGCTCAATTAATTAACTAATCAAATTTGAGCCAATCTCAACTCAATTTATTAGCTCACAAATTAGCTCATTAAAAAAATAATAACTCTAGAATAAAAAATATGTTAGAATTCAAATATAAAATTATTATAAATAAAAAGTCTCTCTCTATCAGATGATTCTTAAATTCATCTTCAAATTTATCATTCCTTTCATAATTTTATCATATTAATTATTTGAATTATAATCATTTTTTCTTTCTTTATAAATAAATCCCTTAAAATTAAACGCAAGCTCAAACTCAAATTCGATTAATTAATCAAATTCAACCTCAAGTAAAAAATAACTAAAATTCAATTCAACTCGTTTACCCCACTAATCAAAATTCTTTAGATTTGATTTGACTTCTACTTATACTTTTTCACACACACATATATATAAATTTTATCATATTGGTTCACATTTTTTTACAATATTAAATTTTGTTTCATATAGCTCAACAAAACATACATATATATAAATTTTGCTGACAAAATATCAATATACATGCCTTCTAATTGATCTTAGCTATTATAAGACCACAATGTATAATAAGACAATAAGAAAGATTATATTTATTTCATAAATATGAACAGCTGAAAGGTCACAAGCTTAATAATGGATGCTTTTAGCCATAAAAGAAATATTATTATTATTATTATTATTATTATTATTACTATTATGAAATTTTTATTAACTCATTAATGACAGATCTAATCTGATTTGGTACAAATCAAAATCATTACAGGGTCTATAAGCATCAACACATACATTTCTAGCAGCAGTAACTGTAGGAGCATATTTTTCATCCTGCATTGTTCACTGATAGAATAGCTTAAACTCAAAACTAATGCCTTTTTGCCTGCTGAAAATTTAAGCAAAATAGAGATTTGGCATCTTCGCCAACTTCAGAAAAAAAGAACAAATAGGTATGATTATGATGATGATCATAGTCATAGTAATAATAATAACAAAATAAAAAGATTTTTGAATCTCACCTTGAGAAGCAGGAGCTTAGATGCGTTCAGCATCATTCAAGATTTCAGCTTCTTTTGAGACAGCTTTCTTACTGTTTTTTAAAACAAATTTTTAATACATAAATTTTCTAAATTAAAAATTTTTATATTAAAAAAAGCAGTAAGAAAGTTATCCCAAATGAAACCTTCCTAGGGCTTCATGGCTTCTGGCAGCTTAAGAAATCAGGTAGTTCAAGTTCATACTGCCATCTTAAAATTGCCTAAAGATTGCATATTTAACATTCAATAAGCTTAGTAATGTAAGCTTTTAAGGAAATCTACTATCAATAGTTGTTGGAAACTGTTCTGTATCAGGTTGTGAATGCTACGAACAGAACTACAGTGCCCACATGTTTTAAAGATATTCTACAGCATCATGCAAAAAAAAAAAAATCAACAAATCAAATTTTCGAATCAATTTTCATTGAGAAAAAGAGCAGCGCACAAATTTCAGGACAAAAATATTGGAATGAACAACATATAAAACGATTGAATCCAGTCTGTAAATGAATGAAGGAATTCAAGCAGAAGGAAGAAAAAGCAAGAAGTTATATGCTAATACCGGTTTCTATGCAAAATGTAAAATGAGATCCACTCCATGGTTTCCTACATCAAGATGAGTCAACTACCAAGTGATTATAAAGTTGATGCCTTCTTACAATATTTAGGAAGATCAACTTCCTACAAAAACAACAACAACAAGTCTTTGTCCCACTACGTGGGGACGGCTACACGAATTCTTTTTCTCCATTATGTACTCCGTTAAAAGTCAAATTTTCGTTTAAATATAATAAAGAAATATCATTTGATTCATTTATATTATTTTCTAACCAAGTTTTTTTAGGTCTACCTATACCTTTTTCAACATAAGTCAAATCTAACACCTCTACTTTTCTAACCGGGTGGTCATCGTAAGGCCGCCGTTTTATGTGACCAAACCAACTATGGCGACTCTCTTTAATCTTATCTTCTACTGGAACTACTCCAACCTTTTCATATATAGAAAGATCAACTTCCTCAGATTAATTTATATTCATCCATGCCAGTTTTTAATCACAAGCTTTTCCACAAATGAAATAATTTAAGTTTCTTTCTTACCATATAAATATTGAATTAACCAAGTTGTGGCCATCTAACAGATCCAGATACTCCCTTTTTTGTGCTCGAAGGCCCTGGCTGTTCATTCCCCTCGTTCCAAACCATCTCCATCTTGCAAAGAAACAAACAAATATCCATGAATGATCCAGAATCTCAATTTTGTAGCAGAATAGTATCAAGATTTGTTTAAATTAACAATTATAATAAAAAATTCTTAAAACCAATAGAGAATCTGTTAAAACTGAAAATGGTATCATACCTCACCCACAATTACTGTATCTCCTTCTCTTACACCCCCTTTACGCAAAGCTTTGTTCACACCACATGCCTCCAAAGCATGTTGGAACCTTCTAAGAGATTCATTATACCTGCTTCATAAATGCGTACATCAGTACTGATTTGAAGAAGAGAACGAGGATTCCAAAACCAGCAACTATTCAAGCATTAAACAAATTTTTACATGAAATGTGAATTTCATGAAAATTCAAGTAATCCTAACGTCAGAAAAGTTGAAGTAATTCGAAAAGAAGAGCTTCGATACACTGACTGCATGCATGTAACCACACCAAATTGAAAGATATAACATCTTCCAGCACACAACATATAAAATATAAAAGTAAAAGGGAACAAAATTATCAGATTTAATTTTTGATATCAACTTATTTGCAACAAATGTAGACTTTCTAAATAGTTTTAGCTAATTCCTTATTTTTCTAAAGAAAAAAAGCATCATTATTGAACATATTCATTGGGTTGTGGCAGGTTATTTACACCAAACCAAACACTGGGATAGAATGTAGAATGAAATGGAGAAATAATTTGGCTGCGGAGTACACCGAAAACTGAGACAAAGTGCTGTTTTAGATGGTTCCAGAACAAAATAAATGCAACCAATGCTTTTAGTATTAGCAAACTCAGAAAAATTAATTTTCAATCACCCTCTTCAGATCACACTAGCGCTTTAGCCAACCAAACAGCCCTTGATGTGTATCCAGGGATTGCCTTGAGCCAACGAGCTTGGTTGGAAGTTGGTATTACATGTGAATTAATGCTTCCATAAAAAGGGTAGCTTAGTTGAGTAACATAAACAAGAACTTATCATGTAATAGCCGGCTGTTTTGGACCAGTTCAATCAAACCAGTCCCTTTTTTAGGCATAAACAGCAAGCGAGCAAAGCAGAGTGTAAGCGAGCGAGAAATTCGAGCGCGATCTAACATGGGTGCGTGGGGGTCGGAGGCTATCACAAGCAGACGTACATGACTCCTCGCAAGGGATAAATCAAATTCACTCCATCGGTCCATCCAGCGAAGCCAAAGCAGAGAAAAAGAAGAGTTTGGGTGTGGAAAAAAGAATATTGTACGAGTACGAATGAGGAGTTCGTATTTTCTTTTGTCAGAAATAGATAAGAAGATCGCTGTTTTTTTTTCAATTCTAGGTGAAGGAGAAGGTTGGAGAAGGAGGAGAATTCATGTGTTGATGTTTGGAGAAGGGTTGATGCTCTAAGAGAGGAAGAAGAAGAAAAGATATTGTCTAAGAGAGTAGAAAGAAGAAGAATATAATACAGTCTATGTGATCTCGATTCATCAGGAAGAAAAGATAAATTAATATAATTTAAGTATATATTATTTTGATCATATGATAGGCCACATAATTAGCATATGACTTAATGAATGAAATCATCCAACATTGCCCTTGATAACATTTGATTTCTAAGCAGGTGTACTCGGGAAAAATTATGCAAGGTTAAATTGTTAATAAAATTTTAATTTAAATTTGATGTTATCAGTAGAAACTGACATAATTACATCCTTGTAAGTTAGATTATGCCCTAAGGAAAGCAAACTAAAAGTTTAAGCAAATCTGAAAAAATGTGCAATATTCAAAGAGGAAAAGAGGTAGGTGATTACATTTATTTTATAGCATATATATTTTTATTATTGTTGCAATGCAATTATCTAATATTGTATCATATATGTAGACTTGTTGAATTTTAAAAGAACTATTATAAATTAAATTAAGGAAAACTAAACAATCAAAGTTACTATATATATATATATATATATATATATATATATATATATATATATATATATATATATATATATATATATATATATATATATATATATATATATATATAAAGTAAATAAAATATATAAACTACTTATGTAGATTGATATGCATATGAAAAGTAAATAAAATAAATAGAATGAATTATAATATGGTAAAAGAAAAATATTGAAATGGAAAAGATATATGCATATAAATATAGGAGTTCACTCTCTTATGGTATATTGGCTGGGAACGCGTACACGTGCAGTATAAATGAAAATAGAAATGATGATACCTTCATTGATATAAAATCATAAACAGTGATCTTATAATGAATGAACTATTAAAAGAGTAAAATTTAAGAGTAGAAATCTTAAAGAATGTTTTATCAATCAAGAATTTAAAATACTCATATTTATATTAAATAATATTTATATGTATATTAAATTAAAATTTAATAACTTAGTATAATTACTTATATGCATGTATTACTGTTCTACTATAAATTATAATTGACTGTTGAGTTTGTTATTAAAAACTCAAATTATTAAATTAAAATTTCAAGCAAATCTCCTGTTAATTAAATGACTAACCAAAAAGATTTCGTGTATAGAACATAATAGTCAACTAAAAATAGGTAAGAACAATTTTACCGTATGTTTAGATTGACAATTTTTTTAGTGACTCTTCAGTTAAAGTTAGATGTTTATTTTGTTAAGTGTTTAATGTTATTGAAAGAATTATAAAATCCGTTTGACCATCTGTACCTACCACGTTAATTTGAGACTCTAGACTGGGTCGTGACATATCAGAATAATTTTTAAGCCAAAATTTATTTTCCTTTTCCTTTACTAGGCAACAAGTATCACATGAAAGGCAATGAAGCATCTTTTATCCATTAAACAACAACTAACATATGAAAATAATCAGATTATGAGATTCTCAATGAAAGCACAAGGATTATTAAAAAAATAAAATTGAGCATCAACCAAGTTAGGGCTGATTAAGTTATGGGCAAAAAGAAAACTAAAAGCATACCGCCAATTTGTCATCTGAACAAATCGTTCAATTCCAGCTCCAACTACACGCCATGTGTTTGAACTACTTTCATGAAATATTTCAAAATCATTCATAGAGGCACTTCTTTGCTTTTCTATGGAATCAGCAACATGATTTAGATTTTCTGAGTGCACCCATTCTTCTGCACACAAGAACAAGACACATAATCACCGAGTGCATGAAAAAATGCTTTAAGAAAAAATGGATCAAGTATCACCAACTAACTTCATAATTTTCTGCATACAGTCTAAACATGGCGGATGCACCTATATAACACATATATAATAGATACAAATAAAGAATGATCTCAGAAATCCAACAAATTAAACATCATAACCTTAAAAGAAATTTTATTTTGGAGAATGAATTGACAGATTAAAGATAAAAGATGGAAACTAAATAGTAAAGCAACAATATGAGAATATTCTCACAAATTGTTAAGTGCTGATCATTGTACCTTAATTAATGGCAGGTAAACTCATAATGAAAGAGAAATTATATATCTTAGATGGAAAATTCCACCAGCCGAGAGCCAAATAACGCTATTACGCCATTGGTTGAGAAATTAGTATTAAGTGATTAATTAAATAATGATATTATCAAAATTTTAAAATTAACTCCTCCAGAACACTGTTGGGAAAACTAAAATTTGCTTTATTCTTCCCTAACTGCTAAGATTTTCTTCTCTTCATTTAGTTAATTATTATTTATAATTCTGGGAAAAATGAAATAAAACATATAAAAACACCACTTATTATTCCTAGGGATTTGAAAAATAATTTCCACTTCCATAACCCAATGTCTGTTTTATGAGATTCTGCTTTACTATTCACGTTATCAAATAAAATTCACTACCACAGCTGTGTGGGTAGATCTTTCTAAGGTTAGAAGTTAAATAAAAAGCAATCTATAATGTTATCTTTTCCTACTGAACACCAAAATGAAAAAAGAAGAGGTGAAAGACCTTCCACAGCCCTCTTAGCCGTTTCCTTCTGTAGAAGTGAATATGCTGCAGCAATAACATCACTCGTTCCTTGCCCGTACATTGCACTGATGCATAAAGGCTCAATTCCACGGTTTTTAAGATATTCTTTAAATGAATGCCATTTCTCATATGCTTCTGGAAGATCCATTTTATTAAATGCAACAATATATGGCTTTTCTGACAACCCCGGGCTAAATAGTTCCAGTTCCAAACGAACTGCATCAAACTCATAATCTGGCCGTTGACTGGAACAGTCAACAACATGCACCTATGAAGAAAAAGAAGCTTGCTTAAAAAAATAAAAATAAAAAACTTAATCATATGCCAAACTGTTAAAGAGATGATCCGCATCATGTTAGTCCCTTTGATGCATACAACTGTCATTAAAATAAGGTTGCCAAAGAAAGTTGTTCAACTTTATGCATCAATCTAAGAGGAAACACTTGTAGATCTCAAGTATTTCCTATCAATCTTCGGAAAACAGTGAGAATTCTCCACCAAAATCCACACAAAACAGGAAAACAGTAGATAATTTGTATTATTTGATGAAACAGAAACGGAAAATAGCAAGATATAGTTGATCCTCAATTCGAGAGGATGATCGATCTCTCCCAAATCTCTAGACGCCGCTAGAGCCCAAAGAAAACCTAAATCTAAGAGATCTCAAATTTCAGCCAAATTCAAGATAACCTAACCCTAGGAAAACAAACTATTTAATGCATAAAATTCAAAAGGAAATCTCTAAACAGTCCATACATTCAATTTCCCTCCCAAACTTCCTCAAAAATCCTTCCTAAAATGGCTCACGCGTGAGCCATGCGTGCGTTCAGTGCATACAGGAGGCAAAGAAATCTGCCTCTGTTCGCGTAGGCCGGTCCGACTGGACCGGCTGGACCGGTCCATTCGGTCCAGTCGGACCGGCTGGACCGGTCCAATGGACCAGTCTAACACAATCCAGGATAAATAAGTTTCCATCATAATTGATGAACATAGTAGCTAAATTAGATTCTTTCTGCATTATATATAAAGTTGAGAACCTCTAGAAATGATTGAGTTCCAGTGCAACACAGGGAAGATATTTGCAAGAAATATAGCATACCAGCACAGCACATCTTTCAGTATGCCGTAGAAATTCATGCCCTAAACCAAAACCTTTATGTGCACCTTCAAGCAAACCTGGTAAATCTGCAACAACCATGGTTTCATCATAATCCATTGACACCACACCTAAATTTGGAAGTAGTGTGGTGAAGGGATAATCAGCTATTGATGGCTGAGCAGCAGTTATAGCACTCAAAAGTGTGCTTTTCCCAGCATTTGGAGCACCTACTATACCAACATCAGCAACCAACTTTAATTCCAGGTCCAACCACCTGTCTAAGAGAAGATATGAAAAGTAATTAACTAATTGAATAAGTACACAAGTGTAGAAGATTAGCATTTAAGTTAAATAAATAGTATCCTTGTCAAGAGAGAGGTTTCGATTAAGTTGCATTGCCCTACCATGTATTAAGACAACTAAACTTGACGCTCCATCTCCTTAAACACTACCAATTCATCAGAAGGGGAATTCGATAAGGTAATACAATGAATAACTGAACATACATGACATAGGTTTTCAAGAATGTTAAAGCAAGAAAATTAAGATGGAATGATGCGTGGAAATGCTTTCGCAGTAAGAGATGCAAAAGAAATAAAAAGAGAAGCATAAATTGGAACTCCTTTAAGGACAAATGTGTATCCACTAAACCTCAGAATATATTTAATCCATTAAAGCCGTTAGCTCCACATTTGAGTCTAAAAGTAAATCATGGTAGCACAACAATCATGAAAATGAATTGTCATCCGCAACATTAGTCTCAGCCCTGTTATTTGAACTTGGCTTTATGCAGCCTTCGCCTTATATATTAAGTGTCACATAAGTATGACTTTATTTTGTGCAGGTCCTTTAGTACCATTTTAAATCATATTAACTATCGTTTATTCTTTTTCATAACCTTACTGGTGTGTCGATGTACTCTGTTATATATGCACATAAGTTCATCTTAACATTCTTAATTCTTTCGCACTCTACTTAACTATCAATAGTGGTTTTGTCAAGCAAAGTTGGATCATTGCTAATTCATTACATGCACAGCAATCACCCTATCATTAACTCTTAGCTGCCTAAACATGCATGTATTGATACAGTCCTAACAATGAATGCCTAAGCCATTTCATTAATCGCATAACAACGGGTTTTTCAATTGAACCCAAGCATTTATATACTTCACAAAAAATTTCTATTATCCGTCCAAGCTTTGATGAGAAAGATTGTGAGTTGATATTATGTCAAAAATAAATTATAAAACTTACGTCAAAACTAACAAAAAGAATCCAAATTTTGACTTTTCTAATGCTAGGGTGTCATTCAAAACCGTAGTGTCGTAAGTTAACTAGATTGTGATGAGAACTATATAAAGGTTTTCAAGAATATCAAGCCTAAGTGATGTCCCAAAACTTAACCTTATGTTGTGAAAACTAGACAAGGGGTGGCTGAGATATCAACCCTGGATAATGCACCACAACTAACCTGTTAGTGGTGACAATTAAGCAAGATTGGACCAGACATAAAACAAAGATTGGATTTGCTACATGAAATTCCAAAAATTCAAATGAAAAAAATAAGAGAGTTCATGGATACAATGATTAGAAGAATAATGATTTTTACTTGTATGCAATAAATTAAATACAAAGGAGGCAAATTCAAGGAGATTAGCTACCTTCAAGTGTTGATTCCATAGCATCATTATATTTGCTAGAAATCCACTTTTTTACACAAATGTCATCTCCTCTTGTGATGATATATCAAATTTGTATTATTAATCCACATCTTTCATTTATGCAAAAATGGACTTTCAAAAACACCATTCACCATACCATTGAATGGTAGATAATGCATTCATTTCCCAAGTTTTGTTGTAAATACAACATCGCACCTTGCTTGCAACATAGTTGTCTCAAGTCTTGCACTTTAATCTCACATGTGATTGCTTCTTTTTGTCTAGACTTAAGTCACAACTTCGCTTGAGTCGTAACCATCTCCTTCAAGGTCTATACTACAACCTCAATTATGCAGTAGTTGTATCCTACAATATCTACACCACAATCTCATTTGCATTGCCTCTAAACTTGTGCTACAATCTCGCTTGTGCCATAGTTATTTTCATCAAACCCTAAGCCACGACCTCACTTCCATCATAGTCGTCACAACCTCCAAAGTCGATGCTACAACCTCATTTATATTGTAGACATCTCCTTCAAGACCTATGCAGCGACCTCACTTATGTTGTAGCCATCGCCGCATCACAGACTTGTACCATAACCTCACTTGCTTCATGGTTATGTCTTTTAAGGCCTATACCATCATTGTCTCAATACCTCCATTGCACCCTCACTTGTGTACAAACTATCTCTTCAAAACACCTCACAAACTTATTTTTCCAACATCCCTTGATGCCTCCACAGTTGTGCTGCACCTACAAATGAAGTACTGCTACTGCTATGTGGATTTGTGGAAGAAAAACAAAAGTTACATGAGCACTAGTTAAAAAGTAATCGATAACCACCTCAACCTCACCAAAGGATGTGTATCACTCTCAATCTCACCAAACAAAGAAAAAGATAACAAATTTACCGCCAAATTAAATTTGAAGAAAAAAGAGTAATCTCAATTGAATTTAAAAAATGTAGTACCTTAGAACATAGATTTGTATGGTTATTTATATGATTTGCGCCATGAAAATTTCTAGAAGTTGTAAGAATAATAAAAAATGTTAAATTACACAGAGTTACAATTTTTTTTTAAAAAAATACATTTAATTGGATAAATTTCAATATTTTGCATCTTTATCTCTCATCCCCCCATTTTAAAAGTCTTCACGTAGAAGTTATTTCATACCCACTCCAAATCTTCACGTAGAACTTACATCAAGACTACTCTAAATCTTCAAGGAGAAGCTACCTCAAGACAAATCCAAAAAGAAGCTTCCACATTATATTCCCACCACAGTGACTAGCCCTGGCATGCTCCAAATGCCCATTTTGTCCATGGTGATGCCAACCAAAGCAAGAGTGCATGATGCCCATGCAAGGTAGCTAAATTTCCTTTATTCTCTCTTTTTCCACACTTATTTTTCAATAAAAAAGAAGGTTTAATACTATGATAATAAGCTTATATCATAACAATAAATTTCTTTATTTAAATTATGCAGGTCAATGAATCTGTTTGGGATGGTTGCAACATTTTATATAGTTAGTAGTAAAGTTACTGTGGGGAAAATTACAATAAAGTAGTAGTCAAACTAAATTGTAAATGCTGTCTAAATAGCAAAGTAACGAGAAAGTTGTCCCAAACATACCCTATATATTATTTCTATCTTATCATAGCTCTTATGATAGGTCTACTGTTACATTGCTATTGATGCTGCATCACCTCGCTTGCACCTCAATCATCATTTTAAAGACTTGTTCTATAATTTCACTAGTGATACAACCATCTCCTCCGAATCTCCACCACAATCTTACTTGCTCGACAACTATCTCCTCAAAAGCCGTATCACAATCTCACTTAGGTCACAAAATCCTTTAAGACCTACATCACAATCTTACTTGCACCATAACTATCACCGCCACAAGATCTATCTACATTACAACCTCGTTTGCACTATTGTCACTGACTTCAAACCTATGCCACAAATTCACTTGTGTTGTAGCCATCTCCTTTAAGACCTGCACCGCAATCTCATGACTAACCGCAGTAGGTTTTGCACAATCTTACACTTGTCGCAGTCATCGCCTCAAGAGATTCAAATAATATTCTTACTGCAAGGTCTACATCATAGCAGATGTGCATCATTGCCATTCTCAAACACGTCTAAAAAATAGTCATCTTTCGCCAAAATTGCATTATGATGACCACCAATCACACCATACCCCTATCGTAATTACATCTATATCCTATAATGCTCACAACCGATCAAAATGAAGACCTACCTTCATAACCCCTGCTTTCTAATTTTTAATTGCCAGGGCATCTTGCACTAAAGTCAATCGAACAGACCATTATTATACCAATTTTCTGCAAATAGTGGATGTTGCAAAACTTATCAATTGAGCTGCTGATTTTTCCACTCAAGAAAAATCTTCTGTGTCGCTCTCTTTTTTACTTGACCGATTGTGTGTGCTATCAAAGTAAGCTAAAGCAATCTAGGATAACTCTCTCTAGGACTCTTACCACGAAACACTCATCATTATCGGATCAAGAATCAATGAGGAAAAATAGGATGAGAACCAAACAGCAATCCAAAAAAAAGGAAACGAAGGCAACAAATTCAAACTGGTTGAAGGAAGAATGGGAGATTTACATACATACCACTTTATACTATTCTATTTACATATTTAACACCTAAAAAAACAAATAATATAAAAATGAACTTACATTTCAGCGCCAGCTTCCCCATTCTCTGCAATCTTTGGGGCCTTCCTTGTCCCTGTCTTGAATGAAGCGTTACCCCTCCCGCCCCTTCCACCGGGCAAAAGCAATGCTCTTTGTCCAGGATTCAACAGCTCCAGTAACAACACCCCTTCCGCTGGTCCCTTCCCCGATTCCCTGATGACAGTCCCTGGAGCCACCTTCACTACTACATCCTCGCCCTTCCCCCCTGCCTGCTTCTTCCCCAGGCCATGCCCGCCTCTCCCAGCCCTAAAGTGGACATTTTTCCTAAAAGGGAGAAGAGAATTCATCGACCCATCAACCTCCACATAAACATCGCCTCCTTTACCACCGTCCCCGCCAGAAGGGCCGCCGTAGGGCACATATTTCTCTCTCCGGAACGCCACGACTCCGTTACCTCCATCCCCAGCCTTCACGTAAATCTTTGCTCGATCGAAGCAGCGCATGACCGCAGGCACACCTTTCTCCTTGACATCATCCTCCTTCAACTCCTCGTCCTCATCGAGCCCTTCCACGCCAACGTCGTCCGACTCAATTCCAAAGATGACCTCATCATCATCATCATCCGAGTCAAATCCAAGGAACTCTTCTTCTACGTCGTATCCTTCACCGATCTCTTCCAAAAAACCTGTGGGTTTAGAAGGCTTTTTCGACCGGTAATCCACGGCCGGGACTGCCGCTTCACGGAGCTTGATAACGTCATAAAATGGAGTAGAGAGAACCGGAGAAAGATCGAGTTGGAAGTCGTCCTTTAAGGGAAGCCGGGTGTAAGAAGTGGCCTCCCCGCCGGCGGAATGAATGGCCGGAGGAAGGGGTAGAGAATCAGAGGGTTTAGATTTTTCGCGGGAGAATTTTCTAATATTTCTGGACTTATGGCTGCGGCCAGCACTGAGAATGTGGTAGGAGAGAGCTACTACGGATGCAGACGCCATGGCCGCGAAGAAGAATGCGGAAAATGAAATGGGAGTGGGATAAGGCAAATTTTTAAGGTTTATATATATAGCCTTTTGACACTGTCATTTACATATGAAATTATTGAAGGAAATCTTGAAGATATTATTTAACCTATTGAAAGAGCCAAGGTGAAACATAAGTTTCATTAATAAGTCTTTGCTCATAGTTTAGGCACTCATTTATAATTATCATCAATTGATCTAAAAATATTATCTTAAGTTTAATCTCTTTAGCACTATAACTTCATATATGATAGTGATTTCTCATATACATTCTTTATGTTGATGTTGAAAAGCTTCGGAAGGGTGTAGATTCTTTTTTTATAATTTCTTGAGTTTGGTGACAAACCAAAATATGTTGATTGATTGTTTTAAGTTGCTTCACACTCGGGCATAAATCTGTTGGTTCTATTTTTCTCACTTTAAGAGATTGATCATTTGCATACAATGATTTTTGTATTCTCCGTGGCATTATTGGCACAAACAAATGGCTATGTCTCTAAATTTATTATTAGCTTTGATCTCTTAAGTCAAACATTATTCATGATAACTTTGGATTAGAGCACTTGCTTGAAAATTGAAGGATTATGGAAGTGTGCACCAACTTCTGAATATTTTATCATCTCTAGTTTGGGTTATTAAAAACCCCTCATTATGAGCTTTAAGCCCAAGGTTTGCATTATGAAGATAGTTAGATCATGAATGGTTGCACTCCAACATGCATCTATTAATATTCGGACATAAAATTGTGTTGGTTTTAATTTTACTCACTTTAAGGAATTGGTCATATGTAATGTCATGCCCCAAGATCAAATTTGGATGAATAATAATATATATAATTGTATATCTCATGACCAGTCATCAGTAATAAAATAAATACATCAATAGGTTTTATCATTTCCATACAAATCAATTATAGAATAGTTTAGCTTATATTCTCTAAGAAAATTCGTACACATATTATAAATTTTAAAATAAGATTTGTAAGTATTTCTTTTTTAAAAAATAGCATGTACAAAATGGGGATTGATATATATACCACAACATTATATCTGACATCTAAATCTTAATAGTTAATTATATAACATTAAAATATTTAAATCATGTAAAAATATTAGTAATATTAATTTTTCTAAAATGGATATGTTTTTTCATATATATATATATATATATATATATATATATATATATATATATATATATATATATATATATATATATATATATATATATATATATATATATATATATATATATATATATTATATATATATTAACGTGGTTGAAACACCCAAGTGTTAAGTAAGTAAATATTATAGTTTAGATGTTACATATAAAAATTTGAGCCTGAAGTAATCGTTTGTTCACTACAAAAAATTCACCACATATCCATAGAATTTTAGGCAAAATATTTTCGTCAAAATTTTTAATCGAATTTTTTGCTCAAATTAGTGAACCCGATAGATTAGGGCTATTGATGAATTATATCATTGCTTATAATTATATTATTTGAATACTTAATAGCAAAGTCACATTCATTAATTGCAATAGTAGAATCCTAAGTAGTGAAAATGGAATATGGTGGAAAGAGAGAAAATACCTTCAAATATTTTCAACTATTCATTTTTTTTTTTTTAATTTTTTTATTTATTAGATCAAGTAATATATGGATATCTAAAGTCAGGGTATTGAATGTACAATATGTTATTATCTGGAATAAAGTCACTTACAGATGAATTTGTTGAAGGTGTTGAATATTTTATTTATATGACGTATCAACTACCTTCATTTTTATTAAATGGAATATTTAGGTCTCCTTGATCAAAGCACAAAGTTAAGCATACCTTACACCGGATGAAGTTAAACTTAATTAAGCATTTGTGCCAAGACATTGATTTTGGGCATCACATATAGTGCATGAGCCACATTCAAACGCTCAATGTGGTCCTTCCACAACTACAAGAATAGTAGAGGATGAACAAACTATAAAAACATATGAATAAATGGCCTTTGATGCAATAGATTTGAAATCAAGAGAACATGTAGATGAGTCACCTAACATTAATGTGCATAAATTTTATGAATTGCTATACTCTGCTCAATAACGCAGTAGTGATGGGTGCACTATTTATAATGATTTATTAGTTATAATTAGAATGCTCGTTATTAAAATTGAATACAATGTTCCTTAGGGTGCTTCAATGAGCATGCTTAAGAAAACAACCTTGAGAATAATTTAATTCCCACAACTCTATGTAGGATTAAGAATTTAATATCCAAATTGGGTTTGATTGTTATAACAATTGATTATTATACTAATTACCGTATGTTGTACTATAAGGATGACTTTTGTTTTTGTACTATAAGGATGACTTGACATAAGTTGTATGTCGTAACTGTAATGCATCTCTATACAAATCAAAATATGGGAAATAACAAAAATATGATGATGCATGTGTCATATTCCTGGTTATTTTGTTTACCCATCACATGATTTCAGGTGATGAGCCTCCTCATAGGCCAATTACTGTTATGTTTGGTCGCTGAAAGAAGTTGACCACTAGCCCAATAAGGGCAAGACCAACAAAGTAGGGCCAAGTAGTACCACTGGACGTAAGAACTTCAAGGCAGGGGACTCACTTTCCTTCTCCTATTTATACAAGTCCCAATTACTATCACCAAATCCCATGCAATGCACACCCTTTTGCCCATATTATATGTCACCACCTTCACATATAGTTCTGTCAACATATACGTATCCTCCTTACCATCAACCTTTTTATTACCCACCTCTAGTGCAGCCACATCAAGCTAGACCATCGACACTAACATATCAGAGGGCGAAGGAGGTACCACCATCACAGGACATATGGCTTTTACATAGAGCCTAAGGGGCACTATGCAAGTATTTAATGCTAATTATTTTTTATTTGCTTAATTGTATGGACTAGTATTAATATTTGAAATTTAATATTTTATATAGATTTAATCATGCTAGTTAGCCCACATATAAGATTTGTGATATAATCAGGAGTATGTACAATGCCCCTTATCTATCTTGAAATAAAATCCCACAAAATATTCATGATACGTGGTTCAAGGAGTTTGAGGTAAAATAATATGAATTATTGTAAGTCTAAATGTTTTTATGCAATGGCTACTAATATCTTCTATGTTGACTATCTTCAATAGGAAAACTTTATGTGGTTGCCTCAACATAATGCAACAATAAGAAAAAACTTTGAAAAGAGAGATTCAAATCACCTACGAGAAATGTTTACTAATATTAGAAAGACAGGTAAGTGCCTCTTTTGGCTTGGAAGGGTGTATGGGGTGAATTGACCATAGCTTAGGCCAGTCCAGATCATACTACGAAGAGAACAAAATATGCATAATAGAGCCTCCGATTATGGCGGTTGAAGGGGCTCCCTCCATGCCAAACATAGGTGACAATTGGTAAAATCTTAACTGTTATTATACAAATAAATTAACCATCATCAATTCAAATTATTTTTTATTTTTTGTCTTAACATAATTTTTTGCATAAATAGGTACTTGATAGAGAGCCTACTGGGTTGACATTGCATACACACATACACATTAATATGAAGAGGAACACCAGTGGGTTGATTAAAGATCAAAGAAAATTTACATGAGTTTTAAAATTTATAGAACATTCAAGTGTATCAATATATATATATATATATATATATATATATATATATATATATATCTGTGTGTGGGTTTATATGTATTTAATTTCTCCCATGATGATTATATATGAATTGGGCATTTTATAAAAAGGTGTGTATTTTAAAAGTAAATTAGCTTAAGGAGCAGTTTAAGAAAAGAATTTAAAAAAGACCAAACACGGAACTTCATTATCCACTTTTAATAGAAACCGGAATTTAATTCTCCGGTTTCTACTTTAACGAAAATTTTAAAAGAAATCGGAATACAAAGTTAAGAGTTTTCTGAGAAATCGGATTAAAAATTCCGGTTTCAAGAAACCGGAATTCCTTAACCCAGTTTCTTAAAATTTAAAACATTAGAAACTGAAAAAAAAAAAAAAAAAAAAAAAGTAATAAATTGCCATTTTATAAAAACTGAAACCGAAAATTAATTTCCATTAAAATTATTCTCATATAAATATTTAAGAGTTATAATAATATAAATAGAAAAAGTAAATTAATATTATTTAATTTTTTAAAACATAATCATTTTGTATAAAATTTAAAACATTAGAAACCGGAATTTAATATTATAATTTTTAATTATAAAATATTTAAGAAAAAAATAATATAAAGTTTATAAACATTTTAATATAAAAATTAATAAAAAGTTTAAAAACATTTTAATAAAAAATTAATCAAATTTTATTAAATATTACATTTTTTCTCAACTAATTAATAATCTAAAAATAATATTTAATATAATTATAAATTTTAAAATTATATTTATAAAAATTTAAAAGTTTAAAAACAATTAATAACTTTTTATAAAATGCCAATAACTTTTTAAAAACATTTAATAACATTTTTCTGGTTTCAGTTTTTATAAAATGATTTCCAAAAAAAAAAAGAAATTTTTTTTTATAAAATGCCAATAACATTAAACTTTTGTGAAAAAATGGTAATTTATTACTTTATTAATTTTCGGTTTCAGCTTTTATAAAACAATAATTTATTACTTTCTTTTATTTAAAAAGTATAAACAGAAAATTGGTTCTTAAAAACCGTGATTTGATAATCCGGTTTCTTAATAAACCGGGTTTAAGAAAGTCCGGTTTCTTGAAACCGGAATTTTTTATTCGGTTTCTTAAGAAACCGTAATTTAGTATTCCGGTTTCTTTTAAAATTATCGTTAAAGTAGAAACCAAAGAATTAAATTCCGGTTTCTATTAAAACCGGATATGAAGTTCCGTGTTTGCTCCTTTTTAATTTCTTTTTGTTAAACTGCTCCTTAAGCTAATTTACATTTAAAACACGCTCTTTTTTATAAAATGTCCATATGAATTTGGGAGAGTCAACCTTTCACTGGTGAGGGATCTTCTTTGGGACTTGCACTGTTCTTTGACTACAAATCGTGGTCACAGGCGGTGGGAGGCAGGTAGAAGGGGAGTGTATGGATTAGACTCTCAGGCGTATGCATATGAGACATAACCATCAACTTCAACATCTTACAATGATGACATCATTGAGGAGATAGTCAGCCAAAGGGTGTCTGCTCTTACCGAGGAGATAGAACATATGCGATTAGTATAAGCAGATATACTAACACAATAATATGAGATGTAGGCGAAACTTAGGCCATATAGGAAACAACATCGAAAGAAAAAGGTTCAGGAGCCTCAGTCTGAGGAGAGTGAAGAGATTGAAGACGATTAGGTGCATTGTATGTATTGTAATATGTGATGAACTTAATCTTGAATTTGACAAAGAAATTTAGAGAATTTTACAATCTAATGTTTATTAGTAAAATTTTCTTTAATGGATGTTTTTTTTTCAGTGTTAGCTTAGAATATTAGTTTGTATAATGTGTTGGAATGATAACTGTGAATTCCAATTGGTTTCCATGCAAATAGAATGTTATGAGTTTTTTTAGTATCTGCCATAAACTTCGCCAATCCAAATATTTTGGTCGAATTTTGTTCATCTGTTTAACTTTTAAGGTTCAATCTTCTGTCAAAAATTCGTCAGAAATTTTTTGCTGGTAAATATTTTTCTATTTAACCAGCAAAAAAATTCTGTCCGAAATGAACCCTTCATATAGAAAATGATAGATTTTAAACGGAAAAGCCTGCCAAAAAAACGGTCATTTTTATTGTAGTGGTTATGGCCGGCTCTAATGATAGGGACGCTAAATTCTAACATATTTGTAAGTCGTTCTTCATATACAACTAAAAGCTTTTGTAAATTATAATAAATTAATAAGATGCAAAAAAAAACAAAACAAAAAAACTAAAAGCTTTTGTATTGTATGTTAATCTAATTAAATATAAGTCAAGTTCGTAGTTATGCAACTAATTAAAATACGTATATAAAAACAAAATTAAAGAACACCCCAAAGAAAATAAATAGGCACAAAAAATGGATGGCTGTGATGAACTCACGTCATCAACAATGCGAGGGAAAGAGGTTGATGCGATAAAATGTCAGTTTTTACGAATTTAAAAATTTATTTGGTCGAGCTTATAATTATAAAATTTATTTGGTCGAGTTTATAATTATTATCATAATAGAGGTGCTAATAAATGATCTGATTTGATAATTCGATACGGAATTGACCTGAAAATTTTAGGTCAAGGTTAACCGTTTGATAGATTGAAAAATATTAAATACTAAATATAAATAACAAATGACATAGTGTTTATAATAATAATATAATTTATTCATTTAAAATACTAAATATTATGAATATACCATATGAATGAAATAACTTGTATATCTTAAGTCACTTCTTCTTTATTTTAATTTATAATTAAATAACTTAAAATAAACAGCATATATAATAATGATAATAATAATAATATTATTATTATTATTAATTATAATAATTTTTTTATACTTATTACTCTTTATTAGATTTAATTATAAAAATATTTTATTGAAAACGATAAAAAGTAAATAAATAAATTATAAATAGAATTAAAGTTAATATCTGAAAAAATGAATGTTAAAAATTAAAAATATATATATTAGAATAAAGTGCATTAAGATTTTTCTTAAAATTCTTCAATTTATATTAAAATTAGTACATTTCTAAATATTATTTATATAATTAATCTAAAATTAAATTTTGAAATATTTAAAATTTATTTTAATATATTTTATCATTTGAATACCATATATTTTTTTTTTCAAAAAAAAAAGTTGCATAAATTTACATTCAGATAAACATAAAAATCTCAAAATAGTCCTAGATTATTCTTGCATGGCCGCCAATTTAGTTTCAAAGTATCACTTTGCCTTGATTTAATCTCTCGATTATACAAAATTTATCAAATATAATTCTTCAAATTATAATTGTGATATAAAATTGATTCCATTTTATTTTTTAAATTTTATAAAATTGATCTCAATTTAGTCTTAAAGTTATCATTTTGAATCAATTTTTCATAGTAAAAAAAATTAAATTGAAGCAATATGATCGCACATAAATAGTTCCAAATTATTTTGAAATTTGAACTTAAAGATAAATATGGATGTTGCAACGGTCTAAAAACCAGAACTACCCAAAGCATATCCACAATTTGATCTGCTGAAAAGATTGATCTAATCCAATTTTTACAGTCATTACAGTACCACAACAGGCCAGAAAAAGACTGCAATAAATAGCTCAAAGGTGTATTTTGGGACTGCCGTCCTGAACACGAAGATCTTTTGGTGTGATAAATAGTTTAATGGAAGAAACAAGATAACGACGAAGAGGAAGGTGTGGGATCAATCGAACAGTTGGGGGAAAGTCTCGGAATTTTTATAGAGAAGAAACGCCGCTGGAGCAGTCAGTTCATCTTCCCTCTCTCTTTGTCGCTTTCTTTTGCTGCTTATATCTCTCAATTGGTAAAAAGATTCAGTTCTTTAGATTATCTTTCTGTTTATTTTGAAAAAGTTTGATTATATTTGTTTAGCTAGCAAAGTTTTGTTTTTGAAGAGCGTTCTTCTCGTTTGGATTCTATTTTTTGCCTCTTTTGATCACTGATTTTTTCGTAGAATCCAAAACTTGTCTGATTTAAAAAAATGCTTTGGGTTTTTGATGCATTTTTGGAAACCTCATGATTTTGTTGATGATTGATGATCAGCAATACTTCCATCATTTGTTTTGTTTACAGAAAAAAATTACGAAGTAGCAAGTTGATTTCCGCTCTTAGTAGGTGTGTGGAAACACTCGTCTCTCCCCCTTCCGCTCCTACCCGAAACCCTCAGCGAAAAATAGAAGTGAGGAAGTCGCGAACGAAGAAGGAGGTCAAACAGATCATTATATTAATTAAATTATCCAACAATAACTTAGAGGAGTCTAGGTTTTACTTTCTCGTTTGGCTTCGTTCCTTCGCATGAGTGTAGAGTTTTGCACGAGTTCTTCTTCGTCGCTGTCGACTTTGCTACTTCGACGACGTTCCCTTCCTGTTGGAGCGGAAGTTACGACATTTGTTTTTGATCGGAAGCAACAACGGAGCTCGCTTGCTGTGAAGGTAACTTTCTCCCTTTCGCGCGCTTCTTCGGACAAATCCCGTAAATCCGCCGAACCAAAGGATTTCGTAAATCCGGGATTTACTACGAAAAGAGGAAATTTTCCGTCAACCGCGGCTTTAATTTACCGTGAGATTTGGTTTTGCATTTTTGGCCGTTTGACCGGATTTAGCTCAAATCAACTTTAAATCCGACCTAAATCCTGCATCCAAACAGCCTCTAAATCTTACTTGATGCCAACTTCTTCAATTCACCAAACTTAGTAAATTCAGGATTTGGTCCAAAACAGAGGTAAATGGAATTTAGAAATGTGTAGGATTTATTTTGGCTTTTTAGATAGTTTTGGCATTATTTACAGTAAATACTGCATAAAGCCGACTACCAAACATCCCTTGTGATTAAAGTTCAAAATTTTCATTATTCTTCTAACATGTATGATTTCAGGCCTTGCATGATCAAAAAAATGAAGCTTAGGGGGTTCCTTCCAGTGCTATTGAGCTTGAACTTGGTCATATTGACTGTTGTAAGCTATCTTGATGTTTCATTTTGTTTGCATTTGTAATTCTCTTCCTAAGGATTAATGAGATTTTCTTTTTGTTATGAATTGTTTTGAATTTCATGATTACAGACTGCTTCGTCACAGACATGCCCAGCTGATATCAGTGCCAAGTGCGGTGATGATTCTTCAGATGGATGGGAAGGGGAGTTCTTTCCTGGAATTTCCAAAATCAAATATGAGGTAATTAGCTTATTCGAACCATATATTGATTTTTAGTTTTGTAATGAAATTACTCCTTTTTTTTAATGATTTCTTCCTTGTTTGGTTTTATCTCTCTACATGGAACTGCTTTCTTTGTTAAGATGATGTCTTCTATTGTTTAGCTTTTCTTTTTTCTTCTCTGAAGTAAATCATGTAAAGAGCATGCTCTAATCTTTTCATTCTAAATCTTTTTTCAGGGTCCTAATAGCAAGAACCCACTTTCATATAAGTGGTATAATGCTAATGAGGATATTCTTGGAAAGAAAATGAAGGTTGGTTTATTTGAAACCGCCAATATGGAGAGAGTCTATTGGTATTATTTCTCTTATTTTAATGATTGCTACTATGGCTTTTTGATTACTTCAGGATTGGCTGAGATTTAGCGTTGCTTTCTGGCATACATTCCGTGGAACTGGAGCTGATCCTTTTGGTTCTCCGACAAAAACATGGCCATGGGAAGATGGCACAAATTCAGTTGAAATGGCCAAAAGAAGAAGTAAGGGAAACAAACATATCTTTTAATTTTGTTGAAATCCTAGAACTCATTTCTTTTATGTATTTATAGTGAAGGCAAACTTCGAGTTTATTAATAAGTTAGGAGTTGAAAGATGGTGTTTTCATGACAGAGACATTGCTCCTGATGGGAAAACACTTGCGGTATGTACCATTCTCATTATGATTTTTTAATTTGTTTCTATAAACAAAGAATGGAACCTCATAATATATACTAAAGCTTTAAAGAAAATGTTAGTGCAATTTACTTTGATATACAAGTGGCATGACAATGACAATAAAATAGGGCTGGTCCTGATTATTTGGCATTGTAGTACAGTGTTAGTTATTGGCTTTAGTAATTGTGTTAGTGGTTTTAGATATGAAGTTGAACATTTTTGGGCCTTAGTAGCAACTACAAATGTAAGGTTGTTATATTCTACTGAGTCTACCCAGTTTTGATCAAACCTTGTTAATCTTCTTTGTTCATGCTCTTGTTTAATTAGGATTACTATCTTAGATATGTATTCTTTAACAATACATTTTTTTTATTTACTAGGAAACTAATGAAAATTTAGATGAAGTAATTGCTCTTGCAAAGCAACTTCAAGAGGTATTGCATTTTCCCTTATCATTTTAATTTCAGAACTTGAACTTTTTTTTTGTTTAATGCCTGACTTTGTTATGCTACAGGGCACTCATATCAGGCCTTTATGGGGCACAGCCCAACTTTTCATGCATCCTCGTTACTTGCACGGTGCTGCCACTAGGTCTAGCTTTCTCCTAATTTTTCATATGGTCAAGCTTGTTTCTTGTACACGAACATTTTTTAACTATTTCCTCGAATTTTGCAGCTCTGAGGTTGGAGTTTATGCTTATGCTGCAGCTCAAGTCAAGAAAGCTATGGAGGTGGATCTTTTCGTTAATCAAATATGTATATTTTACCTTGCATTCATATATAGCTGAACGCACATTTTTCTGTAGGTAACCCACTATCTTGGAGGAGAAAACTATGTTTTCTGGGGCGGTCGAGAAGGGTACCAAACTCTCTTGAACACTGATATGAAAAGAGAACTTGATCACCTGGTATGAACTTCATCTTTAAGTTCAGGGCTATATTGTGATATATGGCCATTGTTGTAACTTCTATTTATGTTTTCAAAATTTTTAAATTTTGAATGAATGCAAGATTTTTGTTTATTGACAAACATCTTATGGTGTGTATCTACAGGCAAAATTTCTTCAAGCCGCTGTTGACTGGAAGAAGAAGATTGGTTTTACTGGTGCATTTTTTAAACTCTATTTTATTGAAAGTTGAAGCACCGTATTTCTATTTTAGACCCCACGTAGTGGGATAAAAACTTGATGATGATGTTGTTGTTAAAGTGCGGTACTTATAACCGAAATTCTTTAATTTTGCAAAGTGCAAGTGAACTTGTTGACCTCTGAATAATACCCAAAGGAACCAAAATCAACGACAAAAAAATACCTTATACACGGCGGATCCACGAAATCTGCCGAAGCCCTCCGCGAATCTCACTGAATTCGGCGCCGTGTGTGTCTCTTCTCCACGAATCCTCCCCAAATCCTGCGATAGTTCCTCGTTCGCTACTCCTCGACGCCGTTAAATACCGAACCAATCCCAGGGCTTTCGGTTGTTCATCCCCATCGCAAGCCTCTCCCGATACCTCTCCACGCTCGACTCCACACACGACCCGAACTCCAAAGCTGGCCGAACCCCACCAACCCGACGCTTCTTCCTCCTTAACGACATCTAGCTCCGACGACCTCCATTGCAGGCCTGCCAATCCTCCATATACCGAAGCCAAAGCCAAAGCCTTTTCTTTGCCCGATCTTCCTCCACCACCCTCTGTTTGCAGTCACACCCAACCTCTCTCCATTGCTGCTATGTTCGCAAAACCGGAGAGAGAGAGAGAGAGAGAGAGAGAGAGCTCCTTACCTGCTCCCTACTCGATTTCCTCCTCTCTGTTTGTAGCCGACGCCTGCACCTCCTGTGCCAAACTCATCTAGCCGACACTCCATCTCCCTGTACTGAACCTTCACAAGCCCACTCACCTCTCTCCCTACCTGTAGCCGATCAGAGAGGTAATGCCTCTCTTTGTTTTTGTTATTATTAGTTATATTTGGTAATAAATATTAAAATTAGTATTTATTAATATAAATACTAATTTTAATATCATATTACTATTATTAATACTAGCTAATTTTATTATTGCTTATTATTAGTGATATTAGTGTTTTATATATGTATGTATATATCTTTGTGTGTGAGGGAGAGAGAAAGAGTGTGTTTGTAAAAAAAAAGAAAAAAAAAGAAAAAGAAAAGAAAAAGAAAAGAAGAAATACAAAAAATGTGGCTCCATTTTCGTGCCCTCCACACCGCCGTCAACCCCGCGAAGGTACGAATTTTTCTAAAACTCAGATTCTCGTTCTTGAAGTTTGCGGCGGACCGGAAAACCGACCATGCACGCCTTTGTTGCGCGTGGTGGGATGGGATCCCGGTGCGGTGCCTACAAGGAGGCGGGTGATCACCTAAAAAACCCCACTTCAATGTTCGTGGCGGACCGGAAAACCGCCCATGCACGCCTTTGTTGCACGTGGTGGGATAGGACCCCGGTGCGGCACCTACGGCGAGGCGATGTCACTCATAAGTACCCTTGAGCGAAGGGAAAGCAAACTGCTTTTTCAAAAAATGCTTTTTAAAACCCCATGCACGCCTTTGTTGGCGTGGTGGATAAAAAAATAAAATATCACCTTCGCGGTGTCTCACAAACACCAACTGTGCACGTCTTTATTGACGTGGCAGGTAAGCGGCCTCTTGATTTTTCCCCTAAACTGGGGAGACGCCGGGAGGCTGCCGGAATTTTGTCTAAAATAAGACAAGGACTTGGAATAATTTGAGACTTGTGGACTTGATTCAATTGTTCTAAATGAATATGAACTCAAATCTAATAAAAAAAAAATGAACTTGAAAGACAACGAAGCTTGAACTGAACTTGATTGAACTCATTTTGAGCTCGGACTTGAACTCAGGCAAGGACTTGATTTGAACAACAAGACTTGGACTCAAGCTTGGACAATGATTTGAACTAAATGCACTTGAACTTAAACTTGAACTTGATATGACATGGACAATTTGGACTCAAATTCAAATGAACGGGACCATGCTTGGACATTGAACTTGAGCTTCACAAAATTAAGTGAAACTTAAGCTTGAATGGATTTTAAAGAATTAAACTCGTAACATCATGGAATTTGAAATGAGCAAGGATCAAATAAATGAGAACTTGACATTGGATAGATGAATGTCAAAGTGCAAATAGAGGTTTGAAAGTAGCATCAATAAAATGCTGAATATCATTGGTGGTGAGCAAAACTCCAAAGTTGAACTTCATGCAAATGACATCTATGTCAATCATACAATCAAATGTGACCAAAAGGAATTCAACACGTAATTAAAGTACAAGCAAATATCAATAAGCGATATGAACGGAGTGAATGTGACGATGTTCTATGATCAATGTCAAGACATAAGCAAATGCAATCAAACCTGCAAGCAACGACAATCAACATGCATGAAGAAGTGAATGAACGCAACTAAGTTACCATAGAAACACATATATCCCTTGCAAGCAGAAGGTGATTGATTGGCACATCAAGTGCAAATACCTATGAATGTGAAATGACCACATTAAAGTATAAATTCCTACAAGCTACTACAGGGGAACTCGTCGCTCTTATAATGATCATATCTATAAATAACGATAGTGAATGCACCACTAGTGTGGTGGATCCTTTATAGGAAAAAGATAAAAGATCGTGGTGAATACAAGGATCTACTATCCGTGATGGAAAATACATCTCATGCACAATAATATACATAGGCGGGTGATGATCAATAGATGTGGATGTCATAGCACTCCTATAATCAATCACCATTCGACGTCCAATAAATCTATCACCCTCCTTTGCATGTATAGCTACATACACTGTGTATTATGCATCGATAGTATGGGAGATCTTCTACAAATAAGAGATAGAAGATGGTAACGAATAGGAATGATCATTATTAATGATGAGGGAGTCACCACATACACAAGAATGCTCCTACGGATGATGATCTATAATGAACAGTAAAGGCTAAAGTCTCTTTGTAGAAAACAACCATATAATTGAGGTTAACACATTGGCCCGCTACAAGAAGGGGTGGGACACATTCAGCAAATGCAATCACCTATAGGCTGTCGTATGATACTTGTTATACATTCCATCAACTAATTAATACAGAAGACTTCCAGCTGTCGTCATCATTTGTAGCAAAGGCAGGAGATTAGTTAGTGCACTACGATCCACCTATAGAAAGCAACAAATAGTGCACGACAGTCTACCTGTACAAAACAGCAAATGATTCAATACAGAAGCTGCTACAACATGCCACTGGATTTGCAACCCTTGCACAAGCAGACAGAAGGCATCAGCAAAGTCTGAAATAAATACCCTCACACATGCATTGTAGTTTGTATACACATAGGTACACAAAAGGGCAAGTGCAATTATAAAACCCGCATGGGCCCCGACGAGCGCGTTATTGATACACACGTGACATCTAGGAATGCTGCGCGGGTTGATAAGTGAATTCAAGTTCGAACCTGATCCCTCTATACGGATCAATAGGAGTCGACAGGGTTTGAACCTTCAAATAAATACACGGTTGTGACGACTGATGTATTTGTTTTAATACATTTATATTAGGCGTTTAAAGTCTAAAATCAATATAGTTCACTAACAAAGGCATAAAGCCGACGAAACCCGATTCTCTGTCAACAGGCAGACAGAGTTGACAAGGTTCAAATTACAAATAAAAATGCCCACAAACACCCGCATGGGCTCCGGCGAGTGTGTTATTGATACACATGTGACGTCTAGGGACGCTGCGCGGGTCGATAAGTGAATTCAAGTTCGAACTTGATCCTTCTATACGGATCAATAGGAGTCGACAGGGTTCGAACCTTCAAATAAATACACGGTTGTGGCGACCGTTGTATTTGTTTTAATGCTTTCATATTAGGCCTTCAAAGCCTAAAATCAATGGAATTCACTAACAAAAGCATAAAACCTACAAAACCCGATTATCTGTCGATAGCCAGACAGAGTCGACAAGGTTCAATCAACAAAGAGAAATGACCCTGAACACCCCGATGATGGCCGTGTTGAATGCAAATCTCAACCGGAGGGGTCCATTTCAAATCCCTTTTAAACTCCACCCAAATACCCACAAAAATTCAAAATTCCACAAAGTCCAAATCCAAAATTCCAAAATCCAAAAAATATTTAAAATTTGAAATTCAATCATCAACTACTTAAAAGCAAAATCCATCCACCCTCCGCAACACTCTGCCGAGGTGGACAAATTAAAATTTACTTCAGCTCACAAAGAGCCAAATGCCTAGTTGAAAATATCACTAGAATCCATTCTCAAACAATCTCCTACCAGTAAGGACGTGGTACGTGTCCTCTAACCGACAGTTTTGTCGCCAAATGGCATCGCATGATAAACGGTTATGACCCGGGGCCCTCTGAACCGAGTGGTTTTGCCGCCAAATGGCACCACGAAATACCGGTTATGACCAGAGCTAATGCATTCCTTATCGGCATCAAATCCTTGAGATATGAATCAATATGATATAATCGATAGGGCATAAAGCTCTCTGTTAGCTAAGGTGGATTCAAATTTGTCCCCTTAGGCAAATATTTACCCCACATTTACAAGGTCCCCTTGGACGAAGCAACCCATGGCTGCCGACAAGGATCATTCTGTCAGGTTAGGTCGACTACCTCCTCTGACTAAGTAGACCAAAGACCACGATGGCCCGGGACGACGGAACCATGGGATTTGATCGGGTCTATCATCCATTCACCCACCATCCGCTTTAAGTGCAAGATGGTTAAAATTTCTATTTTAAATATCCAAACCTAAAACTTCAAATTCCCAAACCTTCAAATTATCAATTCCAAATCCATTGCTGCTACTATATGCCATATAACACGTATTCTCTACGTATCTGATTGACGACTAGCCTTAATCGAAAGTTCTCTCTTGTGATCGGGAGGGGTAATTAACTATAGGGACTTGCGTCTATAGGAAAGCAGAACTCATATCATAAAGTCCTCACAAAATGAGGGCGAAATCTCTGGGTAGTATCTTATCTATAAACTCATATGCCTTCCAAAATTTACCCCATAATTTAATTCCGTTAAAACTCCCTCACCAAAAGAAAAGACAAAACAGTAGCGGCGGGGAGGCCGGGGTTGAATTTTCGGAGCCCAAAGAACTACAGTGTGATACTGGTGGTTTATAACTGAATACTAGAAGTATGATATGCATGATTAAGCTCTTAAATAATGTCTATTCACTATCTTATGCATAACTCGTTCACTATGATTTGAGCCTATAGTCAAATTGATTTTGTTTAAATTTAAAATTTCCTAAAGAAGGTTATTAGTTCTGATGGCGGAGCCAGAAACTTTGTATAGAGGGGGCCTAATTTATTTTTAAAAAAATTTCCCTCAACTTACCAAATAAGTTGTTTAAAAGGTAAAGTGAGAGGATGATAACAATAGATTGTCTTAGCAGTAAACAAATGCCACAAAAGCAGTTGATCAGAGTGAAAGAAAGCAGCCTTTATTTCAACAAGGGGAAGACGAAATAATACATAAACCTATGATATCATCACAAGTGCACTGATACGTCATAGGATCGGTCAAGAATGCACTGGATTGGATCATTATAAGTTTATAACTGCATGCAATCCAAAAATGCAATGGATTGAATCATATATACACAAAAAAATAAAAACTTAGAGCATAGACATATATCTCAAGCCTCAAGGAAGAAAAAGAAATTTGTACAAATTACCTCTCATGATCGGTTCGAGGCCTCTAGCAGAGCAAATGAACAACAAACGAGACGTCAGAGCCGAACAAAACTTCCTCACAGATCCTCACACAAGGAGTTGTTGCCTCATCGGTTGAGCAGGGCTGGTAAATTGCGCGTGCAGAGCAATCACAAGCGAAAAGCAACTTAGGTTTTCGTCCTCCCCTTGCTAAAATAATAACTTGCAGCCAGCAGCAAGAGTTTCCAATTTTCGAAGGGCGGACACGTGCCTCCCTAGGCACCCCCCTCTGCCCCTTATTAGTCCCCCACACCCCCAAATTTTCAACTTTTCAAAGCCACTGCAACCTCTCTAGCCCTTACTTTCATGTTCCTTTTATAATAAATGATTAACCTCAATAAGATGTATAACAACAACAACAAGCCTTTATCCCACTATATGGGGTCAGCTATGTGAATCTTTTTTCTCCATTGGTAGGCTGACCTTCTCAAGAATGTGTGTTCAAGATGTTAGTAATCTTATTTTTAAAAAGATGGTTAACATGATTTCAAAATAAATTGTGTGCATTTTAGGATAGTTATACGCTTCTTGAGATGAGTAAAAAATGAGTTATCTCATTTTCAATTCGTGCAGCATTCTTGGACTTTTTATTTGAGCATTTAACATGTTTGTCAGAGCCTATGCAGATTAAATTGATTTCAATGATTCTATATGCAGGGCATGCCTTTTGATGCATTTGCATAGAGCACTTACACATTTTACGATGTATTTGCACACTTTAATGCACTATAACCCCCATGTGCTTCAACAATCTCCTTTTAAGAATATATGCAACCTCATTTATATCGTCATCATCGCAGCCACAGGACTTGTGCGATAGCCTTGTTGCGCAACCATCTCCTTCAAAACTTCGCTTGCACCACATCCAAATCCTTCAAGTCCTACAATGTTACCTTGCCTGTGTCATTGTTGTTGTAGCCTTCAAACCTATGAATTAATAATCTTTTTCAAAACCTAGGTCAAACCTCGCTTACATTATAGTCATCATTTCGTTGAAACCTGCATTGAAATATAATTTGCATTTTAGCTATCACCTCCATACCTGTGCACAACTATCCCTGCATTGTAACTATGCACTACAAGACCCACATTATAATCTTTTTGTGTCACAATTATTGTCACATCAGGACCTGTACTAAAGCCTCGCATGCGTTGTGATCCCCCTCCATGACATTAATCATAGTAGTGCTGTCTCACAGTCTACACCGCAACCGCCCTAGTGAGAACTATGTTATAGCCAATTTTAGCAAACCTAAACCATAGTCATCCAACCAGGATTGCAGAATGACCACCTCTAATCACATCATGGTCCTTGCCATCGCATAGATCTACAATATTTACAATTGATGCACATTGGGACCGACCTTAGCACCCTCGAGTTTTACATTCTCTAACGGCTCAAGAGATATGTCTTACTCTCTTTTATGCTTGACTAGTTGTGTTTGCTGTCATAACTTAGGTGATTGGAGTATAATATATCTCTACTTAGACTTCTAGCATGCAACATTCTTTTTTATATTTGACTACTTGTGCTTGCTGTGATAACTAAGGTGATTGGAGTTTATGATCTTTCTATCAAGTTAGACTTCTAGCATGCAACATAAACTATCAAAAAAAGAAAAAAAAATGAAATATAGATCTTCAGATATTCAACATATTTTCGGTTAACGTTAAATACGTTCAGTATATATGAATAAAACTTCTAAAAGCATGAAGTTGTCTTCAAGAAGCATCATTGTGAAGCTTCCTTACCAAGGTGTCCAAATCCACAAGGTTGGTCCTTTAAATTTCAAACCAATGCACATACTTAGGCAATTCATTAGATGACAATAAAGAAGGTTTGTTATCATCAATAACCCATTTAGGCTCATTGGGCGTACAATTTATTGATCATGTATTCATTGATGTTAATCTTTCCTTTTTTTTACTACTTGTAGCAGAGTTGATGAAATTCTCCACATCAAAGTTTAACTTTAGCTCTTTTAATTTTATGAGTTTATGACGATAACTTGGATTTGTCATTATACAGGCACTCTGTTGATAGAACCAAAGCCCCAAGAACCTACCAAACACCAGTATGCAGACAGCTAAAGCCTTTAGGACTTGAACTCAACTTTTGGCATCTTACTTACGTTATTTTTTTTTTTTGCTAGGTATGATTGGGATGCTGCTACCACATATGCTTTTCTACAGAAGTATGGCCTTGAAGGTAATTTTCTTAATCGGTCTTTGCTTTGTTTATGGTTACACTCGAAATGAATCGCTTACTATGTTTATCTAATGAGGTTTTTATTTTTCACTGATGTAAATTGTTAAGGTCTTATTTGCTTGATTTTGATAGAACTCAAAATGATTATTTTCTTATAAGAAAAATAGATCGTTTAGATTGCAAAAAATATTGTAAAGTTATTCCGACTGAAAATTTATGTGTCTAATATTATTTTTTAGGTTTGGATTTTAGATGGAAGGACGGAATATGAAAAAATAAAGTAAAATATTATTCTAGGACTAGATGGGGCATTTAAAGAACATAAACAAAAAATATTTTTGAGAGTATATGATGGAAAAAGAAAATGTGTAAAAAAAAGATTTAAGAGATGGAAAAAAGTAGCTAGTGATATGAGAATGTTGTAAATGATGTGTTTGGAGTATCAAAAAGAAAAACCACTACTAGTAAAAATAGTTGGTGGTGAAATCAAAATGTGTAAAAAAAAGATAAAAAATAATTAACTTTGTTATACAAATTGGTTTGGATTAAAAGCTTGAAAAATTGAGAAATATATAAAATGGCTCATAAGGAATCTAAGAAAGTAATATGCAATGCAAAAAATTTTTTTTTTTTTAATAATTTATATTATAGATTAGATACTAAAGTAGGTGAAAGATGTAAGCTAAGCTAGCCAAACAAAGAAATATAAAAATTAAGAATTTAATTCAAGTGGAGTTCATTAAGGATGAAGACCAAAAAGTGCTTTTATTAGAAGAGGACATTCAACAAAGGTGGATGAGATATTTCAATAAGCTTTTCAATGAAGATTGTGAGAATACAATTGACTTTAGTGACTTTAACACCCTAAATGATAATAGAAATTTTTGTTTTTATTGTTGTATTAGTAAAACCGAAGTTAGAGAGTCCTTAAAGAAAATGAAGTGTGGAAAAGCGGTTGTACCTGGTGATATTCCAATAGAGGTGTGGAATTGCTTAGGAGATAAAGGAATTTCTTGGCTTAAAAAATTTTCAATATTATTTTGAAGACTAAAAAGATGTCAAATGAGTCGAGAAGTATGTTGATTCTTATTTTTAAGAATAAAGATGATCCACAAGAGTGCGAATTATAGAGGAATTAAGTTAATGTTTCATACTTTAAAACTATGGGAGAGAGTTATTGAACATAGGTTACGACGTGATACTAATGTTTCTTAAAATCAATTAGGATTCATGTCGGGTAGGTCTACTATGGAAGCTATACATTTATTGAGAGGTTTGATGGAGAATTAATTGAGAGAATCAAGAGGATCTACATATGATATTTATTGATTTAGAGAAAACATATGATAAAGTTCTAAAAGAAGTGTGCTGGAGAATTCTAGAAAAGGAGTTAATAATGCTTATATTCAAGCCATTAAAGATATGCATGTTGAAGTTGTTACTTTTGTTTAAACACAAGGTGATTTGACCAAGTATTTTCCTATTTCAGTCGGATTACATCAATGGTCAACTTTAAGCCCATATCTTTTTGCTTTAGTCATGTATATTCTTACTAGACATTTACAAGAGAATGGTCCATGGTGTATGCTTTTTGCTGATGATATCCTTCTTGTTGATAAGACTTAAGAGGGAGTTGAAAGAAAACTTGAATTATGGGGTCAATCGTAGAGTCGAAATGTTTTTGTTTGAGTAGATTTAAAATCAAATATATGGAGTGTAATTTTAGTAGTAATATATCTAATGGGGGGATTGTTACTTTGGGTGATTAAGCCATTAATAAAAGTACACATTTTAGATTTATTGGGTCTATTGTTCAAAGTGATGATAAAATAGATAGGGGTATTATGAGCTGAATTTAAGTTGAATGGTTGAAGTGGAGGAACGCATTGAGCCTTTTTTGTGATAGAGAAGTATCCCTCAAACTTTTATGAAAATTCTATAAGATGGTGATGAGACCTGCAATGCTTGATGGCATAGAATGTTGGCCATTAAAAGAGAAGCATAAAGTTAAGTGTTGCATAGATGAGGATGCTCATATGTATGAGTGGTTTTATTCTTAGAGATAGAATGTGAAACTAGTATCTATGTGAAAATATTGGATAAGCTCCAGTGGTAGATAAGATTTGAGAGAGTCTCCTGAGATGGTTTAGGTACATAAAATGTCGGACTTCCAATGATCCAGTTAGGAGAGTAATATATTGGATTTGGCCTATGTTAAGAAAGTTAGAGGTAGATCTAAAAAAACTTGGCTAGAAAATATCAGAAATGTATCTTTTTTATTAAATTTAAATAAGAATTTGACTCTTAATATGGCACAATAGAGAAAAAAATATTTATGTAGCCAACCCCACGTAGTGGGATAAAGGCTCAATGTTGATGTTGTTGTTGTTGTTGTTGTTGTGTTGTAGATAGAAAAGATTGTTCTAGAAGATGACTTATTTTGTGAGTTGAAATAAAATCAACATTTTTGAGAGATTTAAAAGATGCTTAGAGTTTAAAACCCATGATGATTTGTAATTACATCATATTGCAGAACAAGGAGATTTATTGTTTTTCAAAAATGTTTTCTTAGAGGTGTCAATTTTTGACACAACCCGAAACCCGGCCCTAACCCGACCCGGAAAAATTCGGGTTCGGGTCAACCCGAACCCAAAACGGGTCGGGTTCAGGTTGAGCTAATCAACCCGTTTTAAAGATCGGGTCGGGTTTGGGTTGACCCAGCAACCCGAAATTGACCCGAAAGTGACACGAAAACTCATATTTGACCCGAAAACCCGAGATTAACCCATTTTTGATCCGATTTGATTCGAAAATCGAATATTGACCCGATTTTTGACATGAAAATTAGCAATTTTTGGTCAACTTCGGATCATTCGTGTCGGGTCGGGTTGACCTGAACCCGAATCGGGTCGGGTTTGGGTCCAGAAACCTGACCCGTTTTTAAAAACGGGTCGGGTTCGGGTTGACCATAACAGTGCCGGGTCAGTTCCGGGTTCGACCCAAACCCGACCCGCTGACCCAAATTGACACACCTATGTTTTCTCACTTAAAGCAACCAAATGAGCTCTAAGTAGAAATCACATAAACATTCATAATTTATTCCAAGTATAATTTATGATATAGTTGTTGACCTTTGTATAATACCCGAAGGAAGACAAAAACAACGACAAAAAAAATACCTGTAAACCGTCGGATCCACGAAGTCGTGCCGAAATCCCGCTGCAAACGGCTCCGCTCCGGTCAATTTCCCGTAATTCTTGCAAAAATCTCGCGATCTTGCCTCGGTCGTTGCTCGGATCGCGTCTATAAAATGGAGCAGAGCCCTGCCTTCAGTCGCTGCTCTTCCACGTTCTCTACTTCCTCCCTTCGGCTCCACACTTCCAGATCCACTGTATTCGACCGAACTCTATCCCGTCGCCTCCTCCCGTCGAGCCCAATCCCGACACCGAGAGAGAGAGAGAGAGAGAGAGAGAGAGAGAGAGAGAGAGAGAGAGAGAGAGAGAGAGAGAGAGAGAGAGAGAAAACTCCTTCTACATACCTCCACTCCAAGCCGAGACCCGTCGATCTCCTCCTCTTCCCGACGCTCCCTCCGATCTCTCCCGATCGCACCCACTGCCGCAAGGCTTGTACCGCAAGCTCCGATCCAATTGAACCCTCTGCCTTGCCCTATTGCTTCAACCCTTACCTCTCCTTCTTCCCCAAGTGCCGAACTCCCTTTGCTCCCCCGACTGACTTTCCCTTACTGTCGGATTGGGAGTTACGACTTTTTAATCGGAAGCAACATAGGGAGCTCGTTTGCTGTTAAGGTAACTTTTCCCTTTCGAAACACTTCTTCGGCCAAGTCCTGTAGTTTAGCCTACCCGAGAGAAAGAGAGAGGGAGAGGGATTATAAAGTAATTATAATTATTTTTGATATTGACACACCTATGTTTTCTCACTTAAAGCAACCAAATGAGCTGCAAGTAGAAATCACATAAACATTCATAATTTATTCCAAGTATAATTTATGATATAGTACAACTTGTATTAGGCTTGAAATATTAGTTCCAGTGCCTGTATTTCCTGACAAGGCCTATGTTGTTGGAGTGCTATCAATGCCTGCGCTGACAACATGTTGGAATAGGTGGGTTCTAGGTGTGGAATTATATGAATAGTGTATATGGTTACATCATACTCAAGGGCGTTTTATAGCTTCATGCATTGTTAACCTAGTACATTTTTTTTTGTTTTGTGTGATAAACTCTGAAAGAAACTTCTCATGTCTTTACTTATTTCATGTGTAAGAATTTAATCAGGCCTTTCTCATATCATGTTTAAGTCGGTCTAGATATTAAAATCTGGTTGTAATTAAGTGCTATTTTCTTGGAAATCAATAGGCATATATTTTTAGGGAGCGTTACATTGTTTAGTATATATTTCTGTTTAAACACCGAGAAATTTATTTTAGGTTTATTGAACTTCAAAATATGCAATTTATTTGAGAATGTATTGAAGGTAAAGATCGATGATTTGAAGTGTGTTGGTGATAAAAGGTGAACTTTGTGATTTTTGTTCTTATGACGTTCTTACCTCTCTCTCTCTCTCTCTCTCTCTCTCTCTCTCTCTCTCTCTCTCTCTCTCTCTCTCTTATATATGTCCAAGAAACTCTTTCCAACACTTCTGTGTTAAGCTGGTAAGAGTCCCTATTTCATTTCATTTTATAGGAGGAAAATGGGAAGGTCTAAAGAGATGCTTAATGAGATTAAAAAATGCAATCCAATGAATATTATAGTAAAACGGATGTCATCTGGCTTGAAAATGATGAGAGAAACTTTTCTCTTATGAAGTTAGAGAACAAGGCTAAAGTAGTTCCCCCAATTATTAGCCATTGTCAATTTAGTCCTAGAATTTTAGTTACCCCAATTTAGTCCTTCGACTATTAAAAGTTGATCCAATTTTTTGCATGGCTGAAAATAAGAGTTAAAGTTAAAATCAAAGTTAAATGTGAGGGTATCTTGGGTTGTGCAAGTATAAACATGATTATATAGCTTATGTTGTTCTGTTTGTCATTTAATAAATTATGATAAATATAAATGGTAGAATAGAAATTAAACTATTAAATAATAAGGGTGAATAATGTAAAAAATATATATTTATAAGCAAAGTATAGATGGAAGATCATACAAAACTCTAAAACACTCACAGAAAAATAGTCATTGATTACATATTCCAAAATCCTTATTGGAAAAATGGTGTCATTGATTACATTGCTACACGCTGCTCATCAATTTTATTGCACATTGCTTCAATGAATTGTCGCTCTTAGTTTGAACTCTATAATCATTCAGGCTCAATCTCACACTCTCATGAGATGGTTTTGGAATGGGGTGAGCTGCGGCATGGTAAAAAAATAATGATAATTAAATATTTTTGTTAAATCCTAGTCGTCCCCTGGCATTTTGATCCCACGGCTAGGATGGAAATCCGTGGGAGGCTCACCTGTTAAATCCCAGCCATCCTTTGGCATTTTGATCCCATGGCTAGGATGGGAATCCGTGGGAGGCTCACCTAGATCACGCTGATCTCCTTCCATATTTAGTTGGCTGATTTAGGAAGAATTATATTAGAGCAATTATGCATGATTTTGTAATTATTTGTTTCTTTATTAAGATATCTTGTATTGATCTATAAATTAGGATGGTTTAGTATAATAAAATAAACTTTTTCCCAATCCTATTCTCTGAATTTAACAATTTTTACTAAAATGGCCCCTCATATTATGAAAAGTGGGAAATATGCAAAATATTCCATTTAATTCGACAGATTCTCCAATGGAGGGATTCAATTGGATCAATTTTTAATAGTCAATGGATTAAATTGCGGCAACGTGAAACTTTGAAATTAAATTGTGCACTTTTTAATAGTCAAAAGACTATTTTGAGCTTTTTCTCAGGAAATTTGTATGTTGAGTATCCTAATGACAGTTTGTAGGACTCTTATACCTTCTATTAATGCCTTTGTAGTCAAAATCATGACTCAACTACAAAATTTTGAAAAGCAATGATATGACTCACAATCCAAACACTCCTTTTTTTTAAAATATTTATTCTGAAACGGATATATCCGCACCTTAGTTTATTGATCACACATTTGCTTTGATATTGTACCGAAAAACTTATTTTTATCTTTATCCTGTGCAGGAGAGTTCAAATTGAACATTGAATGTAATCATGCTACTCTATCTGGTCATAGGTAATAACTTCTGTTAGTACTATTGCCTCTTACTTAAAGCTTTCAGCGCAAGCCAAGTTTAATTTGTCTCGTCAATTTATTGATTGTTGATTCTTACAGCTGCCACCATGAACTTGAAACTGCAAGAATAAATGGATTGCTGGGTAACATTGATGCTAACACTGGCGATCCTCAAATTGGTATGAGCTCTGTCTGACTATATGATGAATGATTTGTATTTTGATTCTTCGACATGAACATCAGAATGTGCTTAATGTGGTAAACATTTTCATGTTGTAGGATGGGATACTGATCAGTTCCTCACAGACTTCGGAGAGGCCACTTTGGTTATGCTAAGTGTGATTAGAAATGTATGCATATTTTAATAGATAATTTAAGAATACTATTTCTTTATTATAAATATTTTCATTATTGTTTTTGAACATTGTCATTTCTTTGCAGGGAGGATTGGCCCCTGGCGGCTTCAACTTTGATGCTAAATTGTAAAGTCATTTTCCCTTAATGTTTATTTAGAATGACTTTTTTTGCAATAAGGTTTTGTTTGGGACGGCTTTCTTATTGCTTCTTAAAGCTACTTTTCAGTAAAAAAGCCATCCCAAATGAAGTTGAAATAGGACTGTTGTTTGTGTCATTTTTTTTTTTTGAAGTGCTACATTTATATTAAATTGTGTTTCTTTTTTTCTATTACTTAGAACTTGTGAAAACTTTGTTGTCTCTTGGTAGGCGGAGAGAGAGCACTGATGTGGAGGATATTTTCCTCGCTCACATTTCTGGCATGGACACTTTGGCTCGAGGACTCCGAAATGCTGCCAAGATCATTGAGGTGATTAATTACTTAGAATTCAATGATCCATAGCACATATTAGATTCAAAGGAATATCTTGGAACATTTTATCTTATATTAAGATGAGGTTAGTTTTATATCTTGGAATATCTTCACAGGTTATCTTTCAATGCAGATAAACTATCAGATAATATAATTAAATTTAAAGACAAATACATGTAAACTAATAGATAAGACAAGTAACTTAATCGACAAATAATTTAGCTTGTCTAATAGTTTAGATGTATTTATTTTTCAAATTTAGTTGTACATTTAATTATTTTGAGGGATAGCATATGACATATAAAATCAATGACACATGTAGTTAAATTAGCATCATCCTGACATACATCATTGCAGAGTATTTTTCTGGATATTAAGTTGAGATCTTTCTTTTTCGGTAGGATGGTTCGCTTGCCGAGCTTGTGAGGAAACGATATCAAAGCTTTGACTCAGAGATTGGTGCTCTAATTGAGGTATATTTCTACTCAATTCATGCCATATATAATGACCTTGAGGAAATTTTTGTATGAAAGATGAAAACTTTAATGACGAAATATGTGTAGATTTCTAACTAAATAACTATATGAACAGGCTGGGAAGGCTGACTTTGAGACACTGGAGAAGAAGGCTATGGAATGGGGTGAACCTAATGTTCCCTCTGGAAAGCAGGTGCTTGAAATTTTTTTTTTTGTTAGTTTTACTGTATATCATGCAAATCTAAAATGTATTTCTTTACATTTTTTTGTATGCAGGAACTTGCTGAGATCATTTTCCAGTCTGCATTATAAGTATGTAACAGTAACCCATCTACTACAGTAATAAGTAGAGTTGGTCTTTTCTACTAATTTGCTGGTATTTACTCAATCAAATCTCCTCCATAGGTTTTGATTGAATGACCAACTCTTGATTCTAGCTTTTTCTTGTGCTGGTAATTATTTAATTAACAGCTGAATCTCACTGTCATTGAACTTGAAATTGCTGGAATAAATGGCAAGTTTTAAAAGAGGATTTAATATTTTATGTATCAAAGAAGCAGCATTAGCTTGTGATGTTGAAGGGATAAAAAAATCATGGCCAACTTTTAGTAGTCTAGTAAAGAGTTGGTCTTGATTAGGTGGTAAGTATCTAGTACAACAACAACAACATCAAGCCTTCGTCCCACTATGTGGAGTCGGCCCCATGAATCATTTTTCTCCATTGTGTCATGTTAAAAGGCAAATTCTCGTTTAAATCTAATAAAGAAAGATCATTTCTAATATTTTCTAACCAAGTCTTTTTAGGTCTACCTCTACCTTTCTTAACATAAGTCAAATCTAATACTTCTACTTTCCTAACCGGGTCATCGGAAGGCCGCCGTTTTATGTGACCAAACCATCTAAGGCGACTCTCTCTAATCTTATCTTTCACTAGAGCTACTCCAACCTTTTCATGTATATGCTCATTTCGTATCCTATCTCTAAGGGTAAAGCCAGTCATCCACCTGAGCATCCTCATCTCTACAACACTTAACTTAGTATCTAGTAGTTGATCATAATTCCCACACCATGAATGGTGAGAGAAACCCTCCCAACTCATCGTATTCAATTCAAAGTTTTCTCCATCTTAACAGATGCTTAGATCAATATTTAACTATAATAGTGAATTATTTTATAGCAGTTCATATAGTGGAACCAAAAATGTTGGGATGATTCTTAATACCTCTAGATCTAAAACAATTTTGTAGCAATATTTATGTGGAAGATGATGAAAAATTTACATTATTATTGAAGAGAAATAAAATAAAGCTTATTTGTAAGTTATGTAGAGAAAGTGGAACTTTATGCTTAATAACTCCCATACAAGTGATGGGAAGATAATCATAAGTAATTAAATCCCATCCTTCCATGTTCTTTTTTACTCTTATATATATATATATAATGAGAGAGAGAGAGAGAAAGAGAGAGAGAGAGTGCGTGTGTGTTTATTGTTTTATTTATTGGAAAAAAATATGCTAAAAAATTCTCACAAGACCAAAACACATTTGCTATGGATGGCAGATTTCTTTTTAAGCCAATCTGGATCAAAATTATTTCAAATAACATTCGAATACATTTTTATCAAGATCAAGCAACAACAACATCAGGCATTTATCCTACTATGTGGGGTTAGATACATGAATCATTTACTATGGTGTGTGTGTGAGAGAGAGAGAGAGAGAGAGAGAGAGGTGAGTAGACAGAGAGAGATGAGATGCGGTGAGGTGAGTGAGTGAGTGAGAGAGAGGAGAGGTAAAAAGTGAGATATGCATTTTTTTTATTTAATACTATGGTGTGCGTGAGAGAGAAAGAGAGAGAGAGAGAGAGTATTATGTCTTATTAAGAGCCAAATAGTCATTTAAATTTAATAAAAATTATTTATAATATATTCTAATCAAGTCTTTTTACTTCTACCTTTCTTGACATAAGCTAAATCTAACACATTTATGTGGGTTTTAAAAATTCACGCCCCGGCCTCTCCGCGGTCCCTTTCTTTCTTCTTCGAGTTATCGAGGAGAGTTTTAGCGAGTATGTTCCGTGGCAAAATTTCAGAAGACAGATTTGGTTTTGAATAAAACATTACTCAAAGATTTCACCCTTATTTTGCGAGGACTTTATGATCTGAGTTTGGTTTTCCTATAGGCGCAAGCCCCTATATTTAATTATCCCTCCTGGTAACGAGAGAAAACTTTTGATTAATGCTAGTCGTCAAACAAATATGTTGTCGTTGGTGTATAGTAGCAGTGTATTTTGGTATTTAAAATTTTGATATTTAAAATTAGAAATTCACCATCTTACACTTAAAGCGGATGGTAGGGGAAGTGATGATAAACTCGATCAAGATCTCGTGTTTCTGTAGCCCAGGGTCATCATGGTCCCTAGTCTACTTAGTCAGAGGAGGTAGTCGACCCAACATGATCAAAGGATCATTGTCGACAATCATAGGTTACTACATTCAAGGGTACCTTATAAACCTGGGTGAATATTTATCTAAATGGACAAATTTGAATCTATCTTAGTTAACAAAGGGCTTTGTGCCCTATCGATCATATCATATTGATTTATTACTCAATGATTTAGTGTCGTTGAGGAACATATGGGCTTTGACCATAACAACATTTTAATGGTGCCATGTGGTGGCTAAACCACTCAGTTAGAGGGTCACAATCATAACCGTTTACTTGAGATGTTATTTTGCGGCAAAATCATCGATTAGATGACACATGTTACGTCCTTACTAACAATAGACTGTTTGAGAATGAATCCTAGTGATATTCTCGGCCAGATATTTGCTCTTTGTGAGTTACAGTGACTTTTAAATTTGTCAATCTCGACAAACTGTTGTGGAGGGTGGATATATATTTTTACTTTAAGTAATGCAAATATTTCAAACTTTTTAAATAATAAAGTATAATATAATAGATTACAATCCTAACAACCATAACACAATAATGCAAACACAATAAATGATAAAATTAAAATCTATGGAGCATTCATGCATAAGCGATTATTCAAATATTGTGTACTTCTCATCTTCAATACAATAATTTCATTCGCCTCAAATAGCTCAAATTATATAATTTTTTTTGTTCATTACATTCATGTATATGTAACCCAAATATGCATCTACATGCATAGACAAGAAACTTAAATAAGTAAATCCAAAAGATATAATAAATCAATAGCTATATTGTGTATTTTTACCTCTCATATTCAACACAACAATGACATTAACCTCAAATTGCTCAAATTATCTAATAATTTTCTCCATCACTCCGTTTGCTCTAGATATGACCAGAACATATATGTACATGCATAAGGAAAAAAACTCGGATAAGTAAATCCTTAAAAGACAAGATTGCAAATAATAAATTTGACCTTGATCAAAATGTGATCAACATTGTTAGAAGTTTTTAACTAATATTTCATCATTGAGCAAATTCTTTTTGAATCCTAGTTGAACTATTTTTTCGAATTATGATTGAAGCTTCTTCAACTATTATTCGATCAAGACTTTGAAACACAAACAATCTTCAAATAAGCTTTTTAAATAATAATTGTTCATGAGCTAAACATGTTTCAATCAAAGCTAAAGTTTCAAGCAATGTTTGAGCTTGTAATTTCACATCTAATGATATTCTTGATTTAGAATTCAAAGGGTAAATATATAACATCATTGAAGATTTTTTTTTTTTTTTTTCAAATATATAAAAACTAACCTTCAACAACAAATACTAGCCATCCAAAGAGGCAAAAATGTTGCCTTAAAATTTTGCCTCATGACAATTACTCATGAATGAGAGTTGATGGAGAAGAATAATGTGTTGAGAATGTTATTTTGCACGAGGGGTCGCTTATATAACGTCTATTCTAATTTCATGAGTATTTTACTTTATCCACGAAATAGAATAGTGAACACATTTTTTCAATTTCAAATATTACGATGTATTTAAACTCAAATGTTGTGTGTGTATGTGTGCGAATGGTCTCTTATGTAATACCCCAATGTTTATTGGAATTTCATGGGTATTCCTACAAGAAATAGAATAGTGAAATATTTTGTGAATTTCAAGCATTATGATGCATATAAACAATGTTGTATGTGTATGTCTATATTGAAAATGCCTCCTCAAAATTTATTTTTAATTTATTATGTTAGCAATAAGGTTTGAAATGAATCTCAGAATAAAAGCTGTTACAATGCACATGGATGCTAAAATTAACTTAAAGCCGTTAGATTGGCTTGTATATCGGTTTATGCGAGTTTGATGACTTATAAGGAGAAGGGGAATTTGTCGTGTGAGCGTGTTTGTGATGAGTAGTGAGCAGACATCGACAATATCTAGCATTATGTGAAGGAGAAGGAAAGTTTATGATGATTAGGAATTGATATTGATGGGATCCAATGGCTTGTGAATGAGTGATAAAAAAAGATTCGTCGGTGCGTGACGGCGAATCAAAATTTGTGATTGAATTCAACTTCTCAAGGAGAGTTTGTGATGCTTGGGAACCAGTATCAATAAGATCTACCAATGAGTGTAATCCCTCATGTGAATTAATTCGAATGAGACCCGATCCAAATTTGAACAAGGTTGAACTTTATTAAAAATTAGGTTAAAATATTATTCAAATCAAAATTCTAACTAATTTTTAATCAGGTTTGAATCATCTTCAAATTTAGATTCTTGCGTTCAAAGCAAATTTCAAAATTTAGATTCTTGCGTTCAATACATAGAATGCTTAATTTTATTAACCTCTTTTATTTCTTTTTGGAATGCAATCTTTATCAATTTTTGAATTATACAAACAATCCATTATTAAAGTCTGAAATTTAAAATTGGTGACTGTTTTTATAGGCAAATCATTTTTTGCTCGATTAATTAATAAAGTCATGACTAAATAATATTTAATAAGAAGCACTGATGAGTGATGATGAGTTGTTTGTGCTCTTTCTCTTTCTTTATATATCTAAATTTAAGTGAAAAGAAAAAAATCCAGCATAAGAGAAATAGAAGAAGCTATTAATGGCTCGAAAAATGGGAGTTTAATTTTCACTAAGGATGGCTCTATTGATCTCAAAGGCAGACATGTTCTCATATCAAAGAGAGGTGAATGGATTGCCTGCTATTTCATTGTTGGTAATCAAAAATGATTTATTTTCTTATGCACTTATTTTGTCATCACTTCACTTCATACGCAAATTTACTAACTTAAAACGAATCATATTTTAATATAAAAATATGAATATTTTAATTTAGTGTACATTTTGTGTGTTGTTCTTGGAGCCACTGCTCACTTCAGATGAGTAAAAAAAATTAATACCTTTCACTCTCTAGGAAAACATGGAAGAAAATATGTGGTAGTAAGGGTACAAAAAATTAATACCTTTCACTCTCTAGGAAAACATGGAATAAAAAAATCATGACTCAAATAATTGTTATAATAAAATTATAAAAGAATGGGAATTTAACAAATAAATAATAAAAAAAATCATTTGATATAAAAAATAAAATATAATTTTAAAATATTTTTAATATTATTATATTAGAAATTGTATATTTTAAATATATTTTATATTAATATTTTTGAAATGGGCAAATTAAAGAGTCATGACTAGCTAAAAACTCATCTAACTCAACTCACAAGTCATTTATCAAAAGCTCTTTGAAGATAATTACACAATGGAGCAAATGATTCTTTATGGTGAGCTTGTAAATACTTCGTATCCATAAAGATGCACAAATAAGACTTCATTTGGGACGATTTTCTTATTGCTTCTTAATAAAGTAGCTTCCTAGTACAAAAATTAAAACTTTTGTACTAGAAAGCTGCTCTAAGAAATAGAAAGAAAGTCATACCAAATTAAGCCTAAAAGAGTAATGATACATATGGTACATAAACGAACAAATAAATTGAACATAATTACACATTTAACTTATTCATAGAAAGACCAGCAAAATAAAGACTAAAACAGCTCAGCATCGCAGGGTGGATAAAATCCTGAAGCTGTAGCGAAAGAAGAAAGAGATTGTAGTTCTTTCTGAACTTTCTTCCTCTCATAGAAGACTGCGCATGAGAGCGATATGCATTTCACACCACTCTCAACAATCCAATCGCCGCCTCCACAGTGCCTGCAAATCTGTAGAGGAACTGACAGTTTTAGGGTCTCTCCTCTATTTGGTTGAAGGTAGAATTTTAGAATAGATTTGATCAATCCTATTCAAGTAGCGTTTAACAGGATTTAGTAAATAATGACTGTAGAACTATTTGGTTGCACGATTCTGAAACTCAATCAAATCTCTGAACTCTTTGGATGTAGTTTAAAAGATTTGGGTGATGCCGGCAGTAGTTGGTGTGGTGGACAGCGTTGGTAGGGCGGGTGATAGGTGGAGGGCGATGATAATGACAATGAATTTATGATTATTTAAAAATTGCCCAAATCTATTGAATTTCAAATGAACCAAATTTATACTCGGTGGTGCATTCCAAATACGATAAAATTTTACATTGTATTTGTTTTACTTCAAACTAAATATCAATATTCTCAAAACATTTGCATTTTGAATAATTTACATTCATTTTACTTCAAACCAAACAATCTGTTGGTAAATCTGATTACATACATTTCTTAGATCCGAGTTCTCTTATGATTTAATAAAGAGTCCTAAATCTGAGCTAGGACTTATCAAATCATGCTAAATTAAATACTTAGGTGGAATTTCAAACCCCTTTGTGATGAGATTTAGGCAAAATCAAGCTTAAGGCTTGGGATGGCTTGCTTTCTTAATTTTTTATTAGAAAGCTGTTTTAAGAAGCAGTAAGAAAGCAGTCCCAAACAAAGCCTAAATCCTACTTAAAACTAACAGCAAAATAAATCCCTGGCTGTTTCTAAGTTGAAGATTGGGAATATGGATTTTTCGAGGATTAACAGAGAAACAATACTGGAGTGGAATCACTCCAGTCAAACATCATAAATCCATTAGGCTGATATAAGACAGAATTTTGATTGAAAATACCAATATGCCTAATTCTAAGCTTTCTATTGCATCAAGCAAAGATTTTTTACTTACTGCATAGACTGCCCATGAGAAAAAAGGTATGAAGTCTATATGAATGCAACTAAATATATCTCTCAGAAAGCAGTAACAATTCCTAAATGAGTGCAACAGTTAGTAGCACCAAGCAGCAGAAAAAAAAAAAATTTAATTCTCTATAAAAGAATTTTGAAACAGAAATAGCCAAATGTCATGCAATCACAAATAAACAATCTTAAGCAGAAAATTAGCTTCAACATTAGTCTGGAGGACTATTCTGCACACTTTATAAATGACAATTATGATCCTAGGTCAGGCAATCTGTTTCCTATTTTTAAATTTTGATTTTTTATTTTTAATCTGAACTGTATCCAGATGTTCTAAGAGGTTCTTTCCTGTTTCATTTTCACAAGAAAAAAATAAAAGACAATCACTAAAACACTAAATTATGATGAATGATAAAATTGATGCAATTCAAACCGATAAGCTGAAAGACAGCAAAATGAAGAATAAGGTTTCGTTTGGGACGGCATTTTTATGCTTCTCAAAGCAACTTTCTTATTAAAAAATTATTTTAAGAAGCAGTAAAAAAACAGTCCCAAATGGAGCCTAAGAGCACAGTGGACACAAAGAAGAGTTACCTCAACCAGGTGTAGCATCTCACTTTCTTTTTTTGAAGTTCTTCCAACCACAGTAGCCGCTAGAAGTGCTTTTTTCCGTGAGCACTTTACACAGAAATGCTCCAATGATTGAATCAAGTCGCCGCACAAGATGCAGTGCTTTGAAGAATAATAAGTATCTATCCGCATTCTTTTGGCATTTGGTTTCTTAGAAACCATAGAATTATCACTATCATCTTCATGGAATGACTGAGCATGCGACATAAGGGCATGTCGTTTAGCAAGTACAGGTCTGGTTGGACGAGGTATAGCAGAAAACCACTTGTTAACATCAGCTCCAAGGAGACCAAACACCCTTTGCAGTGCAGGAATCATCTGCTTGTTGATATAATATAGATCGTTTAATCTGTATGGAGAATTCAAATCTAAGAGATCATAAGGATTGACCACCATGTCCATGAGGCGAGATCCGGGTTCGCCATGAACAACTACATAAGGAACTCGTTCTCCATAGTTTGGTTCTGCTCTGGGATCCATTTCCATGGCTTTCTTTGCAACTATTGCTGCTGGTGGGATGGAAGAGGATCTGGTGCTGTACGTGCCTAATCTAACCTCCTTAGCAAAAACAAAATCTTTAAGGGATATCTTGCCAGCTAGTATTCTTGTCCATTGACGCTTCAGATATGATTTCACCTGCGTATAAAGGCCAAGTCGTCTTATATTGAAAGCAGTGCAACAGGTTTATAAATAGCAAATAATGTGATGAAATGATTGAATGGCTATGTTGCACCGATACACCTATTTATGAAGGCGTATTGTATTGGATACGTGTCAGACATGATACGCGTATATTACGGCACCGATATGTGCCGGATACGTCAAAACCATATCCAATTAAAATACTATTTAATTTCAAAAGAACATACGTATCGAATACGCGTGTCCATTGAAAGACAAAAAAATCCGAAAAAAGACGCGTCATATTTACTTCCGCGGTTGCGAGCAAGGTTCTCTCATTTCGAACCCGCGAGCCATTTACATTGATGTTAGTTTACTAGAAAATATGATATTAGGGCATCAATTATTTTGCATTTGTAATGCTTTGATTTTTTACTCATGTATTAAAAAAATCATATTATTGGGGTTTGTATGTCTTCTTAAATGAAAAAAAAAAAAACTGAAGTTTAGCTTTCATATTACAGTAAACATGCCACCAAATCATGCAACAACATAATTAGTGGAATCATGCCACAAAATTCTTATTAGGAAAATGAGTTTTAACTCTTCCCTTGACTCAATGCTTACTTTTATTTTGATATTATAAGCTAAAAGGCTACAAATTGTGGGCTCCGAAAATTCGGCCCCGGCCTCCCAGCCGCGCTCATTGTGCTTTTGTTTAGGCGAGGGGAGTTTTAACGGAATAAGTTCCGAGGTAAATTTTGGAAGGCAGATGGGTTTGTAGATAAGACACTACCCAGAGATTTCGCCCTCGTTTTGCGAGGACTTTATGATCTGAGTTCTGGTTTCCTATAGGCGCAAGCCCCTATAGTTAATTACCCCTCCCGATCACGAGAGAGAACTTTCGATTAAGGCTAGTCGTCAATCAGATACGTGTTATCTGGCATATAGTAGCAGCATAGGGTTTGAAAATTGGAAATTGGGTTTGGATTTGGAAATTGGAAATTGGGTTTGAATTTGGGAATTTGGAAAGTATTGAAAAGTTTGATATTTAAAATATGAAATTTCACCACCTAGCACTTAAAGCGGATGGTGGGGGAATGGATGATAGACCCGATCAAGATCCCATGGTTCCGTCGTCCCGGGCCATCGTGGTCCCTGGTCTACTTAGTCAGAGGAGATAGTCGACCCAACCTGACAGAAGGATCCTTGTCGGCAGCCATGGATTGCTTCGTCCAAGGGGACCTTGTAGACCTGGGTTGGATGTTTGTCTAAGGGGACAAATTTGAATTCACCTTAGCTAACAAAGGGCTTTGTGCCCTATCGATCATATCCTATTGATTCATATCTCAAGGATTTAACGCTACTAAGGAGCGTATTGGCTCTGGCCATAACTGCTATCTGTGGTGCCATTTGGCGGCAAAACCACTCGGTTCAGAGAGCCCCGGGTCATAACCGTTTACCTGCAGTGCCATTTGGTGGCGAAACTGCCGGTTAGATGACACGTACCACGTCCTTACTGGCAAGAGATTGTTTGAGAATTGATCCTAGTGACATTTTCGACTAGCCATTTGGCTCTTTGTAAGCTAGAGTTTATTTGAATTTGTCCACCCCGGCAGACTGTTGCGGAGGGTGGATGGATTTTGCTTTAAGTATGGATGATTAGATTTCAAATTTTAAATATTTTTGAGATTTTTGGAGTTTTTGGGTTTTTAGATATTTGGAATTTTGGGTGGAGCTTTAGAATATTTGGAATATATTTTGGATATTTGTGAGACATTTGGAAAAATATTTGGGGACCCCTCCAGTTGAGATCTTCATTCAACACGGCCACTATCGGGGTGTTAGGGGTCATTTCTCTTTTGCTGATTGAACCCTGTCAACTCGATCAAGCAATTGATCGAGGATCAGGTTTCGTAGGCTTTGTGCCCTTGATAGTGAATTCTCATTATTATACGCCTTGAAGGCCTAATATGAATGTATTAAGACAAATATGACGGTCGCCACAACCGTATATTTGTTTGTTGGTTCGAACCCTGTCGACTTTTATTAACCCATATAGAATGATCGGTTTCGAACCTGAATTCACTTGTCAACCCGCGCAGCATCCCTAAACGTCATGTGTGTACCTATAACACGCTCGCCGGGGCCCATGTGGGTTTGAGGGCATTTTATAATTAAACCATGTCGACTCCTTTTTTCCAGCTAAGGAGGATCGGGTTTAAAATTTGATAACCCGCGCAGCATCCCTAGACGTCACATGTGTACTAATAACACGCTCGCCGGGGCCCATGCAGGTTAAGATTGTATTTACCCCGTTTAGTGTACCTATGTGTATACAAATTACAGTGCACGTGCAGGGGTATTTTGAAAGTACTTGTAGACGCCTTCTGTCCGCCTGTACGAATGTTGCAGATCCGGTGGCGTTGCGTAGTAGCTTCCGAATAGAATTGTTTGCTGCTTCATACAGGTAGACTGTCGTGCACTACTCATTTCTTTCTGCAGGTGGCTCGTAGTGCACTAACTAATCTCCTGCCTTGTACTTATAGATGCTCGTAGATAGCTTACTGTATGCACAATGAATTTCTCACTTGCACTTGATATAGTCACTTTGTATCTTACTCGTGGACAATAGAATGGGTGTACTACGAGTCTTCTACAATGGCCCGTAGATACTTGCATTTGTTACATTTCATCCAACGTTTACTTGTAAATGTGATATAGTGCATATGATGAATCTTCTACGACCTCGTAAATATTTGCACTTTGTCATATAATATCTACTCTTGCATATAAGGACTCTTGCTTATAAGGAGCTAGTATATTTGCTTAACATTGGTTTACTGCTGATCGTAGGAGTGTTATAACGTTCATTGCATGTTGAATCATTTTGCTAATGGGGGAGAGATGTATTTGCTTATATGAATGACTCGTAGGTAGGTTAAACTCATCACGATCCTCTCATTCATGTTTGCTAATGATTCGTTGAATTCATGACATATGAATTTCAATAATTCATAAGAGGTCGATGTGTCTATAAGCAGATCGTTATTGACCATCAGGTTGATTGTGTTCATTGTTGATTGCTTCACATGTATTAGCCACCCACTTGCCACATTCACTTATGTGCCAATTTCATTGTGCTTATAAGAGATCAATATATTTGCTTGCATACCAAGTCCCTCCACTTGCATGTGGGATGTTGCAATCATTTCATGCTCCTTATAGATTATTCAAGCCTCCTAAAGTTCAAGTTCTAGTTCGGTTCAGGCTCGTCGTAGTTCCCTTATAAATTCGGGTCCAAGTCCTTTGTAATCAAAGTACAAATTATTTGCTTGAGTTCAATTCCAATCAAGCTCTATGAATGCATCTCTTTGTCATTCATTGCTTATCTTAAGTAACTCAATTGTATGGAATTTCCTCATCATTTATGAATAAGTGGTATTTGTAAGTTTTCTCAATTTGCCACGATCCCCACTTATGTTCTTCTGCATACGATTCAAGTCTCACAAATTCCTTGTATCAAGTTCAAGTTTTATGTCCCTTATAGTTATATTGAGTTTTTGCTCAAATTCAAATTGTTCAAATCTTTGATTGCTTGAGTTTGAGTTTATTTTGTTCAAGTTTGGATTTAATGAATTCATTGCAAATTCAGGTTCAAGTCTGATGCCAAAGTCCTCTACTGTTCAAATGTGCTCAAGTGATCCTTGTAGTCGTTCGAAACTATAATCTCAAGTACAAGTTCTTTGCATTTGTTCTTTTGAGTTAATTAAATCCACTTGTGAGCTCATTTTTTGTTTAAGTCCTTGGATCTTCGATCCAAAATTCGGCAACCTCCCGGCGTCTCTCCCGTTTAGGGAAAAAACTAGGAGGCAACCTTCCCCTCGACGCTACGTGAACGCTTCAGGTAGGTGTCAAAAATGACACCGCGGTCGCATATGTATTTTTTTATCCCCGCCCGCTACGTGAGCGTTTAAGGGCGTTTTTGTTTATTATAAGAAGAAAACTCGTTAGAAATAAGCACGAATTTTCCCCCTCTGCACCACGTGGGCGTTCGGGGGTACTTATATTAAAATAAAGCAAAAATAAAAATACACACTTTTTTTTATCCCCTTCGCCGCAAGCGCCGCACCGGTTTCCCGCCCTACAACGCTACTTGAGCGCCCCAGGGGTTTGTCGGCTCGTTTGCTAGCATTGAAGAGGGATCCTTAAATCGTCGCAAGCATCGCACCGGTTTCCCACACTCAACGCTACGTGAGCGCCTTGGGGGTTTGCCGGCCCGTTGCAAGCATCGATAAAAGAACCATTTTTTAGTTAGTAATTAATTAATTATAATTAATTATAACAAATGATAATTAATTATAATTTTTTTAGAAAAATTAATTATAATCATCATAATTAATCATTTTTAATTATAACCAATAATAATTAATTTAAATTAAAATAATTAATTACAATTAATTTTGATATATTATAGTTAATTACTAATGATAGTAATTAATTATAATAACTATAAATTAATTATAATTTTATTTTAATTAAATTAATTGTTATTTATAATGATTAAAAATAATTAAAAAAAAAAACTTAATTATAATAATTATAATGAACTATTATTAATAATAACTAATTATAATTAAATAGTAATTATAATAATCATAATAATAAAAATATAAAAAAATAAAAAAAACCTATACCTCTCTCTCTCTCTCTCTCTCTCTCTCTCTCTCTCTCTCTCTCTCTCGGCTTGGGGAGAAAAGGGCACGGCACAGGGAAACAGAGGATGGGTCGGGTGGGTCGGATTGCTGTGGAGATCGGAGGAGTGGGGTGGATTTCTCGGTTAAGATCGGGTAAGAGGTAAGGGGTTCGGCACTCTCTCTCTCTCTCTCTCTCTCGGCTAGAAGAGGTCAGCACTCGGCAAAAGCAGAGGAGATCGGGCAAGGGACGGAGCTCGACAGTGGCTTGGGGAAGGAAGAGAGATCGGGAGGTCGGGAAGACTGAGGGATATCGCGTGGAGAGAGCTTCGGTAGTGGAGAAGGTAGCGAATGAGGGGTTTTCCCTCTCGTTTTAAAGGCGTGATCCGGGATGCGATCGAGGCCGGATTTTGCGCAGGAGGTGCAGAGAAACGACGCAAATCGGCTCTGCCAGCGTGATTTCAGCAGGATTTTGAGGATCCAACGGTCTACAGGTATGTATGCGGGATTTTTATCTTTTTTTTTTTTTTTGGATTTCATACAAAGGTCAACACAAATGATGTTGCTTTAATTTTTTTTGTCATTTCAAATATTATGCTTTGATTGTTTTTTTTAATTTTTATGAAAGATTTATAAATTATAATGACATTTCCACGCCGTACATATATCCTGTATTTTTAAGAAATGATGTGTCCCGTATCCGTCTCGTGTCGTATCCCGTATCGTGTGGTATCCGTGCGGCGTATCCATGTTGGTGCAACATAATTGAATGGGAATATACTTTTGGAATTAAAGTAGAATACTTTCAGGGAATTAAAGTTGAATAACTTGCCTCTGATAAATCATTACTTTCAAAGATTAATCTTATTGAACGCTCTAAGGTCTTTGCAACAGCTGGGCAGGTATCTCTTCGTACAGTCTCAATGCCTTTGGCATCAAATGTGGGCTTTTCCTGTTCAGGACTCTCATAGCTGTAGCCAACATAACGTTTCTTTGTAAGAAGAAAGCAAGGCTGATAAACTTTTTCCATTTTCAATGCGACTGGCTTTGGATTCATTGTAGTAATTGCTGATGCGATCTCATTTCCAATTATAAAAGCATCTTCTTTTGAGCGACCCTTAAGGAGAACAAACATGCTGTACGAGCAAGTTAGAGATGAAAACAAAGTTTTTAAACAAGAAAAAAATAAATAAGATCACATGACAGATTATTACCTGTCAGTATCACCATAAATAACCTTCGCTTTCCACTTTTCCTTTTGGTTCACAAAAGATATTGCAGTTTCAAGCGTCCTCCGACCACATTGGACGATGCTGTCAGCAATTTCAGCACATGGCATGCGACCACTAAAGCCAGCAGCTGTGTAACCGTAAGTGACATTTGAAATCAACTTCAAAGCAAGTTGGCGTGCGTTGAGTATCTGTAGGACGGAATATATAACTACAAAGCACAATTAAATGTTCAAAATATTGTCTTTGAAGTATCCATAAATTTAGGGGGAAAAAAAGAAAATTTCATAGCATTAGATGTAGTAAACCATTAGCAAGGAAAATGGCAACTTGGTTTACAACGACAACAACAACGTCAGGCCTTTATTCTACTACGTGGGGTCAGCTACGTGAATCCTTTTTTCCATTGCGTCTAATTAAGAGTCAATTTCTCATTCAGATCTAACAAAGAAAGGTCATTGCTAATATTTTCTAAGTCTTTTTAGGTCTACCTCTACCTTTCTTAGCATATGTTAAATCTAATACATCAACTCTCCTAACCGGGTCATCAAAAGGCCGCCGTTTTATGTGACCAAACCATCTAAGGAGACTCTATCTAATATTATTTGCCACTGGAGCTACTCCAACCTTTTCATGTATATGCTTATTTCGTATCCTATCTCTAAGAGTAAAGCCATTCATCCACTTGAGCATCTTCATCTCTGCACGCTTAACTTAATATTATGCTTCTCTTTAATGGTCAACATTCTGCGCCATAAAGCATTGCAGGTCTAATCACCATCTTATAGAATTTTCTCTTAAGTTTGAGTGGTACTTTTCTATCACACAACAAACCCAATGCATTCCTCCACTTCATCCATCCAACTTGAATTCTACTAATAATATCCCTATCTTTATTGCGCAAAAATGGTAACTTGGTTTATGAAAAATAAAAAAAAAAACTAATAAACTAAAAAACCTTCTTGTTGAGGGATTCTGAAGATACAAATTTTTAATTTACAAAACCAGAAGCACTTCGAATGCAGTAACAAGACGAGAAGAAAAACCATAAGGTCTGCATGTCTACGGGAAGCGTAGAACTTTTTTAAAGTAGATTTATGCTTCTTCAAATCTGTCATTAAAGCAGAAATTTCTAACAAAACTACAACACAAATCGTATATGTATCACCGCCAGCTTGCATTTGGGAGGTTGCCGTAAAATAGAGATAATTAGGTTTTATAGGTTAGGATTACAGACCCCTTTTGTTTCAAATAATTCAGCAAATGTTAAAAGTTTAACTATCACTACTAATAACATATACTCTCCAAGCCTTCTCTTAAAAAAAAGGACAAGAAGACGGGTGCATCAGATGAGGTGAAGCTACAATTATATTATCAGTAAATGAAGGCTGTAAACCTGCTAATTAGCATCACAAGTAGGCAGAGAAGTACTTCTTTGAGAAGTACTTCTCTAGTTTTAAGAATGAAATGGACAAGAATACGGGTGCATCAGATTGGAGAAATAATACCCTTATGCTCTTCTTTGAAAAGTAACAATGATAGCCTCTTGCATTGTAAAGGAGGACAAAAAGAACACAGGTGGAAGAAAGTGAAAATAGATTACACGATCTGGGAAAGTAACAATGGACTCCTCACTCAACCTCCACTCTATTTATCAAGATGCATTCCCCTCATCCCCTTTGTTAAACTCTTCAACATTACACCCCCCGGCACAGAAGAAAAAGTTAAACCATAGAGTTTTTAGCTAATATTTATGGATAAAAACAACGAGCTTATATATGGCAAAAAAAAATCCAAATCATATATATATCTTTTGACTTTTGCATATTGTGCTTGACCCAATATTGACTTGGTTGATAAACAAAATGCGAAAAGGGTATTGGCTTTTGGTGGGGGTGGGGGTGGGGGTGGGGGTGGGCAGTGGGGCATGTTGGCGTGGTGGTGTGGGAAGGCTTTAATCTGAAATTGATGGAGGCTAACATACCCTGTGGAGAACTAACTGTGAAGACTTTAATTTCTTCATGGCTTGCTTCACCATTATCCTAGTAGATAATATTTCTTCCAAGAGTCGAGGTAATACGCCTTTCCGGACCTGCATCACACAAAAAAGATACTTGAGGTAACATTTGCGAACTTTCAAATAGAAAATCATAATTTTGTTCTAAATAGATATTAAAGAATTTCAGAAATTAATGCAAGCAAAACTAGAGAGACAAGTCTCTTGGAAATATAAATTCCATAAGAATTTCAACTAAGTAATAATCTCGATAAAATAAGGCAAGACAACTAAGTATCGGGATTTTCTAAACTAATATAATGCGTAGTATGTTTTAATTCAAAAAGTAAAGTCACATATCACAAATTATCAATTATACCAACAACTTTTTTTTAAATTTTTTTAATTATACCAAGAATTTGTCATATTTTAAATGATAACACATGAAAGTAGAGTTTAAGCCCATTTGATAATGAAAAGATCGTAAATTTTAGAGAATTTCAATAAGAATTTCAAAACAATCAAAATCAATGAGCAAACATAATCATTTCCATAAATTTTGATTTTTGACAAATCGCTTTTTGGCCAATACTGAAAGCACTAAACTGGCCAATAAAAAATAATATAGAAGAAATAGACAATGAACAAAACCATAATAATAGGTAAAACTTATTCTTATGCAAGTAAAAGGATACAACTACCTCAAAATAAGATGTCAGAGCTGTACCACACTTGAAATCATATATCCATTCAACACTTACAAGATTAAAAAATAAAGAGAAATTCTTTTCAATTCAAAAGTCCTCAATTACATAATTGAGACCAGTAATTATAAGCTCTTCATAATCTAAGCTAACATATAAGGTTGATATAAATTAATCCCAAATTAAATTCAAACTAACATCATCAAATAAAAAAATATTGACAATTTAATTAAAATTCTCCTAGCTCAGTTGAACTGCCACCACCGGAGAAAATCCAGCAGGAAATATCAACAAATCGTAGTACTGTAGTATCTAATACAAAAACCCGCTGCATCAACAACTCTCACATAAAATAACATCGCCACAACTTTTATTTAATGTTTTTTATAATTCATAAGTATTCCTAAAATCACCACCCCAATTACTTTCACTTTAACCTGCCTAGCTTAAAAAAATTCTTATCCAACAAACTAAACAATTCTTACAAGCTTTTGCGAAAATTTAAAAAGCTAAATAAAACGTGAAGTTATGCCAATTAAATAAGCTAACCATGGATTTCAAAAATTCACACCCAACTCTTCTGAGAGAATTTTATTATAAGTTCAAATTTTTAGAAGACATATTAGATTACATATAAGACAATACCTGAAGTTTTAATCCTCACTTTACGAGGATTTTAAGATATGATTCAATATATCTCATAGGTGCAACCCCTATGATTAATTACACCTCCCAATGATGTGGGAGAACTTTTAATTAGACCTACACGTTAGGTGCTAAGTGCCTACTGTATAATAACAATGATTTAATTTATGAATGAGTAAATTTACCATCATTCACTTAAAGCAGATGATAGGGAAACAATAATGAACTCGATCAAAATCTCATAATTTTGTTTTTCTGAGTTGTCATAGAATATAATCTAAATGTGCAAAAACCAGAAGGTGTTGCATTCAAAATTTAAAATGAGATGATCGTGCATTCTAATAATGAATACTTACGGATAATCAAATTTGAGTATTTTAAATCTTGTTCACATTAAAAAAAATTGTAAAATTCTAAACTTAAACATGCTGCCTTGAGAAGCTCACAATAATATCAAGAAGCATGTGATAGCCCCACAAAGCATGCTACTGCCTCAAAAAGATTGTCACCATCTCGAGAGACATGCAACAACCAAATGTAGCGTATCGCTTAGAGAAGCATGTAGTAGCTGCAAGGAATTGTGGGCTCCGAAAATTCGGCCCCGGCCTCCGCATCGCTTTTCTTATTCGGCGAGGGAGTTTTAACGAACTAAGTTCCGGGGTAAATTTTGGAAGGCAGATGGGTTTGTAGATAAGACACTACCCAGAGATTTCGCCCTCATTTTGTGAGGACTTTATGATCTGAGTTCTGGTTTCCTATAGGCGCAAGCCCCTATAGTTAATTACCCCTCCCGATCACGAGAGAGAACTTTCGATTAAGGCTAGTCGTCGATCAGATACGTATAGAGATACGTGTTATCTGGCATATAGTAGCAGCATGGGTTTAGGTATTTTGAAATTGGGTTTGGATATTTGTAAAGGTTTGGAAAGTTTGGAAATAATTGAGAATTTGGAGATTTTGATATTCAAAATAGAAATTGCACCATCTTGTACTTAAAGCGGATGGTGGGGGAATGGATGATGGGCCCGATCAAGATCCCATGGTTCCGTCGTCCCGGGCCATCGTGGTCCCTGGTCTACTTAGTCAGAGGAGGTAGTCGACCCAACCTGACAGAAGGATCCTTGTCGGCAGCCATGGGTTGCTTCGTCCAAGGGAACCTTGTAGACCGGGGTTGAATGTTTGTCTAAGGGGATAAATTTGAATCCACCTTAGCTTACAGAGGGCTTTGTGCCCTATCGATCATATCCTATTGATTCATATCTCAAGGATTTGATGTCAGTAAGGAGCGTATTGGCTCTGGCCATAACCGAGATATCGTGGTGCCATTTGGCGGCGAAACCATGCGGTTCAGAGGGCCCCGGGTCGTCGTAACCGTTTATCCTGCGGTGGCCATTTAGCGGCAGACCGCCGGTTAGAGGACACGTACCACGTCCTTACTGGCAGGAGATTGTTTGAGAATGGATCCTAGTGATATTTTCGACTAGGCATTTGGCTCTTTGTGAGCAAAAGTAGATTTTGATTTGTCCACCCCGGCAAACTGTTGCGGAGGGTGGATGGATTTTGCTTTGAGTGATTGATGGATTGATTTCAGATTTAAATATCTGGGAATTTGGGATTTGTGGAGCTTTGGATTTGGACTTTTGGAAGACATAAAAATGCCTGAAGTTAATCCCTCCGGTTGAGATCATCATTCAACACGGCCATCATCGGGGTGTTTTGGGGTCATTTCCATTTGTTGATTGAACCTTGTCAACTCGATCAAGCTTTTGCTCGAGGATCGGGTTTCTCGTAGGCTTTGTGCCTTTGTTCATGAATTTTCTTGATTTTAGGCATTGAAGGCCTAAAAAGAATGTATTTAAACAAATACACCGTTCGCTACAACAGTGTATTTTGTTAGGTAGTTCGAATCTTGTCGACTTCTATTGATCCGTATAGAAGGATCGGATTCGAACTTGAATTCACTTGTCAACCCGCGCAGCATCCCTAAGCGTCACGTGTGTACCAATAACACGCTCGTCGGGGCCCATACGGTTTGAGATTGTATTTACCCCTTGTGTACCTATGTGTATACAAACTAAGGTGCACGTGTAGGGGTACTTTGAAATAATTATAGACGCCTTCTGTCTGCTTGTACGAATGTTGCAGATCCGGTGGCTTCAGTTGTGGATCGTAGATGCCTTCTGTCTGCTTGTATATGTGTTGCAGATCCGGTGGCGATAGATTTTGATGTTGACTCCCCCTTTCTCAATCACCGGGGGATGGGATTCTTTTGGACTTAGAAGTCCACCGATTGTCGCTTCACTTTGAGAAGATCTCTTTTCAAGATCTTTAGTGTAGTAGAGTTTTTCGTACATCGGGTTGCTATTGTGCCCGAAATACTTGAAGATCTTGATCACCGTTATCGTAGGTGATATTCGTACATGTGTCCACAGTGGTTCGTTATGCTTACGATGTACACATTGTTGTTATCCACAAGTGGTTTGTGGTCATTTGCATTTGTAAGGGATCCGTACTTGTGCCCACAGTGATTCGTCGTACTTGCAATACACTGTTGTTATCCACAAGTGACTTGTATGTATTTGCGGAGACCCGTTGTATTCACTACGAGCTCCTGGAACTGTTCGTAGGAGATGTACTTGTGTCCACAGTGTTTCGTTGTACATACGACATACACACTGTTGTTATCCACAAGCGACTCGTGTTTGTTTGTATGGGTCCGTTGTATTTGTTACGACCTCCTAGAGATGTTTGTAGAAGACCCGTTGTTTTTGCATCACACCCACCTTTCACCAATCTCAGGTGGTTTTGTTGGGTTGCATTTGTTTGTAGGAAGGCGGATCATTCATCATTGGTCTCCCGTATCGCCATCTCAATCAACAGGCGTTTGTAGGGGATCCGTTGTATTTGCTACGACCTTCTAGAGATGTTCGTAGAAGACCCACTGTTCCCACATCATGCCCACCTATCATCAATCTCAGGTGGGTGACGATTGCTTTTGCTGTAGGGGCAGGTCTTTCCATTATTGATATCCCATATTGCCTTCTCAATCAACAGGCATTTGTAGGGATTGTTGTAGGAGTTCGTGCATCCAGATCTTGTAGTTTGAGTTTCCTCGTGTATGATCCAAATTTCGATCTTTGCATGTGTTTGGATCCAAATTCAATTTCATTCAGACTTGAATTCATCAAGTTTACAAGTCCCCGCTTGATGTCGTATAGCCTGAGTTCGAGTTAAGTTTCATTTAGACTTGAATTCCAACTTAGTATGAGTCTCCCACATTCATTCAGGTCTCCTATCATCCTACTGAATTCATCCGGATTTGAATCAAATGCTTGCAAATCTGAATTTCACTTGGCATCGTACAGTTCAAGTTCAAATGCATGTTCTTGTTGTCCACATCTTGTTCTAGTTTTGAATTCAGAGTACAAGTTCAAGTCTTTGTTCAGGATCTTCTGAAGTCCTTGCAAGTTCAAATGCATGTTCGTATTGATTTGAGTTTGATCTTGTTTCATTTGATTTTGACCCTTAGAAATCATTTAGAACTTGTTCAAATTTAGGTCCACCAGTCCTCTGTTCTTCGTACAAGTCCTCTGCTCATTTAGTTCAATTTCTGTGCATTTATGTTCATGTACATGTCTTCTACATTGTTGCACAAGAAGGTCTTTATGTTGTTCAAGTTCTTTGTGCATTCAGTGAAAATTTCGGCAGCACCCCGGCATATCCCCCGTTTGGGGAAAATTGGGGAGCTGGGCCTTCCCACCACGCTACTAGAGCGTGTATGGTAGGTGTCCTTGGACACCGCGGCCGTACAAAATTTCATCCCACCACGCTACAAGAGCGTGTATGGGGCCTTCAGCAGTACCCGTACAGTAGAACAGCAGTAGCGTACCAGAACAGCAGTGACTCCCCACCACGCTACAAGAGCGTGTATAGGGCTCTCCCACCTCGTCGTATGCTTCGCACCGGGCTCCCTCCTACCGTGCTACAAGAGCGCGTATAGGTGGTTCTCCGGTCCGCTGCAAACATCGAGAATGGGATTTTGGAACATCATACCTTTGCGTAGCAGTCGTCGGCGGTGTCGGTGTAGAGGTCGAGGTCGAGGTCGAGGACCGTCCCCACCACGCTACAAGAGCGTGTATAGGGCTTACCCGCCTCGTCATATGCTTCGCACCGGGCTCCCTCCCACCGTGCTACAAGAGCGCGTATAGGTGGTTCCCCGGTCCGCTGCAAACGTCGAGGACGGGATTTAAGTCAGAAATTATACCTTGAAGTCGTCGACGAGGTAGCAGTGTCGACTCGAGGATCGAGGCAAGAGGAATAGCATTTTTTTATTATTATTATTATTATTATTTATATTTTAAAACTAATTTTCATTAATTATAACTAATTAATTTTATTTAAAATAATTAATTATAATTATAATAATTAATTTTAATTACAATACTTAATTATGTTTAATTTTAATTAATAATAATTAATTAAAATTAAAAAAAGTAATTTTAATTAATTTTAATTAATTATAGATAATTATTAATCATAATAATTAACTATAATTAAAATAATTAATTAAAATTTATTTAATTAACTTTAAATAATTGTTATTAAAAAAATTTAAATATAATTAAAATATTTAATTTTAATTAATTATCAAATATAATTAATTACTTTTAAAATTAATTAAGTATAATTAAAAAAAATTAATTTTAATTAATTAATGATAATAATATATAGTAATAATAATAAAAAAAAACAAAATCTCTCCCTCTCTCTCTCAGGTTCGGCGGCATTACGGGGTTTGGCCGAGCAAACGAGCGAAGGGGAGAAAGTTACCTTCACTGTCGGCGAGTTCCTGCTCGCGGCTCCGATCAAAATGCCGCAACTTTCGGTCCAGCGGGAAGGAACGACGTCGGCCGGCAACAAGAGCGGGCCAAAGAAACGCACGAAGGGAGGAAATGGCCTTCACTGCGATCGAGCTCCCTGGTTGCTTCCGATCAAGATGTCTTTCACGGCCGGCGAGCTCCAGTAGATGCTTCCGATTAAAATGTCGTAACGTCCGATTCGACTGGAAGGGCGATTCGTCGAAGGAGCTACGTCGAACAGCCACTGAGGAGTCGGAGAAACGACGGGAGGGAGAAAGTTATGATCGCAGCGAGCGAGCTCCTTTGCTTCCGATCAAGATGTCTTAACTTTCGATCCTACAGGAGGTGTCGTCGAAGGGAGTGAAGTCGAACGACGGTAATGGAGTCGGATGGGGGAGAAGCACGCAAAGGAAGAAAGTTATCTTCACAGCGAATGAGCTCTCGTTCTTGCTTCCAATCCTAATGTCGTAACTTCCGATTCGACAGCGAAAGGACGTCGTCGTGCGAGCCTTATGCGGAGATCGTGGGAAAATAAGCGACGTCGTGCTGAATTCGGCGCCGGACAGGTACGTGGATTAAATTTTTTTTTTCTTTTGTTTTATACGGCAGCATGTCAACAAATGCCCCCCAACAAATGTGGTAGGCGTCTGGAGCGGGCCACGTTTGTTGCATGCTGATTGACCCTGTGGATCTCTAGATATCTATTCTAGATGTCACACAAGGATTTTCATTTAGTGGATCTCCAAGAATTTGCTTGGATGTCACACTACTATCTTTTTGTGGATCTCCAAAATTTGTTTGGATGTCACACTAAATTTTTTTTTTTTTTAGTGGATCTCCAAAATTTATTTGGATGACACACTGAGATTTTCTTTTAGTGGATCTCCAAAAGTTGTTTGGATGTCACACTACTCTCTTTTAGTGGATCTCCAAAATCTTGCTTGGATGTCACACTACTCTCTTTCTCCACTGCTATCTTGAATGTATCCATAGATGGTTGATATCTTATCTTTGTAGATTGACGTTAGTGGATAGCATATGCTCAAGATTTTTCTATCATATGCTTGTATTTTGATGAAATTTTAAATATTTATTTGGGGATCTCGGCATGCAGCGCGATGTCGACCCAAATAAATATTTAAATGCCCCCAGTCTTTTAGGGACATTTGTAGATGTCATCAAGGTGCTCAATCTGCAACTTTTGCTTGAGTCCTGAGATTTTGATCCTTCTGTCCTGTGCTTTGTGCTGCGGACTTGGTGAAGGATTGTCTGATCTGTCTTTACTGACTTGTCAGAAATTTTGTATTTCTTCTGCCCTTTGCTTCTAGCTTTGGCGGGCTTGATGAAGGAGTAGATGCCAATGACCTAAACCCTTAGGCTTGTATTAGGTCGATGGCGAAAAGTCATCGGTCCAGAGCTTTATGCATAGCGGACTTGTTGATGACGGAATCCAATTAGTTCTGCCTAAGGCTTTTCATGAACCTTTGGATAATTTTCTTCAGTCCTTTGCTTTGTGCTTTGGTGGACTTGTTGAAGAAAATTTCTTCGATCCTTGCTTTGTGCTTGACGGATTTGTTGAAGGATTTGTAGGTTTTGGATTCAGTTGATAGTACCGAGTGTAGGTAGTATCTTTGATCCTTAACCATTTGAGAAGACTTTAATCTGAGTTACTTGAGTTCATCAGATCGGGGGAGCTGGAATTTGACAGCTCTTCGTCCTCTGGTTGCTGAGATAGGAGTTCCTCTACTGCGGCCTTTCTTATGGCTTGTTGAGTAGATGGAGCTGCCAGCGATCCGGCCATATTTAGGCTTGTTGGATCCGACCTTTTACACCCATTCAGACTTCAGACTTGAGCTATGGGAATTGCGCTTCCCAATGCTGATTTTGCTGAAGTTGACAGATTTGGAGTCATCCTTCATGGTTTTTTAGATTTTGGAGACTACGAACATTCAGTAGTTGCTCGAGACTCATTCTTCCCACTGAAACTTTGATTCTCCAGTTATTTGAGAGAATTTTGTAGACTACGATCACTTGAACTTGTCAAGTCAAAATTGCCTTCGTTCTTCCTTCAGTCCTTACTGACGGGTTGACGAAGTGGGGGTTCCGCTACTACGGCCTTTCTTATGGCTTGTTGAGTAGACGGAGCTGCCAGCGATCCGGCCATATTTGGGCTTGTTGGATTCGACCTTTTACACCCCTTCGAACCTTAAGCTTCAGGCTGTTGAAAGACTTCAAGCTTTTTCGGCTCAATTTTGTAGGAGTGTGTAGTTTCAAAAGTCTCTTTCTTGACTTTTGAATCTTGGTTTGTTGGAGAAGGTGTCTCGATCTTTTGAGAGATCACCTGTATATACTTTGGAAAACAAGTATTTGTATTTTTCAGCACAAAAGAAATATTTGAATTGATAATTTTAAATATTTATTTGGGGATCTCGGCATGCAGCGCAATGTCGACCCGAATAAATATTTAAAATGCCCCCTATCTCATAGGGACATTTTAGGGCAGAATAGAATTGGAATCTTGAAATTTTAAATATTTATTCAGGGATCTCGGCACGCAGCGCGATGTCGACCCGAATAAATATTTAAAATGCCCCCAGTCTAACAGGGGAATTTTGAAATGTGTTCTCATGACATAAGAGAATTTCAAAAATATAGAAATGTATATGTTAACAATAATGCATGAAAACATAACACATTAAGCACATCATTTCATGCGTAGTATTTCTTCAGGTAACGACCATTGATCGGCGGCATGGGCCTTTGACCATTCAGATCGATAAGTTGATAAGCTCCTCCTTGAAATACCTTCTCGATGACGAAAGGTCCTTCCCAGTTGGATACGAATTTGCCACCGATTTTTCTATGCGGGATTATTGGCCTTCTCTGCACCAGGACCAATTCTCCTTCTTGAAACGATCGAGGACGCACCATTCGATCAAAAGATTTTGTCATTCTTGCTCGATAGATCTCCAGGTTCTGCTGAGCTTGTAACCTGATTTCATCGAGTGCATCGAGCTCCTCCATTCTTAGACGAGCATTTTGTTCTTGAGTCAGCTCATTCTGGACAGCAACTCGAAGAGATGGAAGTTCAACTTCTAGTGGCAGTATGGCCTCAACTCCAAATACTAGAGAGTAAGGAGTGGCTTTGGTTGGCGTTTTGTAAGTTGTACGATATGCCCACAACGCTTCTGCCATTTTCGTATGCCATTCCCTTTTGTTCTTGGTAAGAATTTTCTTCAATAATTTCACCAGTGTCTTGTTGAAGGCTTCTGCCAGACCATTTGCTCTTGGATAGTATATGGATGAATATCGCCAATCGATTTTGTGCCGATCAACGAACTTATAGATTTTTGTACTTTTGAAAGCAGTTCCGTTGTCTGAGATTATGCGGCGTGGCACACCGAATCTGTAGACGACATTATGGGTGAAGAAGTTGATCACATGCTCGGACGTAACTTCTTTAAATGGGACTGCTTCTGCCCACTTTGAGAAGTAGTCGGTTGCTGCCAAGATGAAGCGGTGTCCTGCTGATGACGGCGGATCTATCGGCCCGATAATATCAGTACCCCAACATTCAAATGGCCAGGATGCTATTGTAGGGTGCAGCGGATTTGGCGGTTGATGTATAACATCACCGTGGATCTGGCACTCATGGCACCTCTTAGCATGATTGATACAATCTCTGACCATGGTCGGCCAATAGTAGCCCATTCTTTTAATTTTAATTGCCATCTTGGGACCTGATTGGTGTGCTCCACAAAGTCCTTCGTGAACTTCTGCTACCACCTTATCAGCTTCTCGAGTCCCTAAGCATCTTAGCCACATTTGATCGAAAGCACGCCGATACAATGTGTTGTTGACAAATGCATATCGTAGCGCTCTCTTCTTGATTTGAGCAGCTAGTGATTTGTCTGTTGACAATTTATTTTCTTTAAAGTAATCAATGAAAGGCAGTCTCCAGTCATCTTCTTCCTCGACATCTAGACAATGCCACCATGATTCTGAAGCTTGACTGGCCTTACGTCTTTTCTTAGAAACTTGCTGTTCTTCAGACTGATCTTCAACATCAACTGGTTGGGGAGGTTGAGGATCAACCGGGGTTGCATCCTGCTGGCTTGAACTTGGTATTTCCTCTGCCTGCGGGAATTGTAGTAATGCTGGCTCTAGGATCCGTCGATTGTGCACCATAATTATTATAGGCCATTCGTCGTCCATATTCGCCATTTCTTTAGCCAATTTGGCAAGAGAATCAGCTTTTCCATTTTGACCTCGGGGAACTTGAGTTAATTTAACAACTGGAATTTGCTTCATAAGCTCAAGAACTCGCCGATGATAACAGGCCAACTCGAACTTGGTGATTTTGTAAACTCCCAGCACTTGATTTACAACAAGTTGAGAATCACCGAAGATTTGAAGATTTTGAATTCGGACATCGATTGCAATCTCCAATCCAGCTATTAAGGCTTCATATTCAGCCTCATTATTGGTCCGAGGTTCAGTCAAACTGAACGAAAATCTCATTATGCCTCCCTCGGGTGCTACAAAAATGATTCCAATTCCGGCTTGAGCCTTTTCGAGATTTGGAGGCCGAGCACGCTTTATTGATGATGCTCCATCAAAATACATTTTCCATACTCGTAGCATCTCCTCTTTTTCAACATTCATGATCTGCTCGTCAGGTAGATCGTCGTTGAGCGGAGAATCTGCAGGGATAGGATGTGCAGCCAGAAAATCTGCCAACACTTGCCCTTTCACTGCCTTTTGAGGGACATATGTGATATCAAACTGCAGCAGTATCACTGCCCACCTTGCCAAACGACCTGTCAACGCTGGTCTTGTCATCAAGAACTTCAACGGATCGATCTTTGATATCAAGGTGATTTTGTGAGACAACATATAATGACGGAGCTTCTGAACTGCGAAGATCAGGGCCAAGCAATGCTTCTCGATTGCAGAGTAGCGGATTTCTGCTCCTATCAATCTCCGACTGATGTAGTAGAGTGCATTCTCCTTGCCTTCTTCATTATGCTGGGCCAATAGTGCTCCGAGGGACTCTTCTAGTGCTGCCGTATACAGTATAAGAGGCTTCCCCGGGATTGGCGCCGCGAGAATAGGAGGATTCAACAGATATCTTTTGATGCTGTCAAATGCTTCTTGGCATTCTTCGTCCCATTTGAAACGGACATCTTTCTTCATTAGTTTTGAAAATGGTTGGCACCTACCCGACAGATTTGATATAAATCTCCGAATGAAAGCCAGTTGTCCTTGTAAGGAGCGAAGTTGCCGAAGGTTCTTTGGAGGTGGCATCTCCACGATCGCCTTGATCTTGTTGGGGTCGACTTCGATTCCTCGATGTCGAACAACATATCCCAGAAATTTCCCTGAGGATACCCCAAATGCACACTTGAGAGGGTTCATCTTCAGATCATATTTTCTGATTCTTTCGAACACGATCCTCAAGTCATGAAGGTGGTCTTTTCGGCCTATGCTTTTAATGACCAAGTCATCTACATAGCATTCGACCTTCTGATGAATCAAATCATCAAATATACGAGTCATCGCCCGCTGGTAGGTGGCACCAGCGTTCTTCAGGCCGAAGGGCATGACTGTGTAGCAGAATATGCCTATAGGCGTTCTGAATGATGTATGTCTTTCATCTTCATGCGCCATTTTAATCTGATTGTAGCCTGACGATCCGTCCATAAAGGAGAACATATCGTAATTGGATGTGTTGTCAACTAGAAGCTCTGATACTGGGAGCGGAAAGTCATCTTTCGGGCATGCCTTATTGAGGTCCCTGAAGTCGATGCAGATACGAATCTGGCCATTCTTCTTCTTTACAGGGACGATATTGGCAATCCAGTCGGCATATTTCTCTTCTCGAATAAAGCCTGCTTCTATGAGCTTCTTCGTTTCTGCAATCACCTGTTCTTCAATCTCCAATCTCATTCTCCTTGGAGCTTGCTTGACAGGTACTGCATCATGCTTGATTGCTAATCTGTGAACTGCCACATCAGGGGATAAGCCAGGCATCTCAGCATATGTCCAGGCAAAGCAGTCCCTGAATTCACATAGTAGCTCTTTTATTTCTTCTACTTGATCATTTGGTAGAAGAGAACTAATGAAGGTTGGACGAGGGTCCTCCTCAGTTCCCAAGTTGACTTCTTTGAGCTCGTCCATCGTAGCAGCTTGTCCACCATCTTCCAGTTCTTCTGGTGCAGGCTCAGCTTCTACGGGTTGATCATCATAAGCATTGGTTTCGTATGTTTCTTCAGCACTATCATCATCGGATTTGATTTCTCCACATGTGATCGCCCGACAAATCTCCTTCCGGAGGAATTTTCTTTTGATGAATCCAATACCTTTATATGCGTCTGTATCCTTCTGCCGTAACGGACGTGGACTCCTCCCATACCAGAGGCCCAAACTTGTACGAAGTTGTCGCTTGGTGGTAGGAATATTGATTTGCTTTCGTAGCATTCTTTGAATATTTTTGGTATTGAATTTGGGTAGTCTCGTAGGAAATAATTCCTCGGAGTCGAGGAGCATGCAATCCCAGTCATGATTCTCCTCTTCACGAATTCCCGTAGAATATAGCACATTCTTTGGAATAGTCCCATTTTTACGGGGAGGCAGATAAAGAGTGGAGAGTTCTTCAATTTTATGAACCTCGCGCGAAATGATTTCCTTGAAATGTTGCAAGGGAACACGTGTGACTACGAGTACGCTGTCTGAAATCAACAGACTGTCTATTCTTCTGGAGAACACACTCTGCACTGAGTTCATGTAGATTGAGTCGTAGTCATAATCATCATTTGAAAATTCAACCTGCCTACTCCATTCATCCGTGGACTGGCATACTTTTCTAGATTTGGCAGGAGTAACATCATCTTCATCCGTGTCACTCCCAAGATGAGGTACATGTTTCTTTTCTTTAGGAATGATTGATGCTTTAGGAAGAGTTGGCGTCGCTTTCTTTCTTCCTACACGCTTCTTCTCATCTTCTTGCTTGGGTTTCTTTGCAGCCTTAGAATTTGATGCTCTAGCCTCAAGAGAACTTGATGACTTTTGCTTCTTTGGCATGAAGTACTTTGCATCTTCATAAATTGTTACTTCATGTACTGCAAAGGGCTGAATATCACCAGAAATTCTGAATTCTTCTCCTTCTCTGAGATACTTCATGCACTGGTGTAATGTTGAAGGGACAACGCCGTATTCATGCAGCCAAGGTCGACCCAATAGCGCCTTAAATGAGGTGTCCGCATCAATCACATGAAATTTAGCTTCCGTATGGAGTTCCCCAAACACAAGAGGAAGCATGAACGAACCAAGAGTTTTCTGCCCTTTCTCGTTAAAACCATGTACCATCAACTTGTCTTGCCCAAGATGTTCCACATCGAGGCAGAGGGATCTCAGTGCCTTAAGGCTCATAAGATTTACGGAAGATCCGGGATCAATCAAAATTCGACTGATCATCATACCGTCGCTCTCTGCCGTAACATACAGAGGGCGGTTGTGATCTGCCGTTCCAAGCATCATATCATCATTAGCAAAAGTGATGAGGGGCTCATTTCGGGCTTGCAAGACTTCCGTCAAGTTGCGCTCAGCAAAATATGTCTCATATCTTTCGGGGTCCTTAAGAGCTTGGATCAAAGTTTCTCTAAGGTCTTTAGACATCAAGAGGGCATCATATATGCTGAGTTGTGCTGGGATCTTCCTCAAGTGGGATAAGATATTATAATCTATCCCCTTAGATGAAGTCTCTTTCTTCTTGGAGTCATTTAGGATAATATCTTCATTGACAATTATCTCTTTTCCTTTATCTTTGTTAGGAATCCCCTTCTTTGGTGGAGGCGGCAGTACTTTGCCACTCCTCAACTGCACCTGGGCCACCTCATCTGATTCAGATTTGTTTGATGAAGCATTCTCTTCAGAGTCAGCCATTGTTGTGTCTGGGGATTCATCTGTAGACTCGGAATCGTCTCCCAACTTCACTTGTTTCATTTGTGATTCTATACTTGGGTCTGAATCTTCATCATCTGGAAAACATAAATCTTCTGAACTGAATTCCATTGATGATACCATTAGACAGAATTCAGGGGCCGCTTCTTCAGCGTATTTCTCCCTTTCTGTTATTTTTAATGTTGCTGAGATGACTCGGCATATCTCCTTAGGAAGAGATTCATCTTCAGCTTCTTCTTCCTTTTCATCTATTTTAAGCTCTTTCATAAAATCACCGAGCTTAATAGGCCTCCTGACAGTTTGGTAATATTCACCCAAATTATCAATAGCCTTTTGAGTTGCAGTCTTCTTCGCCACAGGCTTCTTCAACTTAGCTTTCTTCTTAGAAGACTTTGGCTTTGCTTTACCGGATTTGGATGAGCTAGCTTGGCCAAATTGCTGTTTAGAAGTGGATGCTTGTGACATAGGCAACCATTTTAAATGCAGTATTGGCTCAGTAGGAGACTTCCATTTGATACCAGGAACTCCTTCTAGCTGTTTCAACATTTTTGTTGTCTTCTTGGAGACCACAGTCTCCCATTGTTCACCTTGAATAGGTTCTTTCATTTTTTCTTTAAGCGGGAGTACGGAAGAGGACGTGACTACCCGGGTGGATTCCTTTTTAGGACGAACTAACACGTTATCTGATAGTGTTAATTCTCCCCCCTTGTACATCTTTTCCAACCAATCTTTGAATACATAACAATCTTCAATTGGATGGCTAACTACCCGATGATATGGGCAGTAGTTTGGGTCGCCACTGTGTTTAGACTCTTCAGGTCTTTTGCATTCCGGCAATTCTAGACCAGCTTTGAGCGCTTGTCGGAATAGCTTGGCGACACTTTCCCGCTTGAACGAATATTCTTTATTCATTTTCTCTTTGAGGGAGGGGAACGTTCTATCACCAGTTCCTGCAGTCTGCCTCTGGCGCTCTCCTCCACCAAGAAAGGCTCGAGGTTTGTCATTTCCTCCAAGAACCAGCTTTGGTTGAGGATTAGGATTGTAAGCCTGTTTTGGCTTTTCTTCGTATTGCATAGGCTGTTTTCCTTTGTCTACATTATATACTACCCGTTTACCTTTATCAGGTCTGGGAGGAAATGCAGAGTAAACTTCGTTTCTCCTAGCATCAGAAGCTTTAGCCTTTTTGGGTCTGTCAACGAGATTTTCTGACTTTGACAAATTCAACTTTTCAAACTTAGCCACCCTGTCCAACAGATCTTGAAAGGTGGTGATTGAAGCCATGCATAAGAAGGGTTGCATTTTATCATCAATGTTCCCCATCAATAGTTGAACTGCATGTTCTTCTTCTAATTGCTGCTCGCACTTCATGCTGAGATTGCGCCAGCGTGTTATGTATTTTGTTACTGACTCTTCCTTTCTCCTCTTATCTAGAGCAAGATCAGCGATAGTAGTCTTCTCTGTTGCACTGGCAAACCTTTTCACGAATAAGGCTTCCAGCTCCGCAAACGTCTTTAATGAATCATTTGGCAGTTCGGCGTACCATTCGAAAGCAGTTCCACTCAAGCTGCTCACGAATTGCCTGAATAACAGAGCATCATTGCCTCCTGTATTTCCACAGGTTGCTTTGAACTGCGCCAGGTGTTGTCTGGGATTTTTATTGCCATCGAAGATATTGAACTTCGGTACAGAATATCCCTTTGGATATGGCACCTGATCGTACTCTGCTGGGTACGGGCGACCTTTGCCTACCATCTTCTCTGCCTGTTCAGCCGCTATAATGGCCTTAATCTTTTCGCTAATTAAGCCATCAAGCTGTGCTGCAGTTACAGGCTCAGAGGCACTCGCCACATTTTGTGGAGTACGCTGGCGGGTTGGATCATTAGTTTCTTTGCCACCTTCAAGTACACCTTTCACTCCTGAGGCTTGAGGCGCTTGAGGGTTTTGAGAATTAGCAGCTTGGTTGATGGGTTGAGCCGGTGTAGGGCCCACAGAAGTGGTTTTCTGCATCATCTCCATCATGGCCGTCATCTGAGTCATCATCTCAGTCATTTTATCATTCAACTGAGAGATTTCTTTATCTTTCTTCCGCATTTGTCGCCTCATTTGATTTCTCATTTCAGCGAGTGTGATGTCTTCGCCAGCGAAGGGGTTTTCTCCGACCTCTTCTTCTTCCTCATCTCCTTCTTCTGAGGAGCGAGCATTTTGGCTAGCAATGGATCTAGCCCTGTGGCGACGTCGATAAACACGTACGCGCGGCTGTGATTGTTGGTCTTCTTCATCACCATCATCTTCCTCTTCAACATCGGCGTGACTGACCATACGAACCACTTCAATTTCCATAGTATCTTCATCACCATAGTCTTCTTCATCTTTTTGCACCTGAATTTCTGAGCGGCGGCGCCACTGAATTTCAGGTTCTTGACTTGGAATGAGTATTTCTTCAACCCGTGGACTACGATCGAAGTGAACTTCCTCTTTGGTTGAAGTAGGAGAATGACGGGATCTCCTGGAAGACTCTCCAGGATGTCGACCGTCCATATAATTGTCGTCATTATGGGTCTTCTTTTGGACCCATTTCTGACGAGTTCTATTAGTAGGGGCGGATTTCCGGTAGACAGCTCCGGATGTCACGCATGGTCTATCTTTTTCTTCAAAGAACTTTTCATTTCGAGGCTTCGGCCTCCAAACTTGTTTGCCTTTCCGCTGGGCCCTTTCGGCGACGGATTCTTGGACATGTGGTCCAAGTGTCACGCCCCGATGTGCTTCCCGCGGAACTTGGCGTTGGTAATTTCTTTGTTTGGCTATCACAACAGACGATAGCCTCTCTCTTGGAGGAGTTCTTCGGGCCTCAACAATCAGTGGCCTCTGAAACTTCTTTTTCATTAAGCCCTTCTCCTTGACTGTCTTCAGTACACGGTGTACCCGGGCAGACAGACGTTCGGGCTCTCTTATCTTCTGAGGGGCTGGAACTTCAGGTCGACGCTCCCAGAAGGATTGCTTAAGCTCACCAGATGAGCTATTTCTCTTTACCCACTTTAGGTTAGAAAACTTATTTTGAGTGGGAATATTGATCTCTGATTCTGGTGCTGGCAGATTGGAGGGATGGACTGGTACAGGTAACTGCTGAGCTCGCAGCTCTGCATTTCTCTTCCTCCTTTGCCTTCTAGTAAGCCTTCCTCCAGATGAGGAAGCTTCAGTTTCATACCTCCCAGGTGCAACAGGCTCTCTGGGCAGGTTAGTGGTGTTAGCAGTCACCACAGAAACATTTCTTCCAGTAACAACCCTCTTTGCAGTAAGGGTCTCAGGCTGGGATAGTCTTTCAAATACAGATGTTCTTCCTTGGGCAGCACCTCTAACAGTAGTCCTTTCAGAGCGGGACCTTCCAGAAGGTTCTTCAGAGTTTACGCCGTACACAGGGACGGCTGCAGCCCTTGCAGTAGCTGCTGAGAATTCGAGCCCACCAAAGTGAATGGTGGCTCCAGCATTTCCAGTTTCAATCACAGCGTTTGCCAGCTGGATCCTAGCTCCTCGTCCCAGTTGGACGGTCATTGGGGTGTCCTGCATTTCCATTCTACAAAAATGAAAGACAGGAGTTAGTGATCAGAATTGATACATCACCCCACGCTTTCACAACAAAGAAATAACGCAGAACCAACAGTAGAAGCAGGAAGGTTAGCATGGAATTGAAAACCCTGCTAAACGAATTTCCATTGATCTTATTTAAAAGATTCATTTTCGGGACCTTTCAATGATGGATCTTTGGACAGAAGAACCAAATGTCACATCCTGATGTTCACCATATAGAGCATAGCATTTTGGCTGCAACTATAACATTTATATGACTAGCCAAAGATGGAAAGAGAAACCATTCCCCAGCGGAGTCGCCAGAAATCTGTGGGCTCCGAAAATTCGGCCCCGGCCTCCGCATCGCTTTTCTTATTCGGCGAGGGAGTTTTAACGAACTAAGTTCCGGGGTAAATTTTGGAAGGCAGATGGGTTTGTAGATAAGACACTACCCAGAGATTTCGCCCTCATTTTGTGAGGACTTTATGATCTGAGTTCTGGTTTCCTATAGGCGCAAGCCCCTATAGTTAATTACCCCTCCCGATCACGAGAGAGAACTTTCGATTAAGGCTAGTCGTCGATCAGATACGTATAGAGATACGTGTTATCTGGCATATAGTAGCAGCATGGGTTTAGGTATTTTGAAATTGGGTTTGGATATTTGTAAAGGTTTGGAAAGTTTGGAAATAATTGAGAATTTGGAGATTTTGATATTCAAAATAGAAATTGCACCATCTTGTACTTAAAGCGGATGGTGGGGGAATGGATGATGGGCCCGATCAAGATCCCATGGTTCCGTCGTCCCGGGCCATCGTGGTCCCTGGTCTACTTAGTCAGAGGAGGTAGTCGACCCAACCTGACAGAAGGATCCTTGTCGGCAGCCATGGGTTGCTTCGTCCAAGGGAACCTTGTAGACCGGGGTTGAATGTTTGTCTAAGGGGATAAATTTGAATCCACCTTAGCTTACAGAGGGCTTTGTGCCCTATCGATCATATCCTATTGATTCATATCTCAAGGATTTGATGTCAGTAAGGAGCGTATTGGCTCTGGCCATAACCGAGATATCGTGGTGCCATTTGGCGGCGAAACCATGCGGTTCAGAGGGCCCCGGGTCGTCGTAACCGTTTATCCTGCGGTGGCCATTTAGCGGCAGACCGCCGGTTAGAGGACACGTACCACGTCCTTACTGGCAGGAGATTGTTTGAGAATGGATCCTAGTGATATTTTCGACTAGGCATTTGGCTCTTTGTGAGCAAAAGTAGATTTTGATTTGTCCACCCGGCAAACTGTTGCGGAGGGTGGATGGATTTTGCTTTGAGTGATTGATGGATTGATTTCAGATTTAAATATCTGGGAATTTGGGATTTGTGGAGCTTTGGATTTGGACTTTTGGAAGACATAAAAATGCCTGAAGTTAATCCCTCCGGTTGAGATCATCATTCAACACGGCCATCATCGGGGTGTTTTGGGGTCATTTCCATTTGTTGATTGAACCTTGTCAACTCGATCAAGCTTTTGCTCGAGGATCGGGTTTCTCGTAGGCTTTGTGCCTTTGTTCATGAATTTTCTTGATTTTAGGCATTGAAGGCCTAAAAAGAATGTATTTAAACAAATACACCGTTCGCTACAACAGTGTATTTTGTTAGGTAGTTCGAATCTTGTCGACTTCTATTGATCCGTATAGAAGGATCGGATTCGAACTTGAATTCACTTGTCAACCCGCGCAGCATCCCTAAGCGTCACGTGTGTACCAATAACACGCTCGTCGGGGCCCATACGGTTTGAGATTGTATTTACCCCTTGTGTACCTATGTGTATACAAACTAAGGTGCACGTGTAGGGGTACTTTGAAATAATTATAGACGCCTTCTGTCTGCTTGTACGAATGTTGCAGATCCGGTGGCTTCAGTTGTGGATCGTAGATGCCTTCTGTCTGCTTGTATATGTGTTGCAGATCCGGTGGCGATAGATTTTGATGTTGACTCCCCCTTTCTCAATCACCGGGGGATGGGATTCTTTTGGACTTAGAAGTCCACCGATTGTCGCTTCACTTTGAGAAGATCTCTTTTCAAGATCTTTAGTGTAGTAGAGTTTTTCGTACATCGGGTTGCTATTGTGCCCGAAATACTTGAAGATCTTGATCACCGTTATCGTAGGTGATATTCGTACATGTGTCCACAGTGGTTCGTTATGCTTACGATGTACACATTGTTGTTATCCACAAGTGGTTTGTGGTCATTTGCATTTGTAAGGGATCCGTACTTGTGCCCACAGTGATTCGTCGTACTTGCAATACACTGTTGTTATCCACAAGTGACTTGTATGTATTTGCGGAGACCCGTTGTATTCACTACGAGCTCCTGGAACTGTTCGTAGGAGATGTACTTGTGTCCACAGTGTTTCGTTGTACATACGACATACACACTGTTGTTATCCACAAGCGACTCGTGTTTGTTTGTATGGGTCCGTTGTATTTGTTACGACCTCCTAGAGATGTTTGTAGAAGACCCGTTGTTTTTGCATCACACCCACCTTTCACCAATCTCAGGTGGTTTTGTTGGGTTGCATTTGTTTGTAGGAAGGCGGATCATTCATCATTGGTCTCCCGTATCGCCATCTCAATCAACAGGCGTTTGTAGGGGATCCGTTGTATTTGCTACGACCTTCTAGAGATGTTCGTAGAAGACCCACTGTTCCCACATCATGCCCACCTATCATCAATCTCAGGTGGGTGACGATTGCTTTTGCTGTAGGGGCAGGTCTTTCCATTATTGATATCCCATATTGCCTTCTCAATCAACAGGCATTTGTAGGGATTGTTGTAGGAGTTCGTGCATCCAGATCTTGTAGTTTGAGTTTCCTCGTGTATGATCCAAATTTCGATCTTTGCATGTGTTTGGATCCAAATTCAATTTCATTCAGACTTGAATTCATCAAGTTTACAAGTCCCCGCTTGATGTCGTATAGCCTGAGTTCGAGTTAAGTTTCATTTAGACTTGAATTCCAACTTAGTATGAGTCTCCCACATTCATTCAGGTCTCCTATCATCCTACTGAATTCATCCGGATTTGAATCAAATGCTTGCAAATCTGAATTTCACTTGGCATCGTACAGTTCAAGTTCAAATGCATGTTCTTGTTGTCCACATCTTGTTCTAGTTTTGAATTCAGAGTACAAGTTCAAGTCTTTGTTCAGGATCTTCTGAAGTCCTTGCAAGTTCAAATGCATGTTCGTATTGATTTGAGTTTGATCTTGTTTCATTTGATTTTGACCCTTAGAAATCATTTAGAACTTGTTCAAATTTAGGTCCACCAGTCCTCTGTTCTTCGTACAAGTCCTCTGCTCATTTAGTTCAATTTCTGTGCATTTATGTTCATGTACATGTCTTCTACATTGTTGCACAAGAAGGTCTTTATGTTGTTCAAGTTCTTTGTGCATTCAGTGAAAATTTCGGCAGCACCCCGGCATATCCCCCGTTTGGGGGAAAATTGGGGAGCTGGGCCTTCCCACCACGCTACTAGAGCGTGTATGGTAGGTGTCCTTGGACACCGCGGCCGTACAAAATTTCATCCCACCACGCTACAAGAGCGTGTATGGGGCCTTCAGCAGTACCCGTACAGTAGAACAGCAGTAGCGTACCAGAACAGCAGTGACTCCCCACCACGCTACAAGAGCGTGTATAGGGCTCTCCCACCTCGTCGTATGCTTCGCACCGGGCTCCCTCCTACCGTGCTACAAGAGCGCGTATAGGTGGTTCTCCGGTCCGCTGCAAACATCGAGAATGGGATTTTGGAACATCATACCTTTGCGTAGCAGTCGTCGGCGGTGTCGGTGTAGAGGTCGAGGTCGAGGTCGAGGACCGTCCCCACCACGCTACAAGAGCGTGTATAGGGCTTACCCGCCTCGTCATATGCTTCGCACCGGGCTCCCTCCCACCGTGCTACAAGAGCGCGTATAGGTGGTTCCCCGGTCCGCTGCAAACGTCGAGGACGGGATTTAAGTCAGAAATTATACCTTGAAGTCGTCGACGAGGTAGCAGTGTCGACTCGAGGATCGAGGCAAGAGGAATAGCATTTTTTTATTATTATTATTATTATTATTTATATTTTAAAACTAATTTTCATTAATTATAACTAATTAATTTTATTTAAAATAATTAATTATAATTATAATAATTAATTTTAATTACAATACTTAATTATGTTTAATTTTAATTAATAATAATTAATTAAAATTAAAAAAAGTAATTTTAATTAATTTTAATTAATTATAGATAATTATTAATCATAATAATTAACTATAATTAAAATAATTAATTAAAATTTATTTAATTAACTTTAAATAATTGTTATTAAAAAAATTTAAATATAATTAAAATATTTAATTTTAATTAATTATCAAATATAATTAATTACTTTTAAAATTAATTAAGTATAATTAAAAAAAATTAATTTTAATTAATTAATGATAATAATATATAGTAATAATAATAAAAAAAAACAAAATCTCTCCCTCTCTCTCTCAGGTTCGGCGGCATTACGGGGTTTGGCCGAGCAAACGAGCGAAGGGGAGAAAGTTACCTTCACTGTCGGCGAGTTCCTGCTCGCGGCTCCGATCAAAATGCCGCAACTTTCGGTCCAGCGGGAAGGAACGACGTCGGCCGGCAACAAGAGCGGGCCAAAGAAACGCACGAAGGGAGGAAATGGCCTTCACTGCGATCGAGCTCCCTGGTTGCTTCCGATCAAGATGTCTTTCACGGCCGGCGAGCTCCAGTAGATGCTTCCGATTAAAATGTCGTAACGTCCGATTCGACTGGAAGGGCGATTCGTCGAAGGAGCTACGTCGAACAGCCACTGAGGAGTCGGAGAAACGACGGGAGGGAGAAAGTTATGATCGCAGCGAGCGAGCTCCTTTGCTTCCGATCAAGATGTCTTAACTTTCGATCCTACAGGAGGTGTCGTCGAAGGGAGTGAAGTCGAACGACGGTAATGGAGTCGGATGGGGGAGAAGCACGCAAAGGAAGAAAGTTATCTTCACAGCGAATGAGCTCTCGTTCTTGCTTCCAATCCTAATGTCGTAACTTCCGATTCGACAGCGAAAGGACGTCGTCGTGCGAGCCTTATGCGGAGATCGTGGGAAAATAAGCGACGTCGTGCTGAATTCGGCGCCGGACAGGTACGTGGATTAAATTTTTTTTTTCTTTTGTTTTATACGGCAGCATGTCAACAGGAATGTGCTAGTGTCTCGAGAAGTATGCTACCACTTTGAGAAGTGCTTCAAAGTACTAGAAAGCATGCAACTATCTCGATGTGCAATTGCACCCAAAAAAGTGTTCTCATTTTAAAATGAAAAAATTAATGCAAATTGAAAGTTTGAGAATAGGCTATGCAAATGAATCAAAATACATGCAAGTGCATCACATGAGAACATTGAAAATCATGCAAGCCTATCGAGAAACGAGCATATAAATTACTCGCATGTGCTCCGACTAATGCACTGAACTCCAAAATTTGAAGTCCAAGAAGACTGCACCAGTTAAACATGACCTAAATTTTAAGTATGATCCTTCTCTTTGAAAGGATTGAAGTTGATATGGCTTGAATTAATAAGCAAATGCACTATCGTAAAATCCACTAAGATAATTTGACTTTTAGTTTACATTAGGCCTTCAAAGCCTCTTTAAATAAAATCATTATAAAAAAGTAAACTCTTGATTTCAACGTTAGCATAACAACTCATAAAGTTAATAATTGAGCATGATCCTCTGTTACCGAATGAAAGTTGACAAAATTCAAATAACAAAAATATAAATTATTTAAATCCTTGATCATAGCCGTGTTGAAAATGAATATAAACTGAAAGGGACTATCTCTTAATAACTCCAAATTCTAATAAAATATAAATATAATTAAAGTAACTTTAACATCACCCTGATGATGGTCGTGTTAAAAATAAATTTCAACCGGGTGGGTCAATTCTCAAATTCTATTTAAATTTGAAAATTTTAATGCCTATCAAAACTCAAATGTTTAAAATGAAATTTAATCATAACTTTAAGCAAAAATTCATCCAAACTCTGCAATGTTTGATAAGAACGATGAATTCAATAATAACATCAATTTATAAAGTGTGAATGTTAAGTCTAGAATATCTCTAAGATTCATTTTCAAATAATTTCTTGCCAGTAAGAATGTGGCAGGTGTTCTCTCACTGATAGTTTGGCCCAACGGCTCTATATAGTAAAGGGTGGTAGGAGATTTCTTAAACCCTGAACATAGACATCTCAACTATACAACAACAACAACAACATCAAGCCTTTATCCCACTACGTGGGGTCGGCTATATGAATCCTTTTTCCCTAAACCCATCTCAACTATAATACATAATATTTTAGAGCCAACTAAATAATCCAATGAATAAAAAATAACAAAAACACTAATCCATATTTGCATTTCCAAGACCAATCATATACAAAAAAAAATCCAATATGAGATGATTTTATGCATCAAAATAGAAACTGGACTACAAAATACCTTAATACAAAAGCTCCTAACGAAATTTCCCTTATCAATCTTTACTTCGCTAAATAATTCCTTTTTCCTTAAATTTTATAAAATAGGGTGAACGTTCATAGGCTCATAGGCTATCACAATTCCAATTGCAGAAATCAATACACATATTTATAGTGTACAAATAAAGGATTTAAATGTTCATTGTAAATTAACAATAAATAACTTTACTGGGATTTCTTAATGTCAGTAATATCAGAAGGACAACAAAATATATTTTAAACTTAAATGTGCATAATTTTTTCAAAACTCATTACTTCAACTTGGATATTATAAGCATTAACATGTACTATGATTTGCACTTTCACATGGGTGCAACAGAACACTTGTATTTTCATGGAAGTATTAGAGAGTATCCACAAATAGAATATTCTTTGCATTAGAATTTATTTTATTTAACAAAATATACAACGTATGAGTCATACTTCCACTAATAAGTGATGCTCTCGGTATATAAAATTTCACTCAGAATAACTTTATAATCTTTGCAATCTAAAAGATCTATTTTTCTTATGAAAAAATAATCAATTTAAGTTTTACTATCCATTCTTATAGTTGATGAGATGCTTATTTCTTTTCTTAAATAAGATGTTAGCATTTACAAAATCATAAGCTATAAAAAAATCTAATAAAATCTTATCACCTTTATTAGTCCACAACAACCATAAATGCTCTTAAAATATTCAACCTCTCTACCAATATGTTTATTTTACTCACCTCCTTGAAGATGTATTTTTTGTATTTGTTCATCTAAGTCATTCCAAAAATTAAATTTTGAAAAAGTATCTAAACCTAGTTGAGGAGAATAAATACTTATAATATTAATAATCTTAGCATCAACAACAATATTTAAAGTTATAATTCTATTAATTTGTACAACATTATCCTTCAAATTCTTATTTATAATCACACCTACATCATTTATAGTATGACGCCTACATAAACATCATAGTTTAAATCCTAAAATCAAAATCTTGAATACAATAGTTTAACATTGTTGTTACCAGGTCCCAAGCCCTAGATAAGAAAAGTTAAATATTATGTTAGGTAGTCGACAGCCAGCGCAAAACTTGTCGAATAATCATGACATGAATCCTTTAGAAAGAACAACCAAAAAATAAAATTTCTAAGGTAATTAAACCAAGCCCCACGTCAATATAAGAACATGACTTCCCTCTAAATCAGACAAATGAAAATATACCGCACTTTAAGAAATCACACATCGACCCGACAATCACAAAAAATTGAAAGGAAGACAATTTATTGAAGCCAAAAGAACTCAATTGCCTCAAACTTCTATTTACATACTCCTCGAACCTAGACTAGTAAATAAGGTTAGCACAAAATGACAAAACCAATATTGATTTAGGTTTAAATAAATTTCACCAAATAAACAAAATATTAATTTAAAATCACCAGAATCAATGAACTACCACCACCAAAAGAAATCGCATAGGAAATCTCAACAACCCATGGTGGCACAATAACCATAATTAGAACAATCTACAAATCTCACACCAAAATATTCTTACAGAACTTTTTTTTAAATTTTAACAAACATTTCCAAAACCACTGCCCCAATCATTTCTGCATATTACGAAAATATAAAAAATGTCTAGTACAATCACAAAAATATAAGAAAATAACTATTTACTACAACATCAAGTATTCAAGTTTCAACTACTAATTAGCTTCAGAGGTTTGTTTTTGACATTTAATATCATCATCATTGATTATCATTGCTTCAAACTCTGATTCAACAAGAGAAAGATTTGCAATAGTTCATTGAATATCATAGAATGACAATTGGTTCTTCTTGTATCTATTTATTTCTCTAGTTCGCAAGTTCTCTCCCATAATATTTATTTAGCCTCTAATATAAATCACAAAGAATGTATCTATTTACTTCTATATTTTTCTAGTTTTATAGTTCTCTCCCATAATAATTCATTGGATATCATACATTAATATTTATTCTATTAATCTTAAATCTTTCATATTCTAAATATTTTATATATCATTCTAACTTTTCACCTATTTCAACAAATCCTATCAACTAGAATTACAATAAAGCATGCACATAAAAATCTTCCATACATAATCAAAATTATTCTTATTCCATGTCACTTCAAATTGCAAACACAGGTAGGCATAAAGCCTACAGTTTTTCAATAATCATTATTGCCTCTCAAAAAAAAAGTGCTTCATTCTCTAATAATCATGTCTTTCAATAATTGTATTGATGCATATACGAGCGAATGTGATGTTTTATTTGATTTAGTAAATATAAAAATTATGTTCGTGTCCGACACCTGTCCCAACTGTGTCGGGCACGTGTCCGTGTCCGACACTGCACGTGCCCGACACTGCATTCTCTCTTCAAGAAGTGTGTCGGTGCATCATAGTATTCTGCGTTCATATAGAAATATACAATTATCTACACTAAACATAAGATAATATCAGAAGCATGCTGCATGCAAACATTAAAAAGGAAGAACCCTTCTGAAAGGAACTTATCATTCCATCAGATTACACTTACCTCTGGTGGAACAAACATAACCCCATTTGGAGTCACCATAAGTTTGTCTTTCAAGTCCTTCAAAATCTGCACATCCGGTGAATAAGAACTAACACCAAGAATATTATCCCGTGATGATATGGCATTCCCTAAGCATGTGCAAAAGCAGAGGTTGTATGCTATGATCATTGATGGATATAGAGATTGAAAATCTAAAACAACAACAGGATCAACATAGAACCCAGACTCTGGTTCCATGACAAGAGGTAAACACTCCATTGCAGGCTGTGAGGCAACCTGAAAGGACATTTCATATTTTTTAATAGCCAGACTTAAGCATCAGTAGTAAGAGTTGTAAGTACTATGTTAAATAAAAAAAAAACAAGAATAAAAAATATAAGTATAAATGATGTGTTGTTAGTGTTAATGTAGTAATGTACAACTACAGTTTTTACCTTCTCATTCAAAAATGAAAATAAAAGATTTTCTTGTTTAAAAACCCCTGGTAACATGTGGACGTTCAACAAAAAAATAGATAATCACCCATCAAAGGAGGCTCATTAATTTTCCTTTGCGCAAAGTGTAACCTAGATATGGATTTTACTATCAACTTAAAGATTAAATAAGTACTTATCTGTATCTAATATTCCTCTCACTCACCCAATCGAACAAAAGTACTTCAATTTTCAAGAAGGGCAAAAAACCCAGGAAGAAACAGAATTCTAAGTTGTTAATCATTCACGTGATGTATAAGTCATGAGCAATACTCATAGTTTTTATCTTATTAAGAGCATAAAGTTGTTGCTTATATTTCTATTACGGTGAAGTGGAAATGGAAGTTTTAAGAAGTTCCTTCATCTAAAATTTTATGAATATTGCAAAGGAAAAAAAGAATCAGGGTTAAGTTTAAGCATATTATGCATTCAGCAATCCATGCCAAAAGGCAGAAACTAACCTGCTGATACCCCGGTGAAATGGCAAGATAATTTTGGGTGTGTGCCAGCCTGAGGAGCATAGACTCAACACGAAATTGTGATCCTCGAGATATAACAGAAAAGAAATCAATACCGAATATACGAGCAAGCTCAGATGTCCGATTGATCTGAAGAATTGAACACAAAAATTAAACACGTGATAAATAACATATATATATATATATATATATATATATATATATATATATATATATATATATATATATATATATATATATATATATATCATGGGGCACATAAAAAAGATGGATCACTAAAAAATCAAGTGGAACAGAAAGAAAAGAGACATGAAATTAAATTTTGTAGAAAGATCAAGATCAACATAAATACCATATCAAGCTGATCCATAATTTTATGATTAAGCATTGCTCTCTCCATAACATATCCAATGCATTTATCCCTTGCTCGTCCAATGCCACTTGAGTACCATTGGTTCAATTTCCTGTGAGAAAACAATGGAATCTTTTGCCTCAAAACTACTTCAGCCACAGCTTCAGCAGTATACATACTGAGTTTTAATTCAGCACGCATAAGCCGCCAAATATTAAGCACAATCCTTCCACCAACATGTAAACCACTAGCATGAGTACGACCCCACTCATCCTCAATTATTGAATTTTCAATAACAGTTTCAGTAATTATTACTCCAGGATGCACATCAGACAATTTGGAATGCCCTGAATCCTCCAACTTGTCCCTTATTTCATGAAATGGTGTACGGGATAATTTCTTGAGTAAGTTCATGCCTAGGTATGATGCTCGTTCAGCAAGATAACCAAGGGAGCAACCTTGAATTTCCCATCCCATAAGAACATCTGGATCAAAATAAGAAATAATCTCAACAAAGTGTTCCAGCAATAGCTTTTCCTCAGTGAAAAAAAAAAGGTTGCAAACAGAAACACCATTGCCATTTCTGAAACAGAGAAAAAAAAAAAGTGAGCTGGACCATAACACCATTCATTCTCTGATAAAATGAACAGATGAAATTATGATTAATTAACAGCATAAGCAAGTCCAATGTGAACATATTGCCCAATCCAATCTCCAATGATAACAAGAGAAAAGTTAGCCAGGTAATGATTTTCCAACAGGTGCCTACATTCAATCAATATGGTTTGAAAAGAATTCGGAAATGAAGAGAAAAGATAATTTTATGTAAAACCTGTTGGTCCTAGTAACTAGATACAAAAAGGGAAATGCTCAAGTTAAAATCCCAAGCATTTCAAAAACTCTGAAATCATAAAGTTCATAAATTACTGATCTGAAATAAATCTGAAAGTTCAAAATAATTGAGATTAGTAGAAGTATACACAAATGTGCACATAGACACGCATATATATGATTACTATCAAGTTTTCATCACCCTTTTTTCTCTGAGGAAGGCTTAAAGGCCATCTTAAGTAGGAAACAATCATAGTTAATAAATTCAAGCTGATCGACCAAAGTCAATGTAATAAATCGAATTGACCGGCCTTGAACACATCGCCCAAGCCAACACAATCCCTAAACTGCCTTCGCCTCTCTCCCTCATGCGAACTGCTCAGCGATTGGCCCCTCATTGATTTGATTTCCAAATAATATGCCATTGTTATTGTTTTGAAGTGCAATATTAAGTCAACTGTTCAGAATAATAAAGTTACCGCATGAATGGGTACCAAGATAGTCCTATATATATATATATATATATATATATATATATATATATATATATATATATATATATATATATATATAAGCTTCTGATGCAGTAGATGAATTGTGAAGAGAATTTTATGCACATTAGATGGGGAACACCTTTAATTAGATGAATAGTGTAGTTTAAAACACTTTCACTCAAATGTGTTATTTTATGGTTTGTCAGATTCATAGAGTTGTGATGTTTATCTAAATGAATTTTGTAATGATGATCGTATGATAATGCATCTGGATGTGACATATACATTAAAAATTTTGAACATTACAATTCTTCAATGAAAATATCAAGATCTTGTGGCTCTTTCATACTTAAGATAATGAATTCACATGATTATACATTGTTATCAATTATTATATGAAGTGCTTGTAAAAAACATATGAAGTCATGAATTATCTATGCAAATGTTTTTATGATGGTAGATCGACAAATGTTGTCCACTCACATCATTTCATCACAATCATCCATTCCCGCCCAATTCATCCAAGTTCCAATTCTTCCAAGTTCCAAGGTAGAATCATGACACAAACAATGATAATCTACTACTTAACATGATAATAGAGCTAATAGTATTAACATGACAACTTCTACGAAAGTTATATTAAAATAAAAAAAAGAGCTGGGAGAATTTAGGAATGTGAGGAGAGAAAAATAAATATTGACAGCATTGATGGGATGTAGCGAGAAATTATAATATGGATCAAAACTTAGTTATTATTTAATGAAGGGACTAACATGCAGCAACAGCAAGTTCATCTAAAGATTACAAATTAGGAACACCAAAGAAATCCCAGTTACAGTTTCAGCCAAAACTAAGGATGTTAAGTCATTTAAGAAACATCTACCAATACAATGCCTAACGGAAAAGACAATACTAGCACGAGCATCTAATTAGCCCTTAAAAAAGATCACACAATATGAGGAAAAAAAACCACATAATGAAACAAACCATACTTTTCACCCAGTTTCTCATCAATAACACGTAAAAGGACATAAGATTGACACACGTTGCTTGTATCTTCTCGAACTACCAGAGATAAGATATTAATAGCATCGAATTTTGGGTCAGGTTTAAGATCACCCCGTGATTCTGCCTGGATCTGCAATATCAGATGCAAGTATCCAAGTCACATAATATTCATGATATACAAATGCAATAGAAAAGGAAATAACAATAACTTGAAAAGTTTGTCCAGGAACAACTTTAGAGATTGATTAGACTACATTAACCAAATCTATAAGCCTACAAGCAAAGCAAGCATGTCTACTCGATCATACATATTCAACTTTATGTAAATAAAGGTATATCTGTAATTCTGTATGCATATATATATTTTAAGCATGTGTGTGTGTGTGTGTAGTTTTTTAGTTAGAATACCTATGGATATTATGGTACAAGGTTTATCAAAAAAATTCAACGATAATTCAAGTGCAATCCTTGAGCAGAATGAACTAACTAAACATAGGAACCTACTTTGGAGTATATACTGCATGCATTTTTACCTAACTTCCTCCCTTTCTCTTTAATGAAATCTTAACTATAGACATATTTCAAAGAGAAACCAATTAATATAGCAACTCAAGAAGAGAGCCAAATGTACCCCTCCTTCCCTCCATTGCTTCCTCAAGCAGCTTCTTCTTGCTCAGTTGAGGCCTAAATCAAAAAGCTTACCCAAACATGTAACCCTCTCTCCTCTCTGCAGACAAGATGATGCACGAATCACCCTCCCTACTACTTTCTACTTCCTTTCCCTTGCTCTTTTTCTTACTTTTCCTCCCTCCATCCCATTTTCAATATATTTCCCTACCCCACCTCTCCCAACATCATTCATTACAATTTTTTTCCTTCTATTCCTTTGTGCATGTGTATGTATTTGTGGACTAAGGTGAACCATGTTAAAATCACCACAAATTATGTCAACCAGAGATAGGTAAAATAAATAGGTTGAAGCACATAAACACCAACCTCCATGCTTATTAGTGTTAGTTGCTGTCCATGACCAGCACTAGCCGGATCCCGGAAACCAAGTTGACTTATAGGAGTAGGATTGGAATTTCCATATTTCTCGGGACCTGAAATTTGAGAGAGATCATGCAAATCTTCATTAACAACTTCCTCTTTTGCAGGAATGTTATTCAATTTTGGCTCACAAGAAATATGGCCAATATCAGGATGAAAATTTTCAGTTTTCGGGAAGCTTTTTTCTTTGTTTGATTGGATTGAGTCATACTGTGACCAACCAGAAGCCGAAGGAGAGGGAGAATTTTGGCAAGAAGTAGTTCCTGTTCAAATTTGAAACATTAAAACAAAATATATGTTCAAGTAGAGTTTTCAACTAGGTGCTACTTTCCAAGTAATATGAAATGCAGTACCTTCATTCAACATTCCATCATAGTATGAATCTAAGCCTTCCTTCGATGCACCTAACATTTTAAATGCAATTAAACCAGAAGAACATGCTCATAATGAAGCATAGCTTTTAGCAGTGAGTACCTGTTGCTTCTAGTAGGCAACGCTGCTTTTCTCCTAAAAGCCAATCATAAACAGTGTTCAAAGTTGGTGGCGACTGAGCATGAGTCAGCAAATATAAAACTGATCCATCATTCTGAAAGTGAGTTGGAATACCAAGTGCAAAATCCTGACTAAAAATAACATTCTCATCATATAAATTCACATCCTGAGAGATCCTTGGGAAGAAGGGCATTATGTTCTCCATGCCTTGCCTCTTATCTGAAATTCCAACTATAAGAAGAAAATTATACAAAACACCCATATATAAGGAGATAAAAGATGAAGATAGACAAACTTGAAGCAATCTTTATGCACAAAAGACAATAAATTTAGAATTATAAATACAGATGATAAGAAAAGTCTACAAATGGGAAACAAAAGCTTTTGATGAAGTAGACCACCAAACAGAAATGATGACAGTTGATTTTGATCTACAACATTCCCAAAAGACGTGGACTAAATTTATGAGATTTTACAGTATTTTGGCTTTGCATCAAGCATATAAAAGAAATGAAAGGCACATAATGATGTTAATAAATCTAATTTATGATGAATTTTCAAGAATTCAAGACCGTTGCCATTGTGCTAAATAAAAAAGTAATGAATTCACATAAAAATTTATTTGATTTGGATAACTTTTGGTTTACTAAAGTACGAATGTCAGTATGTATTAGCTAGTACGTTTTTGCAAGTAATTAAAGGAGTTTAATAGGGTGGTAGAAGAACTACAAAAGTAAGCTATAAAACATTAAAGAAGAAAAGCACGCTGTTAACTGCTGGCATGGACATGTCAGATGTCATATCCCTTTTCCAAGCATGCTGAAAATTGGGATTTCAAGATGCATTTGCATAAATGTTCATGTTCATCACTTTCATGTTCTGATATTGGATAAAGCACTAATACATCGAGAATGGTTCATGATGACTCTGCTAACTCAGTCTAGGGTACTTCACTCTAGAAATGCTTTAAATTGGAAGATATTTCAGCAAATAAAAAGCAGCTGAATACAAGAAACAAGGCCTAACGCTTGATCAATTAAATTCAACAGTTGGTTAAAATATAATAGAAAAACGATATAATTTAAAATGGTTATAAAAAAAAGCATACAGCCCATAGAGTAATTATAGAAGATAACAGTATCAGCACAGCACCTATATTTCCTTTAGCTTGTCCTGCAGGTAATGATTCTTCTGGTTCATAAATATGCATGTTAGATGGGGGTCTGTTGATAAAGGCCATCTCAATAAATTCCTGAAATTTTTTTTCTTTACAGAAATCGCTACTATTCTCATCAAATAGGCATGTTGACTGCTGGCAATTTCTATGGCACATTTCAGGAAGGAGCGCCTCCTGAGCAATGCCACCTTCTGGGGTAATTGCATAGTTGTTTGCAATATTTCCAGAATTCCAGTTTTTGTGTCTATGAGATTTCAAAGCAGCATTTCCAGCAGAATTCTCATTATTGTTGGATTGACATTTCCTTATGTTTGGTGGACTTAAAGGTCTGTCAACATACGATACAGATCCCACTGGTTTAACCTCTGAGGATTCAAGTAATTGCATTGGTACAGTTTCCAGCACAGACAATTCCCCAGCTTCTATGTTCAGTGCTGCTTCAGAAATTTTCAATTGTTCATTAAGGCCAAACCCTTGCTTAAAACCAATAATCTCACTTGGAGCTGTGCTCGATTGCACATTACCAGTGCATAAAGGAGAAAATGCCTTCTGGACTGTATTACAAACACTTGAATGATGTTCAAAACATTCTATTCCTTGAAAATTTGAAGATGCAATGGTAGAACATGCTATACTTCCCTGTATATTTTGATGAGTTACAGATTGCCCTATGGAAGGCTCTTCAACAGGAAATTGTGGTGTTAGTTCTTGCTTTTGACCATGTGCCATGTCTTCATTTTTTTGAACCGTTGTTTCCACTTGTTCAACCCGGAGGTATCGTTTTTTCCTCATTAAATCTCTTATAGAGCACAAACCTGATGTTTTTCCACTCTTCTCACTATAGTTTTCTATAACATTTTCATTTTTGAAATCATCATATTGATTACCTTCTTTATGATAAAATGGATTGTAAGAACCATCATTTATCATCTCATCACATGAAGAAGAAGCAACACAGAAAGATTCAGAAACTTCATGCTCACTTTTACTGTTAGAAAAAGGTAAATTTCCCCAAAGCTTTCTTTCTTTATTTTTACTACCAGCCCTTAGGCCCATTCCTGCAGATCGAGCGACAGCCTTTTCCTCCCCATAAGACATATTTGCCTCAGAAGTATTCCCTTTCTGGGGAGTCTTCCAATTGTCATCAAAGGACCCATCAACTTGAGGAATACTAACACCAGACGAAACAGCATCCAAAAGGTCCCGAGAGGAAGATAAAGCCTGTTCTTTTGACCCATCAGACATGAGAATGCATTCAACTGAATCAAGAATAAGGCCCTGAAAAGAAGTTGAAGCCTCTTCCTTGGGCCTCTCAGACTTCAGAATGTCTTCAACTGAATCAAGGATGTCCTGGCATTCTACCTGAGAAGCATGCTCATAATCCCTATGAGCTATCTCGAGGGCTGCCTTGTATGATTTTCCAGGCAATAAAGGACTAAGGATGGCTTCATGAAGTAGTTCATCACCGGTACCCATTTCTTCTTCAGCTTGAGAAGATGCAAGCCAGCTTAAAAGTCCTAGAGCTTCAGTATCCAGCCTCTACAAAGCATGATTAAAAGAAAAACAATTAATGTTCGAGTGAAATGCATGCTTCATATTTATATAAAAAATACAAGGATGTATTGCACTTATTGACAGCGTACACAAAATTTATGACATCAAAACTTATGCGGATCCATAATGAAAATATTTATGATCAAAATCAATTATTAGTTTACTTTTTAATACCAGAATTCATGGCTATTGAATAACCAACAACAAGGATAAAAAAGCCTGTATTTATCTAGAGTGATTAGACAAGCTTGGCATATTGTTGCGTGACACTAGTAGAAGCAACACTTATTGATGAAAGGGACATCATCATCATCATCGTTAGTCTTATCCCAACTATTTATGATCAACATTGTGAATCATCATTTACTATTTGTTCATGTTCAATGATACATTAGGTGTTAAACAATTCATTGTAAATCCATTTGAATAACTTAATCAATTTTATCTTAAGACTATTCATTTAATCAACTCACTAATTTTTGCATTTATTATCCTTCATTGCAGATTTTCAAACCATCTAAATATATTTTCAACTACCTTAACTTTAATGTATGCTACTCTAGCAGTTTATTTGATATAATCATTAGTTAATTTATCCTTTCTAATTTTGCTAAACATCCAATTTGAACATTATCATTTCTACAATGCTAAACTTAACTATACACAACTTTAAAATAAATAAAAAACTATACACAACTCTTTACTGCCAAATACCAATCCATATAAAATAGCTAACTTAGTTGCAATTTCATTAAATTTGCCTTTAAGTCTCTATGATATCCTCCTATAATATAATACGTTTAAAGCATTTTTCTATTCTAACCATCAAGTTTTAACTTTAGAAGCTATATCATCATCTATATCACAATTTTATTTATAATAAATCCATAATACTTAAAATCCATTATACCAAGTATAACTTATCATATAATAATATTGGCTGATAAATGTTAATATCATACCCATTAAAATTGTATATCTATGCGTAATCATTGTTCTACTAATTTTAAACTCTCTATCTGATAAACTTTTCTCCAATTTTCAAATTGTTCTTTTATTTCAATAGAAGGTTTACTGAGAAGAGCTATGTTATTTGCCAAAACGCAACATTGAGGTACCTTACATTGAATATCATATATAATCACCTTCATAATTAGTATAAAAAACTATGTACACAACATTGATCCTTTATGTAATCCAATTGTAATTGTAAACGCAATAGCCACCCCACAATGATTTTAATGCCAGTCAATGCACAATGATGCATATCTTATTGGCTTAATTAGACCTTGGACACACATTTTTCCTTAATACGCATCACATGAAATCATTTAGTACTTGAACATATGTCTTCTTAAGATAAATAAAAATCAATATATATATATATATATATATATATATATATATATATATATATATATATATATATATATACTTTTTATCCACTCTGTACTTTCCTATTAATTGTCTTTGCATAAAATATGCTGCCATAATAGATCTTCCTAACATGAAATCAAATTGATTCTCATAAACTGAAATCATTTTTTTTTAAGTCTATATTCCATTACTTCATCACATAATTTCACTGAACAATAATGTTTTTTATTCACATATAATTACAACAATGATGTGAAACGTATTAACATGGATGATTAAATTAAGGAAGTTTGCACGCTTAAATTTTAGAACACAATAATTATAAGCTTTCTCTTGATGATAAACGACAAAATAAAAATGATAAGGTGATAAAATAGCTTTGGTCTAAACACATGCGAGAGGTTGAGATCATTAAATAGTCAACTAAATCTTACTTTGCATACATGAGTGGTTTCAACGATAAATTTCAAAACTAACAATAAGATTAGGCTATAAAAGATCCCTCAAACAACTCTTCTAATTACTAGGCTTTAGCGGTGAAGAGCTTGACATGAACCTTGTGAGTCAAAATATAACCACAATTGAAAATAAACTAGGAAAATAGGAAACTTGGGGAAGAGTTCACCATCGTCAAAATTCTTAGATGAATTTGAGCAGCAAGGGAGAAGATCCGGAGTCCGGTAGCTGAATTTGAAGAAGTCCTGCGTGTGGGCGGCAGTGTGGGATCTTCTGAGCAACCAATGAGAGCCTTCCGGATGGCGAATCAACACCAGAAAACTGCTGGAATCCTGAAGCAGCAGCCGTGGCTTTTCCGGACAGCAAACGGGGGTTCCGGGGGTGCAGGACAGCAGTTTGCCTCGTCGGAAATATTCCGGACAGCAGCCATGAACTCTCTGGACAGCAAAACAGGAGTGTTCGGCTAGCAGGACAGCAAGTGTAGTCTTCCTAAAGTGCAAGCCAATGAAGAAAACGTAAGCCTGAAAGGCCGGCCAAGGTGGGAGGGGGGGGGGGGGGGGAGAATTACTTGATGTGTGGAGCAAGGGATTTACTCAAATCTGAAATTAATCTCAGATTTAGTAAATTTGGAGAGAATTACTTGAGACTAATTTCAAATTTCAAATGTAATTAAGGGGGGTTAATGAGCACTTAATGGGATCCATGAAGAGGAGGAGGGGGGGGGGGGGGGGCTCATTAGAGGAGGGAGGGGGTTTCAAATTCAAAACCTGAAATTAATTTCAGAATTTTAAGTGAAAAGAGAGGAAAATTAATTTGAAATTTGATTTCAAATTAAGGAGTCATTAATGAATTAATTGGAGCATTAAAGAAGCAATCAAATGGGGGAGAAAACCCACATGGGGCCGGCGGCAAGGTGAGAGGGGGAGAGGGAGATTAGTGGGATGAAGCTTCCAATTTTGATTGATGACGTGGCAATATAATTAAAGACTCCAATTTAAATTAAATTGAAATTGGAATTCGTCATGAAAACTTTCCTAAATCGGAAATCCCAATTAAGAAAGAATTTGAATTTTGAAATTCAAATTTCAAATTTGAAACTTGCGGAAGGAGGGATTGGACGGGTGGGGAAGGTCGCCGGCAAGGTGGCCGGCCGGGGCCGTGGGAGTGGCCGGCGGCGGGCTTCCAAGGGGCGGCGGCAACAAGGGTTTTGGAAGAGATTTTCTTATGGTGGAGGGGAAGAAGATGGAGGAAAACACGAACAAGAAGATAGAAGAATTTAACCACGAGCCGCGGACTCTTCCATCGACTGGCGGGTATTGCTTTTGCCCTCACCTTGGGCTCTCCATAGAACTCACACAGAGATCTAGGAGAAAAGAACTCACTAAGAGATCTTCAAGACGGAACTCACAAAGAGAACACAAGAGCCAAATTTTCATTCAATAATCATCATCCCTCAATACAAGAAAGCTAGCCTATAAATAGGTCTCATGAAAAGAAAAATAACAAAGACTAAAATGCCCTTCGGGCTACAACACTACATGACCACCCATAAGGATATAAAGGGAAAAACAACAATATAAATGTTGACCCTCATACTAGTGTCGGGGTCGAGTCGACCGCGCAAGGAGGATTTCAAAAGCGAAAGAGCTCGAAATCGCGCAAAATCTCACCCGACGCGTGTCGACCAAAAACTCAAAATCGCCGAGACGATCTCTGTTCGCGAAACGGACAGCGCCAATGCGTCCGGAGCAACGGAAACAGCTAAGATTGACACCCATATTGGTGGGGGTCGACGGTCGGCGAAAATTTTAATTTTGGGCGCGCGAATCGAGACGACGACTTGTGCGAGCGACGACGCGACGACCAACTCGATGCAAGATTAAAAATTTATTTTTATTTTTGTGCAATCTAATTAAAAAGTTTTGAAAAAAAAAAGGGAGAGAAGTTTTAAATAAAAAAATCAATTTTCCTTTAATAAAAAAATTCCAAAAATCCCTAAAATACCCCCCACTTAACCCTCACACTCTCATATTCCCTCAACCGACCCCCCCTCCTCATTTTCACGCCAAATCCACGACTCCAAGCCGCGCCTCCCTCTCCCTCACGCGATTCCAACCGGCCGGCCTCCTCCCTCCTTCTCCAAGCAAGGTAAAATCTCTCCTTTCTTTTCTTCTTCTTCCTCCTCTTTTCTTCTTCCTCCTCCATTCTTCTTCTCCATTTTCTTCTTCTTCTTCCTTCCTTCTTCTTCTTCTCTCCCATTTTTCTTTTTCTTTCTTCATCCCTCCAAGTTTTTCACCATTTCCTTCAATTTTCTTCCTCCCCTCTCTTCTCCTTCCTCTCCTTCATCTTCTTCTTCCTCCTCCAACCTTTTTTCTCAAAACCTACACCAAACCCTAACCCTAATTATTTTTTTCTCTCACTTCCACTCACCAAACCACATACATTCCTTCACAAAAAACACTTCCCTACACTTCCTACACCCTTCCAACAAAAAAAAATTTTCGTCCTTCATTTTCTCTCTCTAACCTAGAGAGAGAAAATTTTCTCTCTCTAGAAATCTCTTCATGAATAGCTCCATCTCCACCCCAAACATCTTCCCTCTCCACCATACCTCCAAATTCCTTCTCTAGAGGGAGAAAACAATTGCACACTCTCTCTTTCTCTCTCCAAAATTGAGAAGAGAGGGATTTTCTCTCTCTAAATCTCTCCTCTCACTTCCTTACACCTCTTAAACCCTCTCTACACAAATTCCCTTCAAATTCCATCTTTCCCCTCTCTTTCTCTCTCTAGAAAGAGAGTTTCCTTCTCTCTTTCTCTCTCTAAAAATTAGAGAAAGAGAGATTTTCTCTCTCTAACTCCACTCCCCTAATTTCCTACACACCCTAAACCCCTTCCACCAAAAATCCCTTCTTTCCCTCTCTTTCTCTCTCTAGAAAGAGAGCTCTCTTCCTTTTCTTTCTCTCTCTAGCTTCTTTTTTAAATAAAAATATGATTAATTAAATTGCACAAGTAAATTTTCTTTTAATTATGCATCGCAGGTTCCTACGTCGCCGTCATCCGCCGTCGCCGCCTCGATTGCTGCATACCCAAGGTAAAAATTAGTATTTACTTTTTGTGCATGAAATAAGTACTCGTGACCGCTTTTCTTAGCGGGCGAGGAAAAACTTAAGTACCCGTGACGCACTGAGCGAGCGGGGAAATTCGTATGCATGAAAACATAAGTACCCGTGACTGCTTTTCTTAGCAGGCGGGGAAATTTGTTATTTATAAAAAAAATTGTTTAATTAAGTACCCGTCACTGCTTTTAGGCGGGGAAAAATGCTATATTTTAAATCTGCGCTCAAAGACCCCGTGACCGCTTTTCTTAGCGAGCGGGGATTAAAATTGCGGCCGCGGTGTCACCCGACACCTACCGTGACTGCCTTTCTTGGCAGGCGGGAAGGCCTTACACACTCCGAGGCAGCCCCCTACGCGGGGACGACGCCGGAGTGCTGCCAAAACTTTCAACAAAACCCATGACTTAGAAAAATCCAAAGAAAATCATAATCCACTTAAATGTTCTAAGTTAACCAAAAATAAAATATACGACACCCTAGGCTCCCGACACTAAAAAGCAAGTAAAAAAAAAATATAAATCAACGTGAAATACAACATACAGTGAGTCTTCGAGGGAATTAGTTAGTCTCCAGTAGGTAGGATTCAAACCTCTTCCTCCTAGCACCTGACTCGTACACCCCTAAGTCCCTCACCAAAATCTCCTCACATAAATGGGATGAGAAGAAATGAGTTGAAATCCCCTCATATTTATAACTTTGAATTTGAATCATTAGCGGGCCCCACCAGCCTAGGATCTCTTGCTACAAGACAGGAGAAGGTACACCTGTGGGCCCCATCCACTTAGGATCATAAGATGCCATTTCGAGGCTCTAGCATCGGATTCCTACAGTATTCACTAGCAAGTGAAATACGTACGTAAATACGAATGTAAATACGAACGTAAATACACCCTGATACGGTGAGTAATTATCTTAGAAAGGGAGGCGGTAAAAGTAAAAGTAAAAGTAAAAAGAAAATTTACTTTTCCTACAAAATACTTTTGTGATCATTGTAAACACATAGGAATCCTCGCACATCCCCGGTAATTTTCTGATTGAACCCCTTGTAATAAAATGTGCCCGTCGTATTGCAAGTCACGGGTGCTCTAAGTGGCGTGCACACCAGCTGTTAAAGTTAGGCAGCTCGTACAGCCCGTGATCATGTCTTCAAAAAGAAACAAAATAACGCACTTTTATATGTCACGGGTTGTACGACCCTTAATTAAAGTAGGCACATCACCACTGGAAGGTTTGTCCCCTACGACCCAAGGCAGGAGATTAGTTAGTGCACTATGATCCGCCTACGAAAATCAACAAGTAGTGCACGACAGTCTACCTGTACAAAGCAGCAAACAAGTCAATTCATAAGCTGCTACGCCCCGCCATCGGATCCGAAACACTCGTACTAGCGGACAGAAGGCGCGTACAAGCTCTCAAATGAAAAGTTGTGTGCACTCATAATGACAATTACCTACACAACTATAATTATTTCTAAAATACCCTCGCACATACATTGTAGTTTGTACACACTTAGATACACTAAAAGAGGGTATACAATCAACACCCGCATGGGCCCCGGCGAGCGTGTTATTGGTACACACGTGACGCCTAGGGATGCTGCGCGGGTCAACAAGTGAATTCAAGTCCGAACCCGATCCTTCTATACGGATCAATAGAAGTCGACAGAGTTCGAACATTTAAACGAATATACGGCTTTGGCGACCAGTGTATTTGTTTCAATACATTCGTATTAGGCATTCCAGGCCTACAATCAAAAGAATTCACTAAACAAAAGGCATGAAGCCTACGAAACCCGATCCTCCTAAATAAAAAATAGGAGTAGACAGGGTTCGAGATATTGAATAAATATACGGTCACAAATATGATCGGAATATTTATTTTAATGCATTCATATTCGGCCTTCAAGGCCTAAGATCAAGAAAATTCGTGAACAAAGGCACAAAGCCTACAAGAAACTCGATCCTCGATCAACCACTTGGTCGAGTTGACAGGGTTCAATCAAAAAGAAATGACCCCCGAACACCCCGATGATGGCCGTGTTGAATGCAGATCTCAACCGGAGGGGTTCCCAATCAAATATCTCTCGAATATCCAAAGTCCATTCCAAACACTTTCAAATATCCATTCAAAACCCAAAACTCCACAAAATCCAAAAATCCCAAAAAATCCAAAAATATTTAAAATTTGAAATCTAATTATCAAACACTTAAAGCAAACTTCATCCACCCTCCGCAACAGTTTGTCGGGGTGGACAAATTTAAATATAACTTCAGCTCACAAAGAGTCGAATGCCTAGTCGAAAATATCACTAGGATTCATCCTCAAACAATCTCCTGTCAATAAGGACGTGGTACGTGTCCTCTGACCGGTGGTTTGCCGCCAAATGGCACCGCAGGATAAACGGTTATGACCCGGGGCCCTCTGAACCGAGTGGTTTTGCCGCCAAATGGCACCACGAAATACCGGTTATGGCCAGAGCCAATACGTTCCTTGTTGGCATCAAATCTTTGAGATATGAATCAATAGGATACGATCGATAGGGCACAAAGCCCTCTGTAAGCTAAGGTGGATTAAAATTTGTCCCCTTAGACAAACATTCAACCCCGGTCTACAAGGTCCCCTTGGACGAAGCAACCCATGGCTGCCGACAAGGATCCTTCTGTCAGGTTGGGTCGACTACCTCCTCTGACTAAGTAGACCAGGGACCACGATGGCCCGGGATGACGGAACCATGGGATCTTGATCGGGTCCATCATCCATTCCCCCACCATCCGCTTTAAGTGCAAGATGGTGAAATTTCTAATTTTAAATATCAAACCATTTCAACCCAAACATCCAAACTTCCAAATATTTCAAAATCCATATACGTTGCTGCTACTATATGCCAGATAACACGTATCTCTATACGTATCTGATCGACGACTAGCCTTAATCGAAAGTTCTCTCTCGTGATCGGGAGGGGTAATTAACTATAGGGGCTTGCGCCTATAGGAAACCAGAACTCAGATCATAAAGTCCTCACAAAATGAGGGCGAAATCTCTGGGTAGTGTCTTATCTACAAACCCATCTGCCTTCCAAAATTTACCCCGGAACTTAGTTCGTTAAAACTCCCTCGCCGAATAAGAAAAGCGAGCGGAGGCCGGGGCCGAATTTTCGGAGCCCACAGATTTCTGGCGACTCCACTGGGAAATGGTTTCTCTTTCCATCTCTGGCTAGTCACTTATATGCTATAGTAGCAGTTAAAAAAACATAATAATAATATTGAGCTCTAAACGGTGAACATCAGGATGTGACATTTGGTCCCTATATCCAAAGATCCATCACTGAAAGGTCCCGATAGAGCCAAAAGCCAACAATCGGAGTCGCCCACAGATTTCTGGCGACTCCGCTGGGGATTGGTTTCTCTTTCTATCTTTGGCTAGTCGTATATTTAAGCTATAGTAGCAGCAAAATTTGATGAGTTAAGATTTAAATGTCTTTTTAATTGAACTCATTAAAAATTCTCTAAAAAGTATTTTGAAATTATAAGGATTATATGTTTATCATTTTGTTCTGTCGAGTCCTTGCGCTTTGAAAGTATGGGGGAATATATCAGATCTTGATTACTAATCCCCATCTTTCATTTTGTGCAGAATGGACCTCCAGAACACTCCTTTCACCGTTCAGCTAGGAAGTGGTGCCAACATCCAACTAGCAAATGCTATCATTAATACGGGAAACTCCGGAGCCACCATTCAATTCGGTGGGCTACAATTCTCTGCAGCTACTGCAAGCGCTGCTGCCGTTCCAGTATACGGCATTAACACTGAAAAGCCTGCCATGAGGCCTTATACTGCTGATGTGACTGCTCGTCGCGTGCATCCACCGCCACGGCGACCACAACCATCCCAAGTTGTTAATGCTAATGAGTTCCCCCAGAAGAGGGTCTCAGTCTTCAAAAGGCTATCAAATTCTGAAACCCCGACAACAAGAAGGGTCATGACTGGGAAACAAATTTCTGTGATTCCTGCTGCTACCACCACTCTGCCGACTGGGATATCTATGCCTGGAAGGAATGATGCTGAGGCCTCCTCATCTGGAGGAAGGCCGTCAAGAAGGCAGAGGAGAAGGATGAACGCTGAGCTGCGAGCTCAGCAGTTGCTACAAGTCCACCCGTCCACACTGTCGGCTCAAGAACCGGAAGCGAGTGTTCCTACCCAGAACAAGTTTAAGAATTTGAAATGGGTAAAACGGAACAGCTCTACTGGTGAACTTAAACAATCATTTTGGGAGCAACAACCCCAAGCCCTTGCTCCTCAAAAGAAGAAAGAACCCGAGACTTTGTCCGCCAAAGTGCACAGGGTCCTGAAAACAGTAAAAGAAAAGGATTTGATGAAAAAGAAATACCAAAGGCCAGTGGTGATTGAGGCCAGAAGATCTCCACCAAGAGAGTTGCCACCTTTGGTGACTCGAGGAAAATTTAAGTCAAGTTCGCAGGAAGCACATCGGGGTGTGACACTTGGACCACGTGTCCAAGAATCCGCCGTCGAAAGGGCCCAGCGAAACGACAAACAAGTTTGGAGGTCAAAATCATATGAAAGAAGAGCAATTGACAAACAAACAAGTACGGGCGTGACATCTGGTGCAGCCTCCCAGAGATCCGCCCCCACTAACAGAAATCATCAAAAATGGGTCCCTAAGAAGGTCCCAATTGATCATTCCTTTGATGGTCGACACTTTGGAGAATCCTCCAGGGGATCCCATCATCAGCCAACTACGTCATCCCCAGAAGAAACTAACTTCGATCGCAGCCCAAGGATCGAAGAGTTTTTTGTGCCAAGTAATGAACCGGAGATTCAGTGGAGACGCCGCTCGGAGATCCGTACACAAGAAGATGATGCTGAAGATGATGAAGAGACCATGGGAGTTGAAGTGGTCTATATGGTGGAACATGATGATGAACGACCGCCTTTGCGGGTATACCAGCGGCAATATGGGGCTGGATCCACTGCCGGTAGAGATGCTGACTCCTCGGAGAATGAAGAAGAGGAGGAATTCGAAGAAAATCCTTTGTTCCCTGATGCTACCACACTAGCAGAGGCACAAAGGCAGATGCATCGTCAGATGAAGGCAAAGGATAAAGAAATTGCTCAGTTAAATGCCAAAATGACTGAAATGATGACGCAAATGACTATGATGATGCAGATGATGCAGAGAAATATCACTGCTAATCCTACACCTGCTCAACAAACCAATCATCAGGCGATAAGTAGTGGTCTCGCTAATCCGCCAGCTCATCCTGCACCCCAAGTGTCGGGAGTACGAGGTTCACATGAAGGAGGAATTGAGAATGATCGTTTGGTCCGCCAACCTACTCCTCAAAATGTAGCAAGCACATCCGAGCCTGTGACAGTGGCACAGTTGGAGACAATCATCAATGAGAAGATTAAAGCTGTCATAGCTTTGGATCAGGCAGAAAAATTGGTGAGCAAAGGCCGTCCATATCCTGCTGAATTTGACCAGGTGCCATATCCAAAGGGGTATTCTGTCCCGAAGTTTAACACATTCAATGGTAATAATAACCCCAAACAGCATTTGGCTCAGTTTAAAGCCACATGTGGTAATACGGGAGGTGTTGACGCTCTACTTTTCAGACAATTTGTCAGTAGTTTAACCTCGACTGCGTTCGAATGGTATGCTGAATTGCCGAATGACTCTGTGAGAACATTTGCAGAGTTAGAAGCCATGTTTGTGAAAAGGTTCGCCAGCGCGACCGAAAAGATAACAATCGCTGATCTCGCTTTAGATAAACGAAGGAGGGATGAGTCAGTGACAAAATATATAACTCGCTGGCGCAATTTGAGCATGAAATGTGAGCAGCAATTAGAAGAAGAACATGCCGTGCAATTGTTAATGGGAAACATCGATGATAAGATGCAACCATTCTTATGTATGGCCACCATTACCACATTTCAGGACTTGCTGGACAGAGTGGCAAAGTTCGAAAAATTGAACTTATCAAAATCAGAAAATCACTCTGATAAGCTCAAGAAGAATAAAGCCTCGGGTGCCAGAAGGGGTGATGCCGACTCTACATTTTTCTCCAGAGTTGATAAAGGAAAACAAGTGGCTTACAATGTAGATAAAGGTAAGCAACCGATACAGTATGAAGACAAGCCGAAACAAGTCTATAACCCTAACCCCCAACCAAAGTTGACACTTGGGGGAAATGACAAACCACGAATGTTTCAGGGTGGAGGAGAACGCCTGAGGCAAATAACGGGAAATGGTGATCGAACGTTCCCGTCCCTCAAGGAAAGAATGAATAAAGAATATTCATTTAAGAGGGAGAGTGTTGCCAAATTATTTCGACAAGCGTTAAAAGCTGGCCTAGAACTGCCAGAGTGCAAGAGGCCCGAAGAATCGAAACATACTGGTGACCCGAACTATTGCCCATACCACCGAGTACTTAGTCATCCTATTGAAGATTGCTACATCTTTAAGGATTGGTTGGAAAGAAAATATCAAAAGGGGGAAGTCACATTGTCGGATAATGTGTTGACACATCATAGAAAAGAGTCAACTCGGGTGGTTACGTCCTCCTCCGTACCCCCGACTAAAGAAGAAAGAAACAAAAAGGAATCAGCCCAAGAAGGGAAGTGGGAGACTGCGGTCTCCAAGAAGACTGTAAAAATATTAAAACAACTCGAAGGAGTTCCATTTGTTAAGTGGAAATCTCCTACCCACCCGGTGCTGGATTTAAAAGGAATGCCTGTGGCACGAGCATCAACTTCTAAGCAATATCCCAACCAAGCCGATTATTTAAAATCCGAAAAAGTACAGTCTTCCAAAAGAAGGACCAAACTAAAGAAGCTTAAGGAGAAGAAAACAACAACTCAAAGGGTCATTGACAGTTTGGATGAATATTACCAAACTGTTAGACGTCCCATTAAGCTCGCTGACTTTATGTCAAAGCTTAAAGTGGCTGAAGCAGAAGAAGCGGGTGAGGATTCTCTTCCTGTGGAAACTTGTCGGGTTATTTCAGTAACACCAGTGACTCCAACAAAAGAAAAATACGTTGAAGAAGCAACTTATGAAACTTGTCTTGTGGCATCATCAATTGACTATAGTTCGGAAGAAGATCTGTTTTTTCCAAATGAGAATGAGTCCGAGCAGGATATAGCGTCACAAATGGGGCATGTAAGATTGGAGGGTGATTCTGAACAAGAAAATGAGTCTTTGGATGCTATGATGGCTGACTCTGAGGAAGATGCTCCATCAAGTGAGCTTGTGCCAGATGAAATAGCGCAAGTGCAATTAAGAAGCGGTAAGGTGTTGCCAACTCCATCAAAGAAGGAAATTTCTAATAAAGACAAGGGGAAAGAAATAGTTGTCAATGAAGATATCATCCCCAAGGACTCTAGAAAGAAAGACACTCCAGTCAATGGGATAAATTACAATATCTTGTCTCACCTGAGAAAAATCCCGGCACAGCTCAGCATATACGATGCTCTGATAATGTCTAAGGATCTTCGGGAGACTTTGATTCAGGCTCTCAAAGACCCCGAAAGATACGAGGCATATTTTGCTGAACGTAACATGACGGAAGTCTTGCAAGCCCGTAACGAGCCGTTCATCACCTTCTCCGAGGAAGACATGATGCTTGGGACGGCGGATCATAACCGCCCTCTGTACGTTACTGCAGAGAGCGACGAAATGATAATCAGCCGAATTCTGATCGACCCTGGGTCCTCCATCAACCTTATAAGCTTGAAAGCGCTGAGATCGTTATGCCTCGACGTGCAGCATCTCGGGTCAGATAAACTAATGGTGCATGGTTTCAACGAGAAAGGGCAGAAGACCCTAGGATCATTCATGCTCTCCCTAACATTTGGGGAGCTTCATACAGAAGCCAAATTTCATGTGATTGATGCAGATACTTCATTCAAGGCGCTCCTGGGTCGTCCTTGGTTGCATGAGTATGGCATTGTCCCATCAACACTACATCAGTGCATGAAGTACCTTAAGGATGGAGAAGAGTTCAGGATCTCTGGTGACATCCAACCTTTTGCAGTGCACGAAGCTACAATTTATGAGGATGCCAAGTATTTCATTCCAAAGAAGCAGAAGCCATCGAGCTCTCTTGAGGTCCAGGCATCAAGTACTAAAACTACAAAGCGACCAAAACAAGAAGGTGAAAAGAAGCAGGTTGGGAGAAAGAAGGCAGCGCCAACTCTTTCCAAAGCGGCGATCGCTATTAAAGAAAGAAAACATGTACCGCACCTAGGGAGCGACACAGAGGAAGATGAGGTCACCCCTACAAAATCTTGGAAGGCATGTCAGTCAATTGCCAAAGGGAAAAAGAAGGCTGAATACTCAGATTCTGACTATGATTATGAGTCTACCTATACAAGCAATGTGCAGTGTGTATTCTCAAGAAGGATGGGTAACTTGTCAATCTCGGACAGCGTATTTGTAGTCACGCGCATTCCCATGCAACATTTCAAGGAAATTACTCCCCGGGAGGTACATCATATCGAAGAACTTGTAACATTCTATGTGCCACCTCATAGAAAAAGGGGCGGGCCAGGAAGTTTATTCTATAAAGGTGGAGAGCGCGAAGAAGAAGCAAATCGCGACTGGTTTTGTAGGCTCGTTGATTCCGGAGAGCTAATACCTACGAGAATGCCCAGGTTCATTACCAAAAATATCCGTAAAATGTTGCGAAAGCAAATCAACATTCCTACCTCTAAACAACAACTCCGCTTTTGCCTGAGCATTTGGTATGGAAGACATCCACGTCCATTACGAAAGAAAGATATTGCTGCAAGGAGAGGTCTCGGATTCATCGTGCAGAAATATCCCCAAAAGGAGACTTGCCAAGCAATCACATGCGTGGAAGTCAAATTAGATGATAGCAACGATGAGGAAATATATGAAGTTGATACTTATGATGATCAGCCCGTAGAGGCCAAGCCTGCACCTGAAGAATTAGAAGATGGTGGACAGACGGCTACTATGGATGAGCTAAAAGAAGTCAACTTGGGGACTGAAGAAGACCCTCGCCTAACCTTCATTAGTTCCCTTTTATCAGAAGACCAAGCGGAAGAAATGAAAGAGCTTCTCTGTGAATTCAGGGATTGCTTTGCCTGGACATATGCCGAGATGCCCGGCTTATCCCCTGATGTAGCAGTTCACAGGTTAGACATCAAGCACGATGCAGTACCCGTAAAGCAAGCTCCAAGGAGAATGAGATTGGAGATCGAAGAACAGGTGATTGCAGAGACAAAGAAGCTTATAGAAGCGGGCTTTATCCGCGAAGAAAAATATGCTGATTGGATTGCCAATATTGTCCCTGTTAAGAAGAAGAACGGTCAGATTCGTATTTGTATTGACTTTAGGGACCTCAACAAGGCGTGCCCAAAAGATGATTTTCCACTTCCCGTATCCGAACTCCTGGTAGACAATACGTCCAACTACGACATGTTCTCCTTTATGGATGGATCGTCAGGATACAATCAAATCAAAATGGCGCCGGAAGATGAAAAACATACATCATTTAGGACGCCCATCGGAATTTTCTGCTACACAGTCATGCCCTTTGGCCTGAAGAACGCTGGTGCCACCTACCAGCGGGCGATGACTCACATATTTGATGATTTGATACATCAGAAGGTCGAGTGTTATGTAGATGACCTTGTTGTTAAAAGCCTTGGCTGAAATGATCACTTAAAAGATCTCAGAATCGTATTTGAGAGAATCAGAAAGTTTGATCTGAAGATGAATCCTCTCAAATGTGCTTTTGGGGTCTCCTCCGGCAAATTCCTGGGGTATGTTGTTCGTCATCGAGGCATAGAGATCGACCCCAACAAAATTAAGGCAATCACGGAGATGCCACCACCAAGGAACCTTCGACAGCTTCGCTCGCTGCAAGGACAACTGGCTTTCATTCGGAGATTCATATCAAATCTATCAGGTAGATGTCAGCCCTTTTCAAAGCTAATGAAGAAAGATGTCCGTTTCAAATGGGATGCAGAATGTCAGGAGGCGTTTGATAGCATCAAGAGATACCTGTTGAATCCGCCCATTCTAGCAGCGCCAATTCCGGGGAAGCCTCTTATACTGTATACAGCAGCACTAGAAGAGTCCCTCGGAGCACTATTGGCCCAGAATAATGAAGAAGGCAAAGAAAATGCGCTCTACTACATCAGTCGAAGGTTGATTGGAGCAGAAAGTCGTTATTCCCCAATTGAAAAGCATTGTTTGTCGCTGATTTTTGCAGTTCAGAAACTCCGCCACTATATGCTATCCCATAAAATCACACTGATATCAAAGATCGATCCGCTGAAGTTCTTGATGACAAGACCAGCGTTGACAGGTCGTCTAGCCAGGTGGGCAGTATTGTTATTGCAGTTTGAAATCACATACATGCCACAGAAGGCGGTGAAAGGACAGGCCTTGGCAGATTTCCTCGCTGCGCACCCAATCCCGGCCGATTCTCCACTAAATGACGATTTGCCCGATGAGCAAATAATGCAGGTCGAGGAGGATGAAAAGCTACCGTTCTGGGAGATGTACTTTGATGGAGCATCATCTATTAGACATGTCCGACCTCCAAATATTGCAAGAGCCCGAGCCGGCATTGGTCTCATTTTCGTATCACCTGAGGGAGGCATAATGAGGTTTTCATTCAGTTTGACTGAACCTCGGACCAACAACGAAGCTGAGTACGAAGCTCTATTAGCAGGGCTGGAGATTGCGATCGATGTCAGAATCCAACATCTCCAAATCTTTGGTGATTCTCAACTTGTAATAAATCAAGTACTTGGAATTTACAAAGTTGGCAAAGTTGAACTGGCCCATTATCACCGACGAGCTGTCGAACTTCTGAAACAGGTGCCAAATGTTAAAATAGTTCAAGTTCCCCGAGGACAAAATGCTAAAGCAGATTGCTTGGCCAAATTGGCCAAGGAAATGGCAAATACCAACGAGGAGAGACCTATATATATCGGAGTTTATAACCGTCGGGTGTTGGAACCCGCCCTGTTGCAATTCCCGCGGGCAGAAGAAGTATCAGATTCAAGCAAACGAGATACGACTCCGAGTGACCCTCAACCTCTTCACCAGATTATTATGGAAAATTATCCAGAAGGATATCATGTAGCCAAGAGACGTAAAGCTAGTCAAGCTTCAGAATCATGGTTGCATTGCTTAGAAGTTGAAGTAGAAGATGATTGAAGGCAACCCTTCATCGAATATTTCAAAGAAAGCAAACTCCCAACAGATAAATCTCTTGCCACACAAATTAGAAAGAGAGCATTGCGGTATGCATTTGTTAACGACACGTTATACCGACGAGCTTTTGATCAAATGTGGCTAAGATGCCTAGGGACCAAGGAAGCTGATAGAGTGGTGACAGAAGTTCACGAAGGACTTTGTGGTGCACATCAGTCAGGTCCCAAGATGGCGGCTAAAATTAAAAGAATGGGTTATTATTGGCCAACAATGGTGAGGGACAGTATCGACCATGCTAAGAGGTGTCACGAGTGTCAAATCCATGGTGATGTTATACATCAACCTCCAAATCCTCTGCACCCAACAATAGCATCCTGGCCATTCGAATGCTGGGGCACAGATATAATCGGACCGATAGATCCGCCATCGTCAGCCGGGCACCGCTTTATTTTGGCAGCAACAGACTACTTCTCGAAGTGGGCAGAGGCGGCTCCATTCAGAGAGGTCACATCCGAGCATGTGATCAACTTCTTTACCCATAACGTTGTCTACAGATTTGGTGTACCACGCCGCATAATCTCAGATAACGGCAAAGCATTCAAAAGCACCAAAATTTACAAGTTTGTAGATCGACACAAGATCGATTGGCGATATTCATCAATATACAATCCAAGAGCGAATGGCTTGGCAGAAGCCTTTAATAAGACGCTGGTGAAACTGTTGAAGAAGATTCTCACAAAAAACAAAAGGGAGTGGCACACGAAGATGGCAGAAGCGCTATGGGCCTATCGTACAACTTGCAAAACGCCAACCAAAGCCACTCCTTATTCACTCGTATTCGGAGTTGAAGCAGTGTTGCCACTAGAGATTGAACTGCCGTCACTTCGAGTGGCAATTCAGCATGATCTAACCCAGGAACAAAATGCTCGCCTAAGAATGGAGGAACTTGATGCACTCGATGAGACTAGATTGCAAGCTCAACAGAACTTGGAGATCTATCAAGCAAGGATGGTGAAATCATTTGATCGGATGGTGCGCCATCGATCATTTCAAGAAGGAGAATTGGTTCTGGTGCTGAGAAGACCAATCATCCCACATCGAAAAATCGGTGGCAAATTCGTATCCAATTGGGAAGGCCCCTTCGTTATCGAAAAGGTGTACCAAGGAGGAGCCTATCAACTTATCGATCTGCACGGTCAAAGGCCCATGCCGCCGATTAATGGTCGATACCTAAAGAAGTATTACGCGTAAAATTGCCCAAGAAAATATTTTGTTTAATGCACTGTGTATTTTATACATGCTTACTAGCGTATATGCTTTACATTTTGAAATTCTCTTGTATTACAAGAATGCATTTCAAAAAAAAAAAAACTCACAAAAATCCCCCATAAGACTGGGGGCATTTTAAATATTTATTCGGGTCGACATCGTGCCGCATGCCGAAATCCCCGAATAAATATTTAAAATCTCGAAATACAAGATTTATATGAAATCTCCTTGCGAGATAGGAGGCATTTTAAATATTTATTTGGGTTGACATCGTGCTATACGCCGAGATCCCCAAATAAATATTTAAAATTTCAAATTCCAACTTTATTCTGTTCTAGAATGACCCTTTGAAGCAGGGGGCATTTTAAATATTTATTCGGGTCGACATCGCGCTGTATGCCGAGATCCCCGAATAAATATTTAAAATTATCAATGCAAATATTCTCTTAAAGAAGATACAATGAATTCTTTTCAAAGTATGTACAAGTGATCTTCAAGAAGCTTAAGACTCCGTCTTCTCCAATGTACCAAGATTCAAAAGTCAGGAAAGAGATTTTGTAACTACACACTCCAACAAATTGAGCCAGAAAAGCTTGAAGTCTTTCGACAGCCTAAAGCTTAAGGTTCGAATGGGTGTAAAAGGTCGGATCCAACACGCCCAAATATGGCCGGATCACTGGCAGTTCTGTCTACTCAATACGCCATAAGAACGGCCGTAGTAGCGGAACCCCCACTTCGTCAGCCCGTTAGTGAGGACTATAGGAAGAAAGAAGGCCAATTTGATTCAACAAGCTCAAGTGGTTGTAGTTCGCTAAATTCTCCTAATTGACCGGAGAATCAAAGTTCCAATGGAAAGCTGAGTCTTGAGCAACTATCAAATGTTCGTAGACTCCAAAATCCTCAAACACAAAGGAAAACTCTAAATCTACCAACTCCAGTGAAATCAGCATTGGGAAGCACATTTCTCATGGCTCAAGTCTGAAGCCCGAATGGGTGTAAAAGGTCGGATCCAACAAGCTCAAATATGGCCGGATCGCTGGCAGCTCCATCTACTCAACACGCCATAAGAAAAGGCCGCAGTAGAGGAACCCCCATTTCAGCAACCAGAGGACGAAGGGCTATCAAATCATAGCTCTCCTGATCTGATGACTCAAGTGATTCAGATTAAAGTCTCCTCAAATGGTTGAGGATTAAGATACTAGCTACATTTGATAGTATCGACCAAATCCAAAGCTTACAAATCCTTCAACAAATCCGTAAAGCACAAAGCGAGGATCGAAGGAATTCTTCTTCAACAAGTCCGCCAAAGCACAAAGCAGAGGACCGAAGAAAATTATCCCAAAGTTCACACAAAGCCTAAGGCTGAACTAAGAGGATTCTGTCATCAACAAGTCCGTTATGCACAAAGCTCTGGACCGATGACTCTTCGCCATCGACCTAATGCAAACCTAAGGGTTTAGGTCATCGGCATCTACTCCTTCATCAAGCCCGCCAAAGCTAGAAGCATAGGGCCGAAGGTACAAAAATCACTTGACAAGTCAATAAAGACAAATCAGGAAATTCTCCATCATTGTCCGCAGCACAAAGCATAGGGCAAAAGAAATTAGTATCTCAACCATCTATTGATACATCAAAGAAATCTATGGAGAAAGAAAATCTTAGTGTGACATTCAAATAAGCTTTTGGAGATCCACTAAATGAAAGCCCTAGTGTGACATCTAGAACAAATATCTAGAGATCCACAGGGTCAATCAGCATACAACAAACGTGATTCGCTCTAGGCGCGAACCACATTTGTTGGGGGGCATTTGTTGACCCTCATACTAGTGTCGGGGTCGAGTCGACCGCGCAAGGAGGATTTCAAAAGCGAAAGAGCTCGAAATCGCGCAAAATCTCACCCGACGCGTGTCGACCAAAAACTCAAAATCGCCGAGACGATCTCTGTTCGCGAAACGGACAGCGCCAATGCGTCCGGAGCAACGGAAACAGCTAAGATTGACACCCATATTGGTGGGGGTCGACGGTCGGCGAAAATTTTAATTTTGGGCGCGCGAATCGAGACGACGACTTGTGCGAGCGACGACGCGACGACCAACTCGATGCAAGATTAAAAATTTATTTTTATTTTTGTGCAATCTAATTAAAAAGTTTTGAAAAAAAAAAGGGAGAGAAGTTTTAAATAAAAAAATCAATTTTCCTTTAATAAAAAAATTCCAAAAATCCCTAAAATACCCCCCACTTAACCCTCACACTCTCATATTCCCTCAACCGACCCCCCCTCCTCATTTTCACGCCAAATCCACGACTCCAAGCCGCGCCTCCCTCTCCCTCACGCGATTCCAACCGGCCGGCCTCCTCCCTCCTTCTCCAAGCAAGGTAAAATCTCTCCTTTCTTTTCTTCTTCTTCCTCCTCTTTTCTTCTTCCTCCTCCATTCTTCTTCTCCATTTTCTTCTTCTTCTTCCTTCCTTCTTCTTCTTCTCTCCCATTTTTCTTTTTCTTTCTTCATCCCTCCAAGTTTTTCACCATTTCCTTCAATTTTCTTCCTCCCCTCTCTTCTCCTTCCTCTCCTTCATCTTCTTCTTCCTCCTCCAACCTTTTTCTCAAAACCTACACCAAACCCTAACCCTAATTATTTTTTTCTCTCACTTCCACTCACCAAACCACATACATTCCTTCACAAAAAACACTTCCCTACACTTCCTACACCCTTCCAACAAAAAAAATTTTCGTCCTTCATTTTCTCTCTCTAACCTAGAGAGAGAAAATTTTCTCTCTCTAGAAATCTCTTCATGAATAGCTCCATCTCCACCCCAAACATCTTCCCTCTCCACCATACCTCCAAATTCCTTCTCTAGAGGGAGAAAACAATTGCACACTCTCTCTTTCTCTCTCCAAAATTGAGAAGAGAGGGATTTTCTCTCTCTAAATCTCTCCTCTCACTTCCTTACACCTCTTAAACCCTCTCTACACAAATTCCCTTCAAATTCCATCTTTCCCCTCTCTTTCTCTCTCTAGAAAGAGAGTTTCCTTCTCTCTTTCTCTCTCTAAAAATTAGAGAAAGAGAGATTTTCTCTCTCTAACTCCACTCCCCTAATTTCCTACACACCCTAAACCCCTTCCACCAAAAATCCCTTCTTTCCCTCTCTTTCTCTCTCTAGAAAGAGAGCTCTCTTCCTTTTCTTTCTCTCTCTAGCTTCTTTTTTAAATAAAAATATGATTAATTAAATTGCACAAGTAAATTTTCTTTTAATTATGCATCGCAGGTTCCTACGTCGCCGTCATCCGCCGTCGCCGCCTCGATTGCTGCATACCCAAGGTAAAAATTAGTATTTACTTTTGTGCATGAAATAAGTACTCGTGACCGCTTTTCTTAGCGGGCGAGGAAAAACTTAAGTACCCGTGACGCACTGAGCGAGCGGGGAAATTCGTATGCATGAAAACATAAGTACCCGTGACTGCTTTTCTTAGCAGGCGGGGAAATTTGTTATTTATAAAAAAAATTGTTTAATTAAGTACCCGTCACTGCTTTTAGGCGGGGAAAAATGCTATATTTTAAATCTGCGCTCAAAGACCCCGTGACCGCTTTTCTTAGCGAGCGGGGATTAAAATTGCGGCCGCGGTGTCACCCGACACCTACCGTGACTGCCTTTCTTGGCAGGCGGGAAGGCCTTACACACTCCGAGGCAGCCCCCTACGCGGGGACGACGCCGGAGTGCTGCCAAAACTTTCAACAAAACCCATGACTTAGAAAAATCCAAAGAAAATCATAATCCACTTAAATGTTCTAAGTTAACCAAAAATAAAATATACGACACCCTAGGCTCCCGACACTAAAAAGCAAGTAAAAAAAAAATATAAATCAACGTGAAATACAACATACAGTGAGTCTTCGAGGGAATTAGTTAGTCTCCAGTAGGTAGGATTCAAACCTCTTCCTCCTAGCACCTGACTCGTACACCCCTAAGTCCCTCACCAAAATCTCCTCACATAAATGGGATGAGAAGAAATGAGTTGAAATCCCCTCATATTTATAACTTTGAATTTGAATCATTAGCGGGCCCCACCAGCCTAGGATCTCTTGCTACAAGACAGGAGAAGGTACACCTGTGGGCCCCATCCACTTAGGATCATAAGATGCCATTTCGAGGCTCTAGCATCGGATTCCTACAGTATTCACTAGCAAGTGAAATACGTACGTAAATACGAATGTAAATACGAACGTAAATACACCCTGATACGGTGAGTAATTATCTTAGAAAGGGAGGCGGTAAAAGTAAAAGTAAAAGTAAAAAGAAAATTTACTTTTCCTACAAAATACTTTTGTGATCATTGTAAACACATAGGAATCCTCGCACATCCCCGGTAATTTTCTGATTGAACCCCTTGTAATAAAATGTGCCCGTCGTATTGCAAGTCACGGGTGCTCTAAGTGGCGTGCACACCAGCTGTTAAAGTTAGGCAGCTCGTACAGCCCGTGATCATGTCTTCAAAAAGAAACAAAATAACGCACTTTTATATGTCACGGGTTGTACGACCCTTAATTAAAGTAGGCACATCACCACTGGAAGGTTTGTCCCCTACGACCCAAGGCAGGAGATTAGTTAGTGCACTATGATCCGCCTACGAAAATCAACAAGTAGTGCACGACAGTCTACCTGTACAAAGCAGCAAACAAGTCAATTCATAAGCTGCTACGCCCCGCCATCGGATCCGAAACACTCGTACTAGCGGACAGAAGGCGCGTACAAGCTCTCAAATGAAAAGTTGTGTGCACTCATAATGACAATTACCTACACAACTATAATTATTTCTAAAATACCCTCGCACATACATTGTAGTTTGTACACACTTAGATACACTAAAAGAGGGTATACAATCAACACCCGCATGGGCCCCGGCGAGCGTGTTATTGGTACACACGTGACGCCTAGGGATGCTGCGCGGGTCAACAAGTGAATTCAAGTCCGAACCCGATCCTTCTATACGGATCAATAGAAGTCGACAGAGTTCGAACATTTAAACGAATATACGGCTTTGGCGACCAGTGTATTTGTTTCAATACATTCGTATTAGGCATTCCAGGCCTACAATCAAAAGAATTCACTAAACAAAAGGCATGAAGCCTACGAAACCCGATCCTCCTAAATAAAAAATAGGAGTAGACAGGGTTCGAGATATTGAATAAATATACGGTCACAAATATGATCGGAATATTTATTTTAATGCATTCATATTCGGCCTTCAAGGCCTAAGATCAAGAAAATTCGTGAACAAAGGCACAAAGCCTACAAGAAACTCGATCCTCGATCAACCACTTGGTCGAGTTGACAGGGTTCAATCAAAAAGAAATGACCCCCGAACACCCCGATGATGGCCGTGTTGAATGCAGATCTCAACCGGAGGGGTTCCCAATCAAATATCTCTCGAATATCCAAAGTCCATTCCAAACACTTTCAAATATCCATTCAAAAACCCAAAACTCCACAAAATCCAAAAATCCCAAAAAATCCAAAAATATTTAAAATTTGAAATCTAATTATCAAACACTTAAAGCAAACTTCATCCACCCTCCGCAACAGTTTGTCGGGGTGGACAAATTTAAATATAACTTCAGCTCACAAAGAGTCGAATGCCTAGTCGAAAATATCACTAGGATTCATCCTCAAACAATCTCCTGTCAATAAGGACGTGGTACGTGTCCTCTGACCGGTGGTTTGCCGCCAAATGGCACCGCAGGATAAACGGTTATGACCCGGGGCCCTCTGAACCGAGTGGTTTTGCCGCCAAATGGCACCACGAAATACCGGTTATGGCCAGAGCCAATACGTTCCTTGTTGGCATCAAATCTTTGAGATATGAATCAATAGGATACGATCGATAGGGCACAAAGCCCTCTGTAAGCTAAGGTGGATTAAAATTTGTCCCCTTAGACAAACATTCAACCCCGGTCTACAAGGTCCCCTTGGACGAAGCAACCCATGGCTGCCGACAAGGATCCTTCTGTCAGGTTGGGTAGACTACCTCCTCTGACTAAGTAGACCAGGGACCACGATGGCCCGGGATGACGGAACCATGGGATCTTGATCGGGTCCATCATCCATTCCCCCACCATCCGCTTTAAGTGCAAGATGGTGAAATTTCTAATTTTAAATATCAAACCATTTCAACCCAAACATCCAAACTTCCAAATATTTCAAAATCCATATACGTTGCTGCTACTATATGCCAGATAACACGTATCTCTATACGTATCTGATCGACGACTAGCCTTAATCGAAAGTTCTCTCTCGTGATCGGGAGGGGTAATTAACTATAGGGGCTTGCGCCTATAGGAAACCAGAACTCAGATCATAAAGTCCTCACAAAATGAGGGCGAAATCTCTGGGTAGTGTCTTATCTACAAACCCATCTGCCTTCCAAAATTTACCCCGGAACTTAGTTCGTTAAAACTCCCTCGCCGAATAAGAAAAGCGAGCGGAGGCCGGGGCCGAATTTTCGGAGCCCACAATAAAATAAACTAGTACAAGAACATATAAATAAATAACTAAAAAAAATCTTAGCCGTTGATCTCCGATGTCCTCATCATTCTCCCCAGGTGGGAGAAAACTCGACTCCGTCGAGTGGGTGTCTCAAGAACTCTCGTGTATCTGAATCGATCAGCTGTATCACCTTGCGCTCTGATCATGTATCCTTTGACTTTGGTTTACCTCTTCACCTAGTCAAATATCTTCTTCGTCCACCCTCTTTTGTGGAAATAATATCATCACTATGAATCATGTCAACCTTCTCCGCTATAGGAATTTTGAGAATAATTTTGGGAGTGGAGGTAGGCTTTGGGGTTCTCACAAGGTGGGGTCACACAAGGCTTAATTTGAAGTGGATTTGGGGGTTTATCTCTGGACCTTCAAAGTTTACTAAATCTTTTATGTAAGAAAAGGAATGAATGTTGAACTCTGCAAGCAGATCCATCACACAAGCGTTGTTATAGATTTTATTGACTATTCTAAATGTTCCCGCACTTCTAGCATGTGATTTTCGGACGAATCCGCATCATTACTAAGTTACCAACCTTAATAGATTTAAATTGTCATTTAGAATCAGCATAAAGTTTATACTTATTATTGCTCTCTTCAGTTAAGCGTGAAATTTTCTTAAGAAAGTCATGCAGATGTAATGTAAATGCGGCATGTGATATGCGAATTCATATGTCTAAAATTCAAGACTCAACAAGATGAACATGAGGTGGTGCAAGAGACTTGATATGCAAGATGAATGAAATATGGATTCACGCATAACTTTTAAACAAAGAAAATTTTGGAAGACAACAGACTACAAAACACACGCAACAACAAACTAACTCGCATGAATACATAGCTAGAAAAAGGTGGACGAGTCACGAAAAGATAGGTCTAAGGTGTTCGGTCTAAGGGAACCGGTGTAGGGGGAGAAATGAAGACATTCTTAGCTACCAGGGTATTTCTATGGGAAGTCTCAGTTAAAGTCGTAGGTAGTCTCCTAGGGTTGACAGTGTCATCTAGTAAATTCATCAAACTAGGAAAGAGATTGTCTTTAATAAAGAAGGATAAGAACATAGTGGGCAAAACAAATGAATCAGGAACAAAGTAAGATGATGGGTCCTAACTCACAGCCATAATGGGATAGCCAAACGAGTCACCAGTAGGTATGGGACTTAAGAAATGGGGTATGGTATCCATAACAGAAGTGGGCACAACCGTTAGAGTGGTGACATGAAAGTAAGGGCTAAAATTCTCTCTAACATTAAAGTCAGTATGAGGAGTGGTGAGATAAGTCCAATCAAGAAAATCACACTCCTTCAAGTGCAACTCTAAAGGGGCAACTCCTAAAATAGACTCCAATAGAATACGAGGATGCTCAATTCCCCAATTAGGTTCAAAACCACTCAGGGTCAAATCACTATCTTCCAAATTCGTACTAATATTCTCAATATGATGAGGTAGGGTCATAAGCTTAAGATCAATGGGCTCCGATTCATTCAATTCAGGTGAAAGTTTCAATTGATTCACTTCCAACTCGAAATTATTACCATCAAGATTACCTAAAGTCATCTCAGTAGTTGTCACAACTAAATCAGGATCTTCCAAAATTAATGTGTTTGAAGTCCGACTATCATCCAGGCATACTTTGTCCAAAGACTCATCCTCGAGGAGGCTAGGATCGGGGGGGTTAAGGTGTCGACGTTTAAAGGTTCGAACTTTCCTAGCAAAATACCCAAAAAACACTCCAATCAGCTCCCAAATCTACCATATTCAATTACGAAATATTTCCTAATTAATCCCCTCCAAATCAGCCCCCAAATCTATACTCTTCAATTATGAAACAATTTTTAATTAATCCCCTCCAAATCAGCACCCAAATCTTCCCTCTTTTATTACTAATCTCTCTCGTATTTGAATTCAAACCTCCACATTAATTCCATCCTTAATCCTTCTTCTTAAATATGGAATTATTGCTTTGTTGGGCACCACAAAGGGGGCCGAATTTCCCTCTCCCACGCCTCTCACGCGTGCTGCTCCCGCTCCCACCTGTTGAGTCAGGCTAACTCTATTTTGGGCCAGCTGAGCCAATCCCTCCTGGACATATCTAAAAAAATCATTCTAGTTCATTTTTGAGGTAAAGAAAACTCGCCCAGTTTTGAACGAGCACACTTTATACCGCAAGCAAGCTCTCTTGACTGCCACCAACCACTAACAATCACCACCATCGGCCACCTACACCTGCCTCAGGCACCACTGTCGGCCACCGCACTTACCAGTAGTACCGCCACTCCCCCCGGCCACAAACCACCACCACCTCCACCCTCCGACCACCATCCACCACCACCTCCACTCTCCGGCCACCACCACCACCACCATCCAGCCACCAGCACCACCGGCTACCGGCCACCACCTCAACCCTCTGAACATCGCCGGCCGTGGGCCACCACTGCCGTCACCTATTGTCGGCTGTCATTTTTAAACTTTACACTTTTCATTTTACTTTAAACCAAAAAAAAAAAAATCATTCACCTGAATTTCCTTTACACTCATCCAAACAACACTAAAATATTCCTTTTACAATGCATTTCTTTTACACTACAATCTTTTTTTTTAGCCAACCAAACAGCCTTTAAGTGAGATAAGATAATATCCCAAGTACAAGAAAACTTCTATTGATCTTCTTTAAAAACATTATGCTTACTGACTTATTAAAGATAGCAGGATTTGTCATATTACCAAAGCAAGAAGCCAATAAACGGGGCTTAACACACCCCTTCTAGTTATAGAGTCGCCATGGACGGATGTAACTATGGATTTCTTGTAGGATTTCAGACACGCAATGTCACAAAGATTTGATTATAGTGATGGCAGATCAACTCTCCAAAATGGAGCACAATTTTTTCATGCCAAAAGACTCATGATGCTTCGCACATTTTCTATCTTTGCTTAAGTGAGATCATGAGCTTACATGGTATTCCCAAATATATTACCTCTAATTGTGATGTCTAATTTTTTAGTCTCTTTTAGAGGATGTTGTAGCAAACATTTAAAATCAATATTCAATTTTGCTCGATATCTCATCCACAAACAAACAGATAGACTAAGCTTGTGAACTTAGTCTCAACTTGTATTGGCGTTTCATTGGCAAGACTATCAATAATGATATATTATTTTAGCCCAAGTTATGTTTGCTTGCAGCTAGTCAAGTAGCTAAACAACAGGTCGAAGACAAGATCCCATAAATCCTTTAGAGCTTATCCTGATAACTACTACAATCAAATATAATATAAAGGCAGATAGGTGACCTAGAAAGATCAGGAAACTCCATCAACAAGAACTGGATATGATTATGAAGCAAAATACAAAGTACGAACAACAAGCTAAATCTTCCCATACCTCAACGCCTCAACTGCATTTTTAAATAAGGAAATCGTGTTTGGATTCAGTTATGAAATGAACTATTTCCAATACATCCATCTGTAAAATTTAAGCTAAAGTCCTTGGTTCCACTCCTAATTATTAAATGCATACAAGAGAATGCTTATAAATTGTCTTACTATTCCATTCCTAATTATTAAATGCATACAGAGAATGCTTATAAATTGACTTGCCATGAAACTCTAAACATAACGTAACTTTCAATGTAGCTAACATTTCAATTTACTATGAATAAGAAATTGTCAATACTTTGAAGGCAACTCATCTCCAACCCAAGGAGCACAACAAAATTATAAGAGTAGGGTATATTTCTTATTTGTTTTTTTTTTTTTTTTTTTTGGGTGAAAAGAAATCAAATGTTTCAGCTGTTCTTGGGAGAAGTCCCTTGTTCTTGGAGGTGATGAGGAGGGATAGGATTGTAGTGGAGTCATGGCCTTCATCACAATTGACCAGTCGAATCTCAGTTAGTCTCAAGTGACAGGGCAGGGTGTTGAGCGACTTTTACAAGGATGGGGCTACCAGGTCATGGTGGGAGTGTAGGAAGGCTCTCGGAGTGCTAGATTTCCACTGCAGATTGATTTTGGAGTGCATGAAGGCTATCAACCTGTAGAGTTCTGCTGCAGGAAGCCAGGAAGGCTCTTGCCTTGCCAGAATCAACTGAAAATCAATTTTCCTACCACTACTAGGGCTCCAAAGACAAGAAACGATCTTTGAGTTGTCCAACTGCTGTCCAAGTCTAAGTTCTTGATATTATTTTGGCACTCTTTTAGGTTTTTGAGCTCTCCTCTTCACTTTCTTTTGGTATCACAAAAGGCAAGTCATATATATCTAATCAACCTATCATCCGCCCAAATCATATCTAAATACTATTCTTTTAAATATTACATCTCTCCTTAATTAATAGAAAAAATCCACTCAAAACAGCTCTCTTTACTAATAATGCAGTCTACTAGTAAAAACTTTAAAAATACGGTAGATTAATTGCTACTGAGATTAATGTACACCACACAGCTTTCGTCAAAAGAATAATACTCTCAATTATTATCGCATGGGATTCAAAACATGTAAGACAAGAAGCATATAAAGGCACCTGCAAATCTCCTCGCATTGGACTTTGGGAAGATGATGTTTCTTTATTTCTATTTTCCTCTTCCCCACCCACCAAACAAACATCACGAGATTTGTCATGCTGGTGAGAACCCGTGAGTTCAATTTTCGTGAAAATGTCACTAAACGGCTTCATATACTTGACTACATTTTCACTCCCATCAACGTGGACCTTGGAAGCAAAAGAATTGCTTGTTTCTAAGCACAATTCATGGAGTGGCTTATCATAATTAAGCCCGTCCATAAAACTTCTCAAGACCCGATCTGCACGAGGTCTTTTGGGATCATCTAGCTTGGTTGCCTCATGGATACCAGAGCGCTCATATTCCTCCTAAATTAAAAAAAGGACCAAAAAATCATGAAGTCATTCTTAATATGCATATAATGAAGATGAAATCGGTTAAACAGATAACAGACCTCCCAAATAGGTACTAGTGATTGAACCATTCTAACATCAAAACTTGTCTGAGAAAGGGACGTGTAAATTTTAAAATTCTCATTGATGATGTCTGCAACCCAAAATAAATCAAAGACATAAACAGTGCAACAAAGATATACAAATGAATTAAGCATTATTTGTTACTAGATGATTAAACACAAACCCTCAACACTTGTATCAACCTCTAGCTGACAGATGCTCTGACGTCTAATCAGGTCGATGCACTTGTTATCAATGCTATCAAGCGAGCCAGTAGAATCTGGCCAGACTGCAGAACTTGGTACCGTGGAAGGAAGCCAAATTTTTGTTTTATCACTAGTGCTGCTACTCAGAGTTGCCTGGTGTTACAAATTTAAGGATCACAAGTTGAATTTTAGAAAAATGAAGTAAATAATTCCTCAAAATGTCATAATTGATTAAAAAAATCAAACGTCAAAGTATCCCTTACTGGCATATCAAAATTCTTGTTCCTTAAAGAAGCAGCATTACAGTAATATGTTAATGGAGAACGGAATTTGACCTTTGACGTGTGCAAATGACTCATTCCATTTAAATTGTAGTCAACCTAACAGAAATATAATTTGACACTCAGCTTCATCAGAACAAGCTATGCGGACAAAGCATGATAAGCATCTTATTAACTCAAAAAAACTTAACACATGGTAAGAAAGGATTAGCCTAGCAAAGTTACATAATTTGAAAGCTACAGCGTATTTGTATGAACATAACTGATAGGTATCGAACAAGAAATCTATCTGTGGTGAAAGTTGCGAATAAGGGTGTCCCCATTGCCATGCAATCAGTCAGTCAAATATTCTAATCAAGGAGTTCAGCCACTGATTCCTCCCAAAAGACCATGGATAAGGAGGCAATTTGAAGATAATATTCCAATAATTTGGCTACAAGTCTGATCACAATTCAATGACTCGCATATATGCATCAGCTCTGGGTTAGTTCTTCTGTAGGTCATATACAGTTAAGGGAAAATAATATTGCAAGTACACAACGTTTGAGACAGAGAAAATTAAAATCAGTTCTGGTTTTAATAGGCATTTCATTGACCATCATAAACACGATACAACATTCATTATACATTGGGTGGTAGAAAAGTGCAGTAAAAACACATTAGGATGGGCATTTAAACAGACAACAGTAAAAATTGGCTGGCCAACAAGTTCATTCCGGATCTAGATTGGACCCATCTTAAGTACCAAAGAATCATGAAAACAAAAAATCAAATGCGTGAATGCAGGTAATGCATACATGCATATATGCTCTTGAATTACTAAGTGAAAGAAGTTAAATTGGTTTTTTTCCCTTTTCCTGATTGGATCATTGAATGAAAACGAATAGATAAGAGGGAAGTAAAAAAGAAAATTTCAAGATGAAAAGAAAAGCTGAGAACCTTGATTATATTTCTTTAAGTTTGGGATTTTCACTTGAGAGAATATTTCAGCCAATCAGTTTATACCATTGTATCCACAAATATAGTTGTAACTTCAATTTAAAGTCCAGAAAAATGGTCGATAAAGAACCAAATATTCTAGCTGCAAAAAGAGAACTCTTTATTCGCTCTTCAAATAATACAGAAAGAATGACTATGCCTTACACATTGGTAAAAAAATTGAAACCAAAACAAAAACAACAACAACATCAAGCCTTTATCCCACTAAGTGGGGTCGGCAAACTAGCCGGTAAAGATAAATTAGTGTTTTATTAAGACTTTTTCAATTTCAGTAAAACTCTATTCATTTCAACCAAAGAAGTAATTTTCAGTAACAAATAACTTTTGCAAGCTAGTACAAGTCAAAACAATAATTGAGAGAGAATCAAAATGGCAATCTTACCAAGAACTGAAGGAGGTACGGTATATGAGATTCATAAGGCTGGAAAGATGTACCAAGAATAGAGCCATCCTATAAAAAGTAGAAAGGACGAAAACTTCAGGCTCTTTATCACAAACAGGTTCAGAAAACTACAGCATAAGTAGCACTGAGCCAAAACAGCATTATATGTTTGGCGATGATCACTGCACATCACCCGTTAAAGATTGATAAAAATTAGTCAGTAGTACTCATCATTCATCATCATCATTGGCCGAATCCAAACTATTTGAGGCCAGCATAACCAGTCCTCTTCCATAGTGAGTATCACTACTATAGGAAAATTTTTTCCAAATATAAACAAATGGGTTTATAAATGCAGCCACTAGAACCAGCGTAATGTTGCAAATTAACACTGGAATTTGAACGCTCAAATTAAAACAAAATTGCAATGAAGTTGGCAAAAATAATTCAGAATAGCATGAGAAGGAAATAAAAAACAAAAAGTTAGGTACTTAGAACATGACTGAACATAATCAGCTTTCTTTACTTAAAAACAAATCAAATGTATTATTTTTTTATATATTTGCATCCAACAGAGAGCAAAAACTTTATGTCAAGTTTCTGAGCTCCACCAAAATTGTTACACCAATGTTCAGAACAGAATCAGCTCCCCAAAAACCACTAGAACAGGATTTATTTCAAGGAAAGTTACAAAAGAATGCGATAGAAAATATATTAACTTCAAGATATCTTTAAACACAACCACAAATATCTGATAGAAGTACAGGCTTCCTCAAACCATGAAGCAGGAGAGATTTAATCCAAATGGTTGAGCTTTGTTAAGAAATTGAAACATAGAGTAAGTTAAAGCAAATCCAAATGAACCAAAAACAAAAGCCACTATCATCACACAGTTTTCTTCTTCACCCTCTATTATGGAGCAGGATAAGTTCCCTTGTTATTAGGATTTCTGTGTTTTGCAGCAATATTTATATACAATTTTTTAGTTGCCTCGATTAGTGAATAAAGGAATTCCAAAGTGCATGAAATTATAATGGGAGCCTATGGCATGTGCAAAAAAAAAAATTTAATTGGTTCTTGAATAGGAATTCCAGTTGAATGCACTATTACTTTTATATTCAGTAGTCAACTCCTTAATCAAGCAAGAGACTTGAAAGGTTAATCGCATTCAAACACAAGGGTTTCTTTGGGTGAATTATTCCCCTATTTTTCTTGTTCAAAATTTTGTTGTTGCTCTGAGAGCAGGATAGTTTCAATACAATCTAGTTTTTAACAAGTGCATGGATTTCCAATCATTTGCCAAAAAAAATAATATTTTTGAATTTCAAGTCATTTTTTCTAATTAGCTCTAAGATTTTCTTATATACATACACAAAGTAAGTAGCAAATAATTTTTAAAATGTTAAGAGTTAATTACATGTAAATTTTCTGTGCAAGTGCATAATTTTCACATCCCTCGTTAGATCGACATTAGAAACCCATACCCTATGCTGTCCTTCATCTAACATGATATTGAATCTTTAGGTTGTATCATAATATTTTCTAGAGATATGATATAGTATCACTTTTGGTTAATAACACAATAAAAGATGTAATTTAAAGTGTTGGGTTATGGGTTTAACTTGTGTCTATTTAAGGATTAGAACATTAAGGGCCCCTGATGTATAACAAATAGTCTTTAGGACTCCTTCCACATTAATTATCAGGCATACATTCCTTTCATTTTCAGCATGTTTAAAATTGAATCTTGAATTGTGTTAAGTGCAGTCTGTCCACGTTATCGTTTTAGGAAAGTGTTGAGTTAAGAGTCTACATAAAGCTAGTCAATTCGTATAGCAAAGCAGCTCTAATTGAATAATAATCGTGATTACTTTCTCCGCTCCCTCTTTATCTCTATGTTTTTATCTTTTCTCTTCTCTCCTTCCTCTTCCTCGAATATTCCCTAAGAGCATGAGGCCTATTGGTTGCAACATGGATCAGTTAATTAGAATTAACAAAATCCAAATATTAGAAGAATTTGTGAGATCTAGACTTAGGCTTCGTTTGGGACGGCTTTCTTACTGCTTCTTAAAGCAACTTTCTGGTACAAAATTTTTAATTTTGTATTATAAATCTACTTTAAGAAGCAATAAGAAATCCATCCCAAACGAAGCCTTAATTCTAGAACAAAATAACGATGGTTCTCATCGAACTAATTCATTTCTAGTCATTTATTTATCAAAAATATCTTAATGACATAATTATTAAGTTAATAAACAACTACTAATAATCATAAGTTATATGATAATGTTAAAATAGTATTAGGAAATTAATTACACTACTAACATTATTTTGGAGTAATTTGGCAACAAACATATGCCTAAAAAAATAATAAAACCTACAATTTGGTTAATTAACTTGTAAACAGACTGTTCTTTAATTTAACTCGTGATTAATTGACATTTAGGTTATGAAAAAAGCAGCCAAATAGAGCAAAGTGATTGATAATTAGAATCACCGATTAACTAGTAATTGGCTAACGAGGCTTCTAAATAATAATCTGTAAGTAGAGCCTGAACAACTAACTAATGAACCTATTAATCAAGGTTAAAAGTTTAGTAATAAGGGCATCAATACAAGGTTAATAATACCAAGCACTTAATAACAACATTAATAAATACTCATTAATAGCATTAGTAATATTACTTTATTGGGGTTAATTGATTAATGATGAGATTAATTTTTAAATATTACTTTATTTGATAGTTAGTCCCTAATTCAACTTCTCAAAGGGTCAAGCACGTCTTAACTTGTAATTGAATTTTTATAATATTATTTTTACCAATAATCTCCATTTTTTCTCTCACTAATTTATAATCCCTTCAATTGGAGACCGACAGAAAGCTAAATGTTGATTAAGTTTGGTGACACGCTAAGCTTAGTGAGATTAACCACTAATTCAAAATAAGTAGAACATTATAATTTTCTCAACAAGGCAAAGCACTCCATGTTTCACTCGAATTCATTTGAATTTGAAAGTTCAAACCAGCCAAGTAGTTCTGAAAGCTCTAGCTACAATTTCAAAGATTAAATGCCCTTCGTAAATATTGTACATATACAAATCTAATATCGCCAGAATTGAAATTGCAGGTGTACTGCCAAAAAGCGTTCAATTGACATACATTTATCATGTAATCTACGCTGCAAGAAACGTCAATGTCATTATCATCAATTTTGAATTCATTATATAGATTTCAGCATAAGTTACAAGTTTGGGTGTCAAATTAACTTATGAAAGTTCTAAGAAATGCCTATTTCAAAAATTGATATTCAAGCTTTGGTTCAATCATATTATTAAAGATGATAGCAAAAAAGCAAACAATTACATAATAAAATGCTTAAACATCATAGCCAACATGTAGATGGGGACGCATTTACATACCAGAAGAAGACTAGCTGCTCGAGAAATATCATGAGGATAATATCTTTAATTATCATTAAGGCCACATAAGCTGAACTTATGTATTGAGGATAAAATCTTTATTTACAGCTAAGAAAACCGGCTATGAACTTTCATAAACCACAAAATGTGAGCAAGCAGTAACAAAAATAAATTTATATCAGAAGGCACATGGATACTTATTTGACATTTTCTAGATAAACACTAAGACAATATCATTTATATTACTTACAAACAAGTTATTCCAATTTAGATACCTTTGTATGTGTGCTATTCGAAGATAATAAATTTGATAAGTGAGGCATAAATAAAGTAAATAAAATAAAATAATAGAGAGCTTCTAGAAGAGAAAGTGCTTAGAATTAGTAGAATTAGGATTAGGCACGTACATATAATTTTAGAAAATGTGAAATTAATTATATATAAATCAATATTGTTAGAAGACCAAGAATAAGAGGCTTGTGGCTCGGAACCACCATACAAAAATAATGAAAATCAATGAAAAATAACTTCTAGAGTTGAAGTTGCATGATTAAGATGAAAAAATACCTCAAAGAGTACTATGTTATAAGAGAATATCATATATAATTAAAAGTCAAATTCACAAACTACAATAAAATCAGTTAAGCCACATGTACTGTATTGGGCAATTTAGAAGCCGCTAAAAGCCAATTTGAATGCACAAACATGAAAATTTTAAGAGCGTCTGCAGTCAATGAGAAAGAACAGAGAATAAATAACTATACTAGAGAAATCTTTAGTGTAGCCCTGATCAAAGATACAGTAGAAGAAAGATTTAAATGGCTTGGTCATATACACTGGTGGTAGAAGATTATACCAATAAGATGAGCAAGGAACTAATGTGAGCAAAATTGGGATGAAAAAAGTAGACAAAAAGTAATATGACTAGAATCTGTGAAATATATAGCACCTGCAAATTTGGCCTGCGTAGTTTTAAACATGTTTACATATTTTATTTCCTTTTGTAGTTTTCTTAATGTTTTTAGGCGGTTATTAAAAGTCTTGAGTGTATAATAGAGGTCCTAATCCTATATTAAGGGGTCATGTCGTGACAAATTAAAATATGTTGGTTTACTAAACTCCCAATTGCAACTTCTACTCTCCTTCATGTATCTCTTAGCTCTTTTGATTTGAGAACTTCTTTTCTCCTTTTTCTTCTTAATATCTCTTTATCTATGTCTCTAAATCTCCTTTCTCCTCTATAAAAAGTGATATTCAGATATTCATGTCCTTGTCCTTAGGCCTTCCCCAAATCTTTGAGATATAAACACCAATCATCAATACTATGAATGTTCTAATATAAATGGGAAAAATTGAATTCAAATGACATAGAAGAAATTCAACTGGACTTGACTCTTTGTAAGAAAACAGGCAGGGTCGAAAATATGTATGTATGTATATTAAAAAGCTCAAGTAATAACATACTGCTTCATGTTTAGAGTGACCATATATCTACTATAAACACCCTTTTGTCATGATTAATAAATTTAAATCTGATCAAATATCATAAAGAGCTAACGTCATATCAAAGTATATACATATGATCACATTAAAAAATTGGACTAGTAAGAATATGGTATGTACGCTACTGACCAATTGATTAGCCTGATTGTGATGACACCACTAAATTACAATTATGCCATAATCATGAATCCTTCCAAATAGCTAAGTTTGTGAATTATAATATGCGCTAGATAGGGCATGAAGTCCTTTGTTAGCCAAATTTGGCTTAAAAATGATCATCATTAGCCAAGTTTGACTTAAAGTTGGCCACTTCAACAAACTTTCACCTCATATCTAAGAGATCTTCCAGAATGACATAACGTATTGTTTTTTATAAAGATCATCCAAATCCCTATTGACTAAGTAAATCATTCAACCTAGTCAAACAAAACCATAGGATCATGATTGAATTTGTCACCGTTCCTCTACCATCCGCTTACCAAAATTGGTATATCTTTCTTTCCTCTAATCCTATTTGTTGTTATTAAAATAAAGCATCTTAAAACCTACTGCCCTGTCTTAATCAAAAATCTTCTCATGATCGCCAGGGATGATTAATAATAAGGGTTTTTAAGTATAGAAAACCTCAAATAGGATTCTAAAATCCTTGTTAAGGAAAATTCTTTGGGTAATGTCTTGTATAATATCCAATTTGCCTATTAAAAATCAACCCAAATACCAACTCCAATATATGTCAACAAAGCCGAGTTGGAATTTTGCAAACCCAAATACCTATATCTTTGCTTTCCCGTTCTCTATATTACTACTTGAGTCTACTTTCGGTATGCCAATGGCTACTAGAACCAAATAATTCAATACCAAAGTAATGTTATATGGCACCCAAGAATAATGGTTAGGCAATCACCTATTCTCCAAGAGCAAAACTAATCAGCAGATTATGTCAATCCAGTTGAAGAAATTAGGAAAAAGTATACAAAATATGCACAATTATCAGGCGCATTCTACAATAACAGTAAAATGTAAGGATACGTTCACAAGGCCAATGTAGCAGTGAAATGAGCCAGATATGGGAGGAGCTACTTAATTGTTTGATATTATTTGCATGTTGTATAAAGCGGCGCACAAACATGCATGAGGCCCCCACCAATAAAGAGAATCATTGATCTAGGTGGCCTACACCTACCCTATAGAGATATTTCAAAGATTCAAACACCATGATCTGAAGGTTAAAATGAAAAGAACTTAAACATGGCTCTAGGCCAAGCCTTAATTTTTAGATGGGAGTCATTATCATGATCCCAATCTCAAATCAGGAGCTCCTTCAAATAATTACACATGTTTATATGAGCTTTCTTTTCATTCACTCAAGCTAATAACCACCATTTCACAATTCGAATAATAGACTTTCTCGTTGACAACTGTGATGATAACATATTACTTTTCTAATGCAATGAAATTTTAACTCTTTTTCTGTTACAGGCTGGATGTTATTTAATAGGCTAAGAATTGTACTATTATTTTACTACGTCTGCACAAATAATGAGCAATGAAGTAGTAGTTTCTGAGGCATGGAATTTTACTTGTATCCCACTCATGTAGAGACGAATGGCAATAGAAATTAATTGAAATATCACATTTCAAAATCGTTGAATCACTTGTTCTCTCTATAAGCTACAGAATTATTATTTCCTACTTTTCAAAGATGTATGGCAGTAATATCAGTTATTTACTAAGAAATTGAAACTAACATCCACGTTGTAGCATTAAGCATACATGCAACTACCATTTCAAAGCTAACAACTCCTAAAAATATGAAAACGACATAACTTTAAAACATCACGAAAGAAAAGGTTGACAGAAACGAATAAATAAAAGGCCAAATGGATACATAAAGATCTTCACAAACAGATCCTCTGATGAATGATGCCCATATAATTTCTTTGCTCGAACAAGGCTGCAACCATGCACATGTTGCCTCTTTGATGAAGAAATGCTCTTATTCTAAAATTTTATATTGTAAGACAAAATGTCGGAGAATGCCAAATAGAAAAGGTTGCACAAATAAACAAGAAAGTATCTACCATACCCTTAAGGCTTTCTCCATAGCACCTGATAGAGTATGAATAAATGCTTGGCCTGCATAAATGAGGCATCAAAATAAGTACCCAGTAGGTACAAGTACATCATGTATTCATCAGTTAAGGTTCAAAATAGATAACACGAGCCTGCTGAAAAAAGTAGCATCAATGAGAGAAAGTAGAATACTAAATTCCTCTGTAATATAAAAAGTTATAGCACAAACGAACAGAATCATGGCAGCCCAGTTTAATAGAAGTGCAACTAGCACCAACCAAAATGCACAAAATAAACAAAATAGGAGTCAATCTTCTTATTGAGAGCAATGTTACTATGTCTAGAGCTAACTAGTTGTCCAGGTGACATGCATATATTATTGGATTTATCATAGACAACTACAGAGGGCGAACACTAGAAATGACCTCTTCCATGAAAGGACTAAAGGCCAAAACACATGGCACAAGCATTCAATTTATTCGTGCTGGCAGTGGGAAGTTCACAAACTATAATCTATTCCTCGAAGACAGAAAACCAATGAAGCTGCAACCGAAGCCATTCATGGGGACAGCTAAAACATCAGGTGGAGAATTGGCTAGTGTAAATGATGAAAACATTCTTGGGTATGGACTACCCTGCCTAATAAAAGACAACTACAGTCACGTTCTATACACTGATGAAACTGAAAATAGTGGATGATGCAGCTAAGCATTAAAAAAAAGGATCAACCGGCCAACGAAATCTCGTGGCAGGATATTAAGAAGACATTTCCTGCCAAGTTTATTTCAACAATGGCACAATATCAAATGCATATTTCAACTTGATATTGTTTCCTATTTTTAGGTGTCTTAATTAGAAAGACACATAATATAAATGTAATTAGTGGGCTAGACAACCGAGAAGATAAGAGTACTTCCTGAATGATTGTATACATTACAAAATGATCACAAGAATTACCATTACCAAAAACATAAGGATGTCTACTTTGACAAAAGAGATCGAGTCTTCCTAGTGTCATCCCCCATGAATTTTAAATATATAATAACTTTAAGAAGTTAATCTATTCGATAGGTTTGATATGAGAAGCATCTTAGCTGCTATTTGGACATATACACAAAAATTTACAACCTGAAATAATTAAACAATTACCTCCCATAGTTAACTAACTATGACATGAAGTAACACAAAAGAGTGATATTAAAAATAGAATGAAACAATACACTTAATTATGTCACCAAAACATATTGCTAATAAATTGTTTTTTAAAACTCCCACTTGCAATGCAAAGGAATGAAACTAGTTTTAAATGAAATTATAGCTATTGCAAGAAAAGGACCAAACCCTATTGCAGTTGAAGCTAAAGCTGCAGGAAAATATACTACTAATAGAAAAACAAATTAATGGAACAACCTGTGCTTTGATTATAAGCAATAGCCCTAAATAGAACACTGATGAAGATAATTATAATGTGTATAAATAGGGATGATTTACATAATTGGCTTCATATAGATTTAGTACCTTCTTCAGAACTTTGCAACAAGTGTTTAGGAAAAGGTACGTAGAAGTATGGTAACGCCTACAATATCAAATACAAAAAATGAGTAGTAGATCATAAAAGTGTTGGAAGTAATACTATTATTAATTCAAATTTATCAATATTCTTTTTGCCTGCTGAGATTTATAAGCGATATAAGAAAAGCAACAGGCATGCAACACTTGCAAACACGAATTCTTATATTTAGTGAGTTCTAATGCTTCAAGTATCGTTGATTTATCTATCGAAGTTAACATTTCTTTGAGCTACAAGCTAGCTAAATACTAGCTTTAAGCTTTGCGCATGTTCATATATATATATATATATATGGGGAGAGAGAGAGAGAAACCACAATCATTTTAGAATAATAGAATCCATTTTCCTTGCACATCTTACACCATCCATCAACATATTTGAACAATCAATTCTAGCGTCATTACTCCACATTCTTAAAGGTGCATTAGCTCACTTTCAAAAACACATTTTGTTGGTCTTATTTCATGGTCTTATGGATATACACAAAGGCTATCATCCATAATAATTTCGATTAATTTTGGTTTTCTTAGCAAGACACCTCGGAAGGAAGTATGAGCATGGAAATCATGCTAGAGCTAACATTATTCCATATTTACAAGTCAACAACAAATAAACATTAAAAAAAAACAGACTTGCCAAATATTTTGTGCTGCATTTAAAATGTTATTAGTGGATTTTTACTTGTACAACATTGTTGTTGTTTTGTATTTAAGTCCAGTAAATTGGTTATCACAAAAAAGGATTTTTATTGGCCTGAGATATTAATGTGATACATAAATTCAATTTAATTTTTATTAGCAATGAAATTGTTTCTACTTAATCTATCTATATGATTGATTTTAATTGTATTAAGTATCATATATTAGGACATGTAAATTATCAAACTATTAAAAGGACAATGCATCTAGATTTGATACCACCCAGTAATATTGATATGAAAAAATGTGAGATTTACACTCAACCATAAAAAAACTAGAAAACCAACCAAGTCTATCATGAATGTGAAAGATAATATTAGGTCTCATAAATAGTGACATGCGTGACAATGAATAGAATTTAACTCGAGGTGATATAAAATATTTCATAACTTTCATTAGTGATCTCTCTAGATTTTTTTTTTTTTTTGCTACATTTATTTTATTAAAAAAATGAAGCATTTTCCATGTTTAAGATGTAAAATTTAGAAGATGAAAATAAACTAAATAAAAATGGAAAATATAAATTTGATAGAGGAAGACAATTTATAGCACATAAATTAAATAGTTGTTGTGAATCTAATGGCACAACTCAGGAAATCACTCCACCATACTCACCACAATCTAATGATGTAGCCAAAAGAAATAATCGAGCTCTACTAGATGTGATGAATTCAATGCTTACTACTTCAATATTATGTAATAAATTATGGGGTGAGGCTCTACCAACATCTTGTATATTTTAAGTAGAATGCTCTATAAGAAGCCTTTTGAGATTTAGAAAATAGAAAACTGAATTTAATATATTTAAGATTGTGGGTTATTTTGCTAAAACTATTATCCCAAAAAAAAAAAAAAAAAAAAATTAGGTACTGGAACTATTGAAGGTTTATTCATAGGATATTCTATTAATAGCCCAACATATAAATTTCTTATGATGAATTCTACAAAAAGTGAAACTGCTAACGCATATGAAACCAAGCTAGAGCTGCAAGGCTTATAATGCACCCCCCTAAGTAAAGTTTAAAGCTTGCCTCATATCATGTGTGTATCGAAGAGTGAAAATGGACTAGGTCAAAATTACAATTATCATGGTTTAAGCATTTACAAAAACAAGATACACTAAATTACATTTGAATTCTAAATGCATATTCACCGCATACATGATAAGAGTTGCTCAAGAAAAGAGGGATTATGTTATGACAATCTTATTGCCCCAATTTTTGGGTTTTTCATTCTTTTTTTAAGAGGCACAAGTCACAAACACTATGACATCAGAATATGCACTCAACATCCAAAAAAATAAGGATTGAAGTTTACCCTTTTTAAAATTCATTTTATATTTTACTCTTGTATTTGAGTTTCAAATCTTATATAGACATTAATTTTTAAAATTTTGAATTAAGGAAAGGAATTTTGAAATAAATATTATTATTAATTCCAATTTTTTATCAAAATTATTTTGTCCAATGAGACATTAGCTCCAGGAAATGAAAGAATCATGCATTAGTTGCATGCATGAATTCCTATATTTAATGAGCACTGATTGTTTTAATAGTTTTAACTTTATTGATTTATTTCTTGGCATTGGATCAAAGTGCCTTAATCCTTGGTGTGCACAACCCGATAGAATTAGTTAGCTAAACAGGTTTTATCTCAAGGACGGTAATATAGTATGTTAATCCAGAACAAGTGGGGTTCGACTATCTAAAAGAAAATGTGTGACAAAATACCTCCCACTAAGGTCACCTCTAACAACTGAACTCAATGTTATTATTATTCATAACTCTTTTTTACCAAACAAATACCATTTCATTGCAAAATTAGAGTCATTTCCTCTTGACGTGTTCAATCAAGTATTTTTCAAAAATAGATTACCAAAAAAACTTTTCACAATTAATAAGGTATATAACTCATAGTGAAACCGTTCATGTTCTTACGTCTTCTATAGAAATATTCAAAGCAGTGGAACTTAAATCTGATTTCAAGTACAAAATTTAACATATACGGTGCAGGTTTTTAACCCATCGCAATGCTAATGAGCTCTTACTTTGTCTAGGTAAAGACATTTCAATGCCATGCCCAAAGTTGCAATTTGATGTTTCTACATGAAAACGGCAGACTGAACAACTGCAAGCCGCTTCATTTCTACAATAACTGACCAAATTTCACGGATAAACACTCTCTACAGCTACATGAAATGTATTAGACGAAAACTAAAAGATATGAAAAGAACCCCATGAACGTGCAGGCAAGTCTTCTGCCCAGCCGGCGTAGCTCCGTATATCCTTATAACGGGAACCTCCTCCACATTGGTCCCTGAAAATTTTCATGAAATAGCGACGGATTAGGAAACTTTTTGTGATATAGATAAATCAAAATAAACCTTGGCGAGAACAGCAAGAGAAGTGGAGGGGAAGGATGCTGAACCGCAACCGACCTAGAAAGGAACTGCTGCAGGAGTCTATGTCTGGGATCGGAGGCGACATGTAGTAATCGAGAGAGACTATACGAACGCTAAAAACGTCGGAATCATTCTGCGAAGCCATGTCCGGAGGGCAACGGCGAGACGAGGAGGGTACTGCAATTGAGATAAATGAGCGGATGGTTGCTCGGCTCTGACAAGGCGGGTTGCGTGGGCGGAGATGGACTGTAAGTTAGTCTGGCTGAGTCACGAGTTGGCTAGGGCTCAGCGCCATAAATACACAAATTATTTAAATTACATAAATGACTTTTAAGTTGAACTCAATCAACTATCGGATCATAATTAAAGCTTCGTTTGAAGCAATAAGGAAGTCGTCTCAAATAAAGTCTAAATTAGTTCCAACTGAACTTATGAGTTCACCCGTAGACTTTTTTAAAAAAATATTAATCTAAAATTTATTTAAAATGTATTAGGATTTAAAATTTTAAATATCAAATTATTTAATATAATTAAAAATTATATATTACTTTCTTATATAAAATTATTCTTTATTATTTTTCTTATAATTTCTCTTTTTATCATTTTTATGTAATAATTACTAAAATCATGATCATTTTCTCTCTTTTAATGAACAACTCAAATCTGTAGAATAAAGCTCGAGCTTGAGCTCGAACTCGACTCGACTCGACTCATTTGCATCCCTAATCAACCTAGACTGATGATGATGATGGTGAGGCAGCTTCTTCAAATAAATAAATACATGATAATCATAATAATAAATACTTTTTTAATTCAAATTTAAATTTGAATTGCTAGACAATCAGAAATAATTAAATAAATTTTATCACACCCTCCTCAAATTTAAGTGATTAGCTATGTTGCGTCTCAAAACATTCACGACGATGAAAGGATATAAAGTTTAATATATTAGTTTTTCATAAAGATCCAATACACATACAAATAAAGAGTACAAGAATTGTACGAAGCATCAAACTTTTATATGAAAAATCCAGGAAAAAAAAAACCAATAGGATTGGCCTAGCTAAAATGATCCACTAGCATTTATCATCAACCACAAATGGTGTCCTTCCTTAAGGAAAGACATTAACTCAATGTCTGATACATTGTATATTGCATATTATATAGAGGAATTTAGAAAGAATCGGATGATATGAAAGTTGTCATTAAAAGATTGTTCAATATTTATCCTCCTTTGAGAAGAGGAGATTAGAGACAAAAATATCTGACATAAATCCTAATGTTGATGGTAAAAGCCGAAATTGATGTTGATGGCTTACATCGATATCATAAGTGACGGCATGTATTGACATTTTTAGCGATGGTAGGTGATGAAGTCAATAAACATCGGAGTATCCAAGCAATAATGATCAGAAGATTGTAGGTCGAAAGACTATAATTTGGTGATTGTGGCCAGAAGGATCATAGTCGAGCATTTGTGGTTAGGAATGGCAGCTGGGTGATGGAGATTGAAGGACCGTTCTCAAGCGACTGGAATCAAAGGGCTATAGTTGAGCAACAGTGGTTGGAGGAAGTAGATAGACAACTATGATTGTAATGGTGTTCGGAAGGATAATAGTCAAGTGATAGAGATCAAATGATCGTAGTCGAGTAACAGGGATCAACGAGTCATAATCAATTTATAATGGTCGAAAAGAGTTGTGACACTCTGTGATCTATATTTGAAAGAATTGTATACTTTATATTTTAATTAATCTATCAGAACTATGTGGGAAAATAAAATTGAATACCCCACACAAATTCGAGGTTTCTCCTATTCTTGTAATCAAACATGGCATTAAGAATATTATACCTTCTAGAAAGGACACATATTCTACAATGGGTTTAAAGGCAATAATAGGTTTTTTTTGAAAAATTGTTATTTTTGTTGTTAAATACAATAGAAGAATAGCATACTATATTGAATGGCAGAAATGATATTATAGAATACTATTTAAGGACAAAAATAGATTTTGAAAAAATTATCATTTTTTTTACTCAAATACAACTGTGAGAATATCATACCAGCTTGAAAGAGGAAAATTATATTTTATAAAGGATCCGAATGCAAATTTGAGTTTTAAGAAAGTCTCCTTTTCTGTAATCAAATAAAACAATAAGTATATCATATCATTTCAAAATATGGAAATGATATTCTACATAGGCATTTGAATGAAAAAAAAATGGTTTTAACCAAATTCATCGGCATTTCTAAAGATTGTTTTCCTATCTTATGAAAGAAAGATAAGGTTTATTTTAATATGGAGTTACAGGTTCACCATAAGGCAAGTCTTTGTAGTTAATTACATCTCAGGATAGGCAAATCTCCTAAGAATACTCTTGATTAAAATATTAACAAATATTTTCTTAGATTTCAACATTTAAGCCAAAGATGAGAGTTTTATAGTTTTCAATAGGGATTAGATCAATTTTGAATAATTCTTTCTAAAGATCAATGGATAAAAGGTAGGGAGCACTTGAGATTCTAGGATAACCCAGAAGCATTCTCGTATATTCTATGTTGAACTTTAATATTTTGGGAGAAGAAATTGTTATATTTGAGTTAATATTTTATTAAATATTTGAGATGCTTAGGAAGCTTCTAGAATTGCCTCGAGCAGATCATATGAGTTGGTGTAGAGGTATTTTTGAGATTTGGTTAATTGGATCAATTTTGATCATTTAAAGAGTTTTTTTCATGAAATTAACCATGTTGACTAGTCAACTTTGGTCAAGCCACCTAAGATGGACTGTTGGGAGACTCTAGATACTATTTACAAGGGTTTTGGTTGATTTGGTTGCATGGATACAAAGTTTGCATTTGTGAAGTGTCAAGTGTGTATAGAGGTTTGATTAATTTTGGTGAGTTGGCCAAGTCAACTCAACATGAATTGACTCACATATGATTTGGATTCATTGAAGGCATGAAATGTAGTGAATTTGGTGCATTGGAGTGTTTGATTGTGGAGGTCAACAATTAGAGGAATTTTTTATTTTGAATAGATCGTATTGTACGATTATGGACTGTACTGTAAGAGTCACCTGAGGAGTCTCTGGATGAAGTTTGGATCTTCCAGTACAATTTATCTGAGAGCTTCTAGATGACATTTGGTCCATCTAGTACAATCATAATTTGTATTGTTCATACTGTACGGATAATTTCGTACTGTATGATTTGTTAAAAAATTGAACTCATATCATTGATAGTCTTGATGACTATCAAATGATAATTTTGGGGTAAATGATGTGATCACTATACCAAAGCACAATGATGAATTGGATTTGAAATTTGGAATAAAATTCAATATTTTGTATGTGGAGATTGGATTTTTAATTTGGAGAATTTACCTCACTCAAGAATAAGGTCAGCAAGCTACTAAATTTATTTATTGAATAAATTCCAACATAAGTGATCATATATAATAAAATATTTCAATATTATTATTATTTATTAAAATTCATTAACAATAATTAAAAGTTCAATATACACACAATATATCTACTCATGACTATAAAAAAATTATAATAAGAAGTATATAAATCTAAACCTAAGGTTCTTAAATTAGATTAACTTCACTCTATTGAATTTTGACCCATTTTTTAAAAACATATAAAAATCACAAAGTGAGCTAACAGTTTATTACGTTTTTAAAATCTATAAATGTAATCAATGCAAGACAATAAAAACAATATACATGTAACCATTCAATCCATGTTAGCAGAAACATATAACAATAAGGACATGTGATCGTCAATATTAACAATATCATTTCATATAAGTAATGAAAATCAATACAAGTAATTTTTTAATTAATTGAATTTCATTTACTTCTAAATATATTTATCATATTAATAACATTTAAAATTTTTTCCCATTTTTAGAAATTAATTTAATGCTAAATTAGTTTTCTACTACTATATTTTACTTAAATTAAACTAAATTGTATTTTAATTTATAAGGTTACATTAGATTTTAACTCAATTACCAATTGTGCTTTATATCAAGTATTATATCAATCCTTGATCAAATTTTTTAACAAACATCTTAATAAGTTTATTCACAAGTTTTAAACGATAAACTTTCATGATCATAAATGAATCAATCAGCAAGCTATTTAAATCTGACCATTTTTTAACCAAATATTTAGTAAATTGTTCAAACTTAATCAATTAGTCAATCAAACATTCATCAACAAGCACTAATCAAGCTAAGTCACCAATACAAATCATGCCTAAGTTTAGCTTTATAATAATATATTGTCAATATTGGGTGATGTGTCTCAGCTATGTCATTATGCTTACATGTGCATCATGACATGTTCAGTCCTATCAGTGGGAGATTCCATGGATAAGAGAGAGAGAGAGAGAGAGAGAGAGAGAGAGAGAGAGAGAGAGAGAGAGAGAGATGCTAAGATGCTCTGAAGAAGTATATTGTGGAAGATGATATGGATTTCTTTGTTAATGGAATATTTATCAGCCAAAAAGGTTAGTTCAATATATGTTTATATATACGTCTTTCTTTCACTTTAGGCCTAGTGCTTAAACTAGCGGAGATGCCCACTTTCTCATGCCAATGGAGTTTCTCTAGTTTTAGTGTTTTATTGATATGATTCTAATGGCTAAGGGGAATGTAAGATTTGGATTGATGTGATGTGGTGTGATGGTATATGGCTAAGATTGTTACTAAGTTAAATTGACTTAAGTATTGATTCTTCCATAAATAGTTTGTGAGTTGAGCTGGCTTGATTATTCTCGTTCTGAATTTGGGGTTGTTTGGTCGGTAGCATTTTGAGTATAAAGTTCAGTAAATGTAGGGGTTTCTTTCAAATACAAAATATTTTGGAGTTGAATTTTGGAAGTCATCTCTATTTTATTTTTTAGTGTATTTGGAATTCGGTCATTTTGAGTGAATTTCACATACGCGGTTTGGGTAAAAGTGACATTGGCTATCTACCACCGCAAGTTGACGATTACGAGCAATAGCCAACAACCGCCAGTTGCTAGTAGTTGCTACCGATTCCATTGAAGCCTTCATTGGTCGGCAGCGACTGCAATGAGCAATCGCCGCCCTCAACAAGTCATTGCCACGCACGATTGCGACAACCATCAACACCATAATCAGCCACCACCGGCCATAGCCATCATCGTTAACCACCTTCAATCAACTATTGCTTCAAATACTCAACCAAATAAATTAATAACATTTTTAATATGTTACTTTTACTTTACCCGCCTTACTTTTACCCCGATCCTTTTTCATCAAACCAAAAAACTCTTTACACTCGAATACTCGATAGCTCACTATCTAACTAATTTTATATAAAAATATTAATCTAAACCTGTATCATAATAAACGATTTAAATGCAAAATTATCAAAAAGTAATTAAAAAAATCACACCATCTTTTTTATCTCTACTAATTTTTCTTTTAATTTTCTATCATTTTATTACAATAACTAATAGAATTAAAATCATATTTTATTTTTTCTTTATAACAAATGAGTGAACAACTCAAATTCATAGAATTGGGCTCAACTCAATGTTGTTGTGCGGGCTTTCCCTTCAATTATGAAGGTTTAAATCATGGCTCGAATAAAAATAATTTTATATTATGAAAAAACAAATAAGTATATCCTCACAAAAATGATTGGTTTTTAAATCTTTAAATTTGCTTTGAGATTATTAAAATTAAAAAGTTATCTAATTAAATCAAACTCACACACACATCACATACACATGACTCGAACCCATTACCTCTTATTTGATAACCAAATCTCCCAACCAACAAATCAAAAAAAATTTATGTATACTATTTTTTTTTTTGTGATGCTATAAAATGGAATAAATTTGATATATATAATTTCAATATTTATATAGTCCGGATCGTTGCCTCCTCGGTTTTAATTTTTAATCACTTCTCTAGTTTAAGGCTACATTTGATAATATATATTAATTAATTGTTATGTCGTGTCACTATACATTGGTCAAAGATCATTAATGTTTTATAAAAAAATTTATATTTTTTAAAATGAAAAAAAAGATTCAAAACATGCATTTTCAATTTTTATTTATAATAGTCATGATGTGAATTTAATGCATAATATATATGTGGATCCCCTTCCTCTCAAGCGAGCTCCTTGGATGAGTCTTTGAGGGCGAATGTCATTCGCTAATGTTTGGGATCTAGTTTGTAGGGTGAGTATGTACAGTTGAGTCTCTAGGAATAAGAGGTGAGTTTCTAGAAGCAAAAGTGAAGACCCTAAGAGCAAGAGGCATGTCTCTTGGGCGGAGTTGGTTGTGAACTAGTGGCATGCTCAGTCGGTGAAGTCATATTCATAGATTTCACAGGGGCACATTTCCTGTAACTTGGCTGGGAATGTCTGCGGGATGCGGGTGCCCTTGGTTGTTGAAAACTATCGAGAGTGAGCGAATTTGATTGAGGCGAGTAATCGTCAAGGCATAGACTAGTATGAGCAAATGCAAATCCTTTGGAGGAGCTCGTTAAGGATGTGTGCACCTTTGGTCTAGATGAGTTTGTGCTTTGTGATTTCAGTCAAGGCAAAGTGACTTTATTGTGTCATTTTGATATCAATGACTACTCTGCAATGTCACAATTCTTTCAAATGAGTACGGATTTTCTTAAAAACGAAGCAACTGAAACATATGAGTTTATTATCAATTCATTTATTAGAAGAATTATAGTGGTGTTGGTTGAGTAATGAGTGAAATATCCCATTGGGCTTAATTTCTCAGGGTTTTTGACATAATTAATTTTATAATAAACATGTAATTTAGATAAATCATGGTGTCAAAACATTAAATATTTATGTGCCTTTTTTCCTTTTATTATTGGTAAACTATGACGGATTACTTATGTCATGAAGTTTATAATGATATAATGAAAAAATATGTCAGTCATATTTTATGTGTCTTTCATGCAAGTTTATTGTCATATTGCTTGAGTTATATATTCATGGTATTGTATTTGTCTATGCATGATGATATTTTTTCATATTATGGATCAACACTACTTATGTGCTGCTCCCACATACGGAAGAGTGCACATGAGTAGTGTTGATCCATAATACTAGGAAATAAACATGAAATCAAATATAGAAATTTCATCAACTAATGGTGAAACCTTCTTAAACTTATTAAAAGATGCGAGTGTAAATTCATAGGTGCGGGTCATTTATCTGAGTCATTGCACTTATTTCATTTGTAATATTTGTAATCTTATATAATAAGATCTTTTGATATGTTGCAACAACTCAACTAAAACTATTTAATATTTCTCAGTAATTTATAAACTTCAAAGATTACTTAAAATAAAAAAAGAAAGCTAAAAATATGATTTGAGGCCTAAAATTAGTCAACTAAGCATATGTAGTGAGATTTTGTTGAGGGCTTCCTTCATATTTTTTGATGGAATTCTAAGAGCTTTCAACAAACAAAATAATTCATAACTTCACAATCATTTTCAAGTGTGTCAATATGAATCCCCCCTTTGAAATACAAAGTAGGTTAAACATCCAACCCTAAACAATCTAAAACATCGAAATATGGAATTAATCAATGCATGAGTCAATAATGCTTCAAGATCACCACTCCTTAGTAGGGATGCAAATGATTCAAGTCGAGCTCTAGTTAGGTCAAACTCAAGCTCGACTCGCAAGCCAAATGCCAAGCTCGAACTAGAGTCAAGCTCAAAAGGCGAGCTTGAGCTGAGCTCGTGCCACTGAAAATGGCTCATATAGCAGCTCAATTACACAGTTCAAGCTTCCATTTCCCGACTGCGGCCGTCCCCTAATTTCGCCTCGTGACTCCACCTTTTGGGTTTGAGCCCGCCCCGCTATTTCGCCGTTCAAGCTAGCATCCTAGCCCGCCTTCAACGTTCGAGCCTGCCTACCGCGTCTAAGCCTACCTTCCACATCCGAGCCAGGCCCGCAATTCTGTTGTCTGAACTTGCGTTACGATCCCGCCTTATGCAATTCCTCCCGATTCCGCACTTTAGCTGCGTGACAAGTAATCGAGCCGAGCATTTTTTGGATCAAACTCACTTGAGCTCGATAATCCAAAAATCTCGAAATCCTGCTCAAGCTCGAGCTTGAAACTCGATAAGCTAGAATCACAAGTTTGTTAAAGAGTCAAGCTAAAGCTGTCTCACGAGTCGACTTGACTCGATTACCCATGAGCTGCCCTATAAAATTAAAAGTCCGAAAATTGACCTCAAACTAACAAAATTCTCCTTAACGACAAGTGTTTATGATAAGTTGCCCCTTCATCATAGCATAATTTGTCACAATCAATTTTATAAGAGCCCATTTCCTCATGCAAAAAACTTGCACTTTGTAGTACTTCTACAACATTTGTTTTTTCTATATCGCAAAAAATTTAAAAGCTATATGTGCCCTAACAATAAAGGACTCATAGAATAAAGGCTTGCCCTTTGTTTTCCACCTCGGAAGATCTTATAGAATAAAGGCTTATATATGCGTTAGAATAACGACCATGTGAAGAGAGACTTGGATCGCCCACAAAGCTAAAGAAGCCATTGACTTGCTTGGAGTCTTATCTTAACACGTGCAACTCATTTTTGTCTAAGTCTGCCCACAGAAATGGCTTATGTGAAATTTTTCGCTACTCTTTTTTGTTTGTTAGTTGGGAGTTTGGCTCCCAATCAATAAGACGTGTACAAATTTGTCCCACTAACAACTTGAATGACTCTGAATATGAACCGTTAGCCCATTTTGATTTTTTTTTTTATAACTTAACAACTATAGAGTTTAGATAATTTAATAAAAAAATAAGAATATTATAACCACAATAAAAAAATTAAAGGAAAAAATAATTAAACGAACTATTTTTGGGTCAAAAGCAGATTTACAGGTTAATCCAAATCCGATCTGTTTAATAAAAGTGTCAAAATTTCAAACCCTAATCCGACATGTTTAACAAATGGGTAAACCCGTAATCAGAGTTTTTAGATTAGAATTGAAAGATCTGGTAATTTATTGACGCCCCTATCCTCAACTTGATGGGTAAACATCCTGCTATGTTAAATTATTTTTATTTATCATAAATCCATTTTTTTTAAACTACCAAATAAATCTTTCATGATTGAATAATTCTTCAAGGCAGCATAAAACAGCAACTTGCAATATCTAAAAACCACAGAGCTTCATCCAACTTATTGAAAAATCTAAACACGCAGAAAAAACGAGCTAGAAGAATCACTTTCAACCAATGATGCATTGAGGCCATTTCTACTATTAAAAAAAAATATCTGAAGAACATTCTCTACTGTCTTTTCCACTTTATTCTAAAAAAAAAAAAAAAAAACCTCCACTTCACCATTCTCAACACCTATATAATCCCTCCATAAGAGCTCAAATCTTCCACAAAATCCCAAAGTATCTAATTCTCTCAAGATCTTGCACTCCAACTCTGCAATGGATGGAGTGATGGCACTGGCTTCGCAAAGAGCAGTGGTGATCTTCTCCGACAGCTCTTGCTGTATGTGCCACAGTGTTAAGGAGCTCTTCATAGGGCAACTGGGCGTCAATCCTGCCATTTATGAGCTCGATGAGGATCCAAAAGGGAAGGAGATGGAGAAGATTCTGGCAAGAATGCTTCAGAGCAGCTCACCTTTACCTGCTGTGTTTATAGGTGGTAAATTGGTCGGACCAACTGATCGAATAATGTCTCTGCATCTTAGTGGCAAACTTGTTCCTTTGCTTCGAGATGCAGGAGCTATCTGGCTTTAACATCTTGGTTGTTAAATGAGACTTATTATGAGGCCTGTTATTAGGTATGTGCTTGTTTTGTTGCTTGTTTGAAGAGTGTTGGTTTTGATAATGGATATAGATTAAGTTTTGGGTTGATGTTTGGTGATGATATATTAAGATTATTTATCATAATCGAGTTGTATGATGAATTTTTTTTTTCGGGGTACAATTCACTAGTAGGGGCCTACGTGTTAATAAGAAGAAATGTTGCTAGTCTTTGATGAATTGAAAGCACTCTAAAAATGCATCATTTAAAGAAAAACCCACGAGACTTTGATTCAAACTAAATACAATAATCAAGCAAAATAAAAGACAACAAATCAAAAGCTAGTACCACATAGAGAACCACCCACGAGAGGGTACCAGGAAGAAGCCAATGCGAACACCTCAAGAGATCCAACAAACATCAACCTACAAGAAATGAATTAACAAAGAAAAGGCAAACAGAACACTCCAACCAACCAAGAAAAACATTGCCAACCGACCACCACCTGACCCTTAATCTAACACCTCAGCTTTTCCCAAACTCAAACACCAACCAAACCCCACATCCTAGTCTTCAACCCAAAACACCCAAAACCGAGCAAGCAAAGCCCAACAGGCACACCCAAAGCCACAAAAACAAAAAAAAAAACAAAAAAAAAAAAATAACACAGAGCTCAACAACCAAAATACAACAACAACCAAAGGAAAAAAGAATCATCCAAGAAGAAGGCCAACAACATAAGCATGAACAGAAACAACAAGAATTACTTCTTTTAGATTTTCGTCTACAACGTTTGCCACCCCCATAGAAAAAAGTTCTTCAAGTATGCAACCCATATTTAAATTATACATCACAAGAAACTCATCCTCAGGCCCATTGAAGTCCTCTCCACCTCCTGCAAGGTGAGGAAAAAGACTCATCAAGCCAATCAGATTGGTCCACACAAGACTCCTTCATTTTCACTAACAATTGGTCCACACAAGAATCTTGTGGTATGATTATGCCATCCATTAGGAGAGATTATTAGGTTCGAGCATTGCTGGGGTGTACAATAATATATTGTGTACTTGATGTTTATATAGAAAAATTAAAATACACTATTAGGTATTGAGCTGTGTGGCTCATTGGCTGATGGACGGAAAGTCCTATATGCTGCTCGTGCTCGAATCTCATAACCTGCTAAAAAAAGTACTTGAATAGTATACAGTCATGTACTCATGTACATCTGAATACATGATTGATACAACCAACACCGAAAAATTACTAGTTTACCAGAGCACACAACTATGTACTCCGGTATGTGTAATAATTTTTTCATTTGTATGAGATCAATCTTCTTAATTGTTGAACTACTATTTATAATTCTTAAGGATATCTATGACCAATTTTTAATCAATAGCACTATTATTTTTGAACGTTTTAAAAAAGAAAAAGAATGAGCGGTTGAAGAAGTTGGATCTATGATTCTGACACTTTGAAAGTAATTCGATATGTTATCCCCTCAGTTGGATACAATTGATCTCACATTTAGTTATTTTAGATATTTTTATTTAATTTTTGTAATTCAAATAAAAACTCTTAATCCAACTTTAAACATAGATCTAACTATACGCAGATCATTGAATTATAACGAGAAAGAAATGTTCATTCAAAATTATTAAATAATAATAAAAGAGTTCTACAATAACCATATTTTAAAAAAAAATATCATAATTAATTATATAATTAAGTTTTTAATCATACTTATTTTAAAATTTTGTCCTAAGACTAACCTATCAAACACATTGTACTCTCATTTGGTAAAGATTGTCGGTATTGCTGAGTGCAATAATCTTCTTATAAAATGATGAGTAGCTTTCAATTTTTCAAACAAATTCGATATCTACTTGAAAACTAAATATAAAAATAGGGGTGTTAATATTTGACACAGCCTGAAAATTCGATTCGAATCCAATCGAAAATTTTGGACTGGTTCGGGTTCCCGGACTCGACACATTTGAAAAAATGGGTCGGATTCAAGTTGACCCAAAAACCCGTTTGAAACAAGCTGACCGCGGCCAGGGTTAACACGACATCTCCATGCTCGTTGTGTCCAAGGTTGCTCGTGCTTTGCATCTGAGCTGCCCGCGCCCACCCTCATTGAGCATCTGAGGTTGCTTGTGCCTGCCCGCGCGTTGCATCGACTATCTGGTTGTCCCATCGTCGATGCGAGCCCCGCTGTTCGCAGTCCCGCCATTCGCAGTCCCGCCGTCCCCGTCCAATCGTGTTGAGTTGGGTCAACTCAGAAACACGACGGGTCGGATCCGATCTGAACTTCCAACCCATTTACATAACTGGGTCAGGTTATGATAGACGCGTTTGAACCTGGTTCAATTCAGAATTCGACTCACACTCGACCTGAAACCCAATTATGACACCTCTATACATAGCGGCTAAGTTGGCTAGAATTGTACTCGATACTTTTCTTTTTCTTTTCAATTTCTTAATCAGGAAATTAAGAATCTGGTTCTCCAATTCTAAGATTCAGATATTTAACTCTCTTTCACGTGCTCATGGGACTTTATTTATGAGCATCATTATATCCAAATGTCTAGCTAGGCTTCAATGACATATTCTTAAGTTCTTAATTTATATAAATTTCTTCATATTTATATAAATTTAATATTTATAAATGATTTTTTGGAATCACCTAACAATAATATGAGATAAATTTTTATTTTTTAAAAAAATTTATAAGTAAACATTATAGGGTTGATCATTATTATGCGTAAAAAAAATTGTAATAAAAAAAATTTTAATATCTTATTTTTGTAGAAAGGCGCAGTACGTATATATAGAGAAACTGGTATTTTTACGTCGAAAATCTAAGAAGTAGAAATATCATGGAGTTTGACACAGTTGCAATAATCTGTTGTATAATCGTAGCCTTGTAGGTACAAGGATCCGCTCTTCTCTATAGTTGAAGAAGATATGATTATATATGGCTAAAAATAATTGTCTGATTCACATTGTAGGAATCACAAAAATTTGGTGTTAACAAGAGGGAAGTTAAGGCTCAACAATAGGGTTGGGTATAAATAGTCAAGCAATAATAATTTAATGAAGGATGATTGCGATGATGACAACGATTAATAATGATAGTCATTGATGTTGATTGTTGAAAAACATAACAAATTTATGTAGCTCTCTTAGTTCTTGAACCCCTTTCATGAGGAAAATGTAGCCCTATTTATAACCTTTTTGATAGGGGGTATTTTGATACATTTGACCAAAATCCAAAATATTATATCAAATGAGTTCTCGTTATTATAGATCATTTACTCGACAAATTAGTGCATTAATGATGTCAGAATCAAATGTTTATGTGCTCATTGAATTTTTCTAATCGACTCGCTCAATTTGATTATAAGTATGAAAGATTTAGATACAAGTTGGTTCCTTAATGAATATTCAGATGTTTTAAATAGGCTTTAAGTGCATGGTTTGGATTCATTTATAATCGTATTAAGCCATTTGTGGTGTTGGTGGGTTCATCTTGTCGAGAGTTCAATTGGCCTATAAATTCTTATGAAGATATGAGGCGAATAGGTGATCCAATGCTGGCACATTAGCACATATACAAATTAGAGGCGACAACTCAAAAACAACTTAAAATGTTTGCATAGATGAGAAGCATATTGAGACCACTAGATTTCTTCCTCTAATCACCTCACTAAAATGTTTTATGAGTAAGAAGCTCCAAACTATAATCAATGAACAATTAATGTTTAGGATCCGATAAGAGGTGCAAATAAGTTGAATTGAGCTCGAGTCAACCATGATTTGAGCTTGAACCCAAGTTAATTATACGAGTTTGAGAACAAAATTATACAAGTTTGAGAAAATTAATATATATATATATATATATAGTCGGATCACGAGCCAACTCATTTATTATAATAAAATTATAAGAAAAAAAAAGAAGAAAATTTAGATGAAAATTAACCAACTATATTAGGAAATAGAAGATATGTTTATTTTTATATTTAAAGCTTTCTTAATATTGCATATGATATCCTTAGTAATATTATATCTTAAAATTTTATAAATTATATAAAAATAACACAAATTAAATAAATATTATATGAATTCAAATAATAATAAATTTATTTTAATTGCTCATAGAATAAGAATCCTATTTAAATTTATCAAAGACCTTAAACTAAATTAAATAAGAACTAGTTACAAGATGATATAGATTGTTGGAGTGAATTTGAGCAAATAAATTATTTCCTAAAAAATAGAAAAATTAGCATTTAAAAAATCATAGTGAAATAAGTAGCATAAGAAAAAATTAATGTTAAGCAGCTATTAAGTTATTTAAATAATATACTTTAAATAAAACAAAGTATATAGATTAACTTAGATTATTTATGCAATATATTTTTAAAGTTAAAATTTATTATTCAGGACATACATGAATGCTATTAATTTTTTTTTTATTTTTTTTTAATAAGACATGTAAATAGTGCATCCAACATGTGTCGATCATAGGGATGTAAGTGAGTCAAGTCAACTTGTGAACTAGATCGGGATCAGCTCGATAAATGGCTCGTGACCAATGAGATAACTAGCCAAGTTTGAGCTAACCCTAGCTTGACCCATTAGCTCACGAGCTAGCTCATTTTAAAAAAAAAATTGAATATTAAATATACTTAAAATATATTATAATTCATGATTTTAAATGTAAAATTGTTCAAAACATTTGATTTTTTTTTATTTTTTTAAATGTTTGAAAATTATATTCATTTATTTTATATTAAGAGATTTTTTATTACTTTATAAATAATTTCTCTTTTTTTCTCATTTTATTATAATAATATTTTCTCTTTCAAAATAAATAAGCCCGCTTGTGAGCCGGATCAAACTCGTTGAATAAAGCTCGAGCCCGAGCTCGAGGTCAAACTCGATTAATACTCAAGCTCGTCTCGACTCATTAACACCCCTTTGACTCGGGCAAATCAAAGTGTCTGACATGACACGCTTTATCATTGCGAAGTGTCAATGCCTATGTTATCTTATGGCATTTTTGACTCAGCAGCTTATTCAGATTGTTTTATTTTGTTGCTTTTGGTCTGCTGTGTGGCCTTGTTCAGTGTTCAATGTCTTTTCTTTTTATTTATGTTTGTTTTTCAGCAGCTAACGTTGATATCTGCTATAGGTTTTTGTTCTGCTTCTGCAACATTTCATGCTGATAGTTTTGTTAACTACTGCTGGCAGGTTGTGGTAGTAGTTAATTTTATTCTTGTATTTATTCTGTTTGGAATGAAATGGGCTTAGGCCCCAAATTTTCCAAAAAAAAAAAAGTGTCAATGCCAAATTGCTTTGAGCCAGTTAATCAAACCTCTATTTAATATATATATATATATATATATATATATATATATATATATATATATATATATATATATATATATATATATATATATATCATTAATCCATTTTTATTAATGAACCAATTTTGCAGTAAGGCTTAACCGCAAAATTAGCAACACCATTTTTTGGTGTTGTTCCCGAGCAAGGAAGAAGGTGACTGCTATGACTGGTACAGTCCTATTTAATTTAAGCTACTCTGAAATTGATATGGCCACTTCAGGCTAGCTCATCCAAGCTCCCGTTCAAATAAGAAGAATGGCAAATAGCATTCCACAAGACATGAAGAGAAAAAATAATATGTAAGTCTTACTTACTATTCTCTACTAAAGATTACACACTTGCATTGGATATGATAATGGGTGATGACTAACTTAGTTGGTAATTATAGTAATAATGCCTATTTTTTTATTTATTTATTTATTATTTTTTTTTTTTTTAAGGTTGAGATTTGCCGCCGATATTTAGGACTTAGGCTTCTTTTGGGATGTGTTTCTCATTGTTTCTTAAAATAGCTTTCTTGTACAAAAATTTAAAATTATGTATTAAAAAGCTGTTTTAAGAAGCATCAAGAAATCCGTCCCAAACAAAGTCTTATTCTACATCCTAAACAAATCGAATTAACATGTCCTAACCCCCATTTTACTTCATGATTCTATTTTCCTCTTTCACTGTTTCGATGGCCGAAGCGACCATCCGAGCTTCGTTCAAGTATTTCCTGCTTCTCACTTTGGTCAACCCCTAACTCACCTCCACCTCCACCACCCATCTATTGTCTATGCTCTCACCGATAACTTTACCCACACCGTCCACCAACAATACAGGAAAATCGCTTGTTACTAACGAACAAAATCGGCCTGTAACAAAGAAAATCCACCGGAAATTTCATTTTTCCGGTAAATTTCCAGCAGAAATCCATATGATGGTAATTCATGTGTCGGAAAATCTAAACCGACGAATTTTTTCCACCGAAATCTAAAGTGTCGAGTTTAAGTAAGCTGACGCATTTAAGCCGGTGATTCCGCCAGTAATTTCCGACGAAAATTGCATCGGAATTTAATATATACTGGCAAATAAGTCGGCGGCGGTAACATAACTGCGAAATTATTATTTAAAAATATATAAGAGACTAAAACAAGAACATTTTGCGCTCACAACAAGAACATTGGGTACCTAGCGGTACCCGCACTCGATACTGCTGGGTACAGCTAGGTACCAGTACTTGTGCGTACGGTGCGCACTCTACGCCTAATAATTTTTTCACAAGAAGACAATCAAATTGATCTGGATGGATACAGCAGCTCAAATAACAGGAGACAAGGAGAATGATGCAGTTGTTTTTCAGTCCTTTCTTTTGCACATTTTTAACCATTATTTGGATGGAAATGGAATCCTAGTTTAGCCATTTAGGGCTTCTTTCTAGCTATAACATCACATGTGTTTGCTGCTTTGTTCTTTCCCAGCCACTCATTGTTTATGCGGCTGAAACTTGCTGAATTTTTCTTTTTTGGATCTGATATCTCATTGGTGTAAGAAATATTATTTAGAAATATGTGTTTTATAAATTTACTGAGAGAAAAAAATAAGTTAGGGTATCCTAATAAAATTTGTTATTATAATGAATTTTAAAATTTTAGGGTGAGTCTAATATAAATTTTTTTATGTATTACATTAATCTCAAAGCATATTTATAAGGCTGCAATTGAACCGAACTGAGCTGAGAATGTGCGTGTTCAAGTTTCAATTCGTTTGGACAGATAAGTTAAGTGTTATAGAGATGAGGATGTTTGGATAGATGAATAGCTTTACTCTTAAAAACGGAATGCGAAATAAGTTCTTACGTATAAATGTTAGAGTAGCTCTAGTGGCAGATAAGATTAGAGATAGTCATTTTTACTGGTTTGATCACATTGAACATCAACCTTTCAATGATCTTATTAGGATAGTAGATGTTAAGAAAGATAGAGATAAACCTCTATAAAGTATTAAAAATAATATTTTTATTAGATTTAAATAAGAATTTGATTTTTAATATGATAAAATAGAGAAAAAAAAAAGATTCATGTAACTGACCTTACGTAGTGGGATAAAAGGATCTTTGTTGTTGTTCTTGTTGAGAAATGGTATATTATTTATGTTGATGGTGTTACTAAGCCTGGTTATAAGAGGGGCTACCTTAGGGAGTTGAGGAGGTATGTATTTTGCAGTAAAGTTGAATGATAAAGTTTGATGTGGATATCTTCATATGGCAGCTAACTTAAAGGTTGGTCCCCCTCAATCGAGCAGGCCTCCATGCCATGTTTCTTTATCTTTTTTTGCCCTCCTTTAAAATCCCTCATGTCTAAAATTTATGAAGATGTATAGACCTTTATAATTAATTCAATCATATATATATTTTTTTGGGGCTTATGAGATTCTTGTAAGAAATTATTCATCATAAAATTCATAATTGACACAATTATAAGGTAAAATCATAATCTTAAAGTACTTTAAATGATCATATTATAATGACCTAAAATTGTGTAAATAATTTTAAAATAAAAAATCTAGAAATTTTGAGCTGGAGCACTGCGATGTTGTACTTGCTGGCGTCGTGGGGCTAAGAGTGATGCGATGTCGGGGTTAGGGGTGTAAGTGAGACGAGCCGGCTCGAGCTCGACTTATTTATGAGCTCACGAGCTAAGCTTATTCAGCCACGAGCTCGAGCTCGAGTTCGAGCTTAACGAGGCTAGCGCGAGCTCACGAGCCAGCTCGAAATTATCAAATTTAAATATAAAAAAAATCATAATAATCCCATTTGTATATTTTAAATTACCGCATGCATGGTAAAATTTCAAAATCCAACTCTCATTTCGAGGAGCAATTATTAGGTCCTTTCACTGGATGTAGAGGAAGGTTCGGTTTTAGGCAAAAATAGGTCAAAAAGTGCAAATACCGAGTTTTTTGAAAAACTCGGTATTTTTACAAAAAACTCGGTATTTGCACTTTTTTAGGCAAAACCGAACCTTCCTCTAGCTCCTTGCACCGGACCAAATAAAAATCCCATTTTTTCGAGTTCTCAAATCCCGCTTGAATCTGAAATATCAATCGCCTCTCTCTCTCTCTCTCTCTCTCTCTCTGACAAGCCATAAATGCTAACATACACCTAAGGTCGTTGTCTATTTGGCAAAACAAAAAAAAGGGCTCAAATGTCAATACCCTCCCCCTCTCTCTCTCTCTCTCTCTCTGGTGCAGTTGCAAGGCGAATTAAAATTGAGAATAAATTTTTGGAGGATTGCGCGTGTTGGAATGTGAACCTGACCGCACCAGAGGCTCAATGAGCGGCTTGAACTTGTTTACAGTGGAACGAGTCGAGCTTGAGCTCGATTTTGGAGTTTGACTCGAGTTCGAGCTCGAGCTTGAGCTCAGTATTTGACAGTTGAGCTCAACTCGAACACCTCCTGACTCGAGCTAAACTCGACTTGTTTGCATACACACATCTCATAGTATATATAACATTGTAAACAAATGATATTATGCTTAATTGTTCAACTCATTATATAAGTCTAGTGAATATAAAATGTTCATATGAATCATGACTAGTAACATTATAAGAAAAATAAGCATACTCATTTTCACATGTGTATGACCACAATGAATGAATTATAGCAAGTGTGCATGTCATACACTAGTATTATAGATTTTTGTTAATTATTCATCAAATTTTCATATTTATACAAATTTTTTAAATTAGAAAATTTCTTTAAAAATACAAAAAAACCTAGTAAAAATTCAATATTGATACGACATCTCAAAATCATCTTGATCGGGCACGAATCTCGAGGCAAAAGCTAGTTGGAAACTTCAAAAATTAATTTTGAGAGCATCTGAACTCCGATTTCAGCGAGCTTATAGTCAAACTGAGCGTCTCGGAAATACGAACCCAACGACACCAAGATCAACCCAATCTGAGTCCAAATGAGTCCGAATCATGGGCTCAAAGCGCTGTTGGAAGGTTCAAACCACAATTTGAGTTACCAAACGGTCTCCGATTTTGACGAGCTTATACTCGAATCGAACGGTTCGACGAGACGAATCCAACGTGCCCAAGATTATCAAATTCCAACACCATTAAGACCTTGAAATGTCCAACGAATTGTGTATGATCAAAGGATTCGATATCGGCCGTCCATTCAAACCACTCCCAATTCGCCCTTGATCTCACGCCTATTTACGGGCTATGCCATTCCATAAATACTATAAATAGAGCCCTCATTCTACACCAAAGGGGGGGGGGGGGGGGGGGGGGGGGGGGGGGGGAAGGAAGAGAGAGAAGAAGAAGAGGAGAAAGGGGAAAAGGAGATTCCTCACCTCCTCGACCACCGCCGGAGCTCTTCCTGCCGCCTGAAGACGCCGGAACTCTGCCGGATTTTCAGGAAATGCAGGAATTCTGCACAACTTCCACGTGATGCTGAAATCCTTCCCAATTAACAACAGAGTTCCCTCCTGACGCCGAAACTCCGCCCAAGTGAAGCCGGAGTTCTCCTCTGCCACCAAAGACGTCAGACTTCTACCCGACGTCGGACTTTCACTCTTCGCTAAGTTTCTACCGGTTATCGGACTTCGTTGGACGTCTATGCGAAGATGCATTTCTTTCCATTGCTGGACTTCTACCTGACGCTGTCCTACTGATCTTCGTCGTCAGACTACAGTCCTTCCGACCCCCGTCGCCAGCAGACTACGGTCCTCCTGACTTACGTCGCTCGCCGACTACAGTCTTTCCGACATCCGTCGCCCGTTGAATACGGTCCTCCTGACTTATGTCACCGGCCGACTACAGTTTTTCCGACCTCCGTCGCCCGCCGACTACGGTCCTCCTGACTTACGTCGCCCGCCGACTACAGTTTTCCGTCGCCAGCTGACTAAGGTCCTCCTGACCTACGTCGCCCGCCAACTGCAGTCCTTTTAACAAAGCGAACATGTCAATAGTGATTCTTTGTATTTACATCATGTAATGTACTCCATAAGATGTACATCAAGCTAAGACCTTCCACCAAGGAAGGGCCTCATTTGTAATCGACTGCAATACTAGTGGATTCGTTCAAACTGGGCTATGCCCCGTGGTTTTTCCCCCTTTTACAGGGGTTTTCCACGTAAAAATCTTGGTGTCTCATAAATGCTAGACCCTCTCTCCTTATCTGATTGCGTGCCGGATTTTCGTACAATGCTAAGACATTAAATATGATATTTCTCTACCGCCGCGAATACTCCTGGACGCAACAAATATGTTTCAGTTAAATTATCCAAAATGATTAAAACTATAACATAGTAAAAATTACAATTTGAAAATTTGCTAAAAATCAAGATATCAAACCTTCTGTAAAATCTGATCAAATTAAATTTAAAATATTAAAAAAGCAAAATCACTGAAATCATGGGTAGAGTAATAACGATGAGCAAATTTCTCGATTAAATTTACTGGCAAAAATGAGTCAATGATCCTCAAATCCTATGTTCTCTCTCCTCACCTCTCTCGTTTCTTCTCATTTTTTTCTTTTTCTCTCCTTTGGTTAAAACGAAAGGGGAAGAAATAGCCATTTAGTAATTTTTATAAGTGGAACGAGATTTTTATAATAACAATATTAAGGGCATATTGATAATTATGTCTATTATTTAGTTTTAAGTATAAAATTCATATAATTTTTTTTTATATCTTCAAATATATAGATTAAGAAATTATGAAAAAATATTCATAAATTAGTTAAGTATGTTTAGAAAACTATGATAAAAACTCAGTTTGAAAAATCGATACCTAACGATTCAATGAAATCCATTTGTATCAATATGTTTTAATTTCTTAAAAAATTACAATTAAATAACAAGGTTCTTGTTTCCATATCTATAGTTTGATACGTACTCCAAAAATTAGTTTGATCGGGCACGAATCTCGAGGCAAAAGCTAGTTGGAAACTTCAAAAATTAGTTTGATCGGGCACGAATCTCGAGGCAAAAGCTAGTTGGTAACTTCAAAAATTAATTTTGGGAGCACCCGAACTCCGATTTCAGCGAGCTTATAGTCAAACTGAGCGTCTCGGAAATACAAACCCAACGACACCAAATTCGACCCAATCCGAGCCCAAATGAGTCTGAATCAAGGGCTCAAAGCACTATTGCAAGGTTCAAACCACAATTTGAGTTACTAAACGGTCACCGATTTTGACGAGCTTATACTCGAATCGAACGGCTCGACGAGACGAATCCAACGAGCCCAAGATCTCCAAATTCCGACATCAATAAGGCTTTCAAATGCCCAACGAACGGTGCATGATCAAAGGATTCAATATCGGCCGTCCATTCAAAATACTCCCAATTCGCCTCTGATCTCATGCCTATTTACGAGCTATGCCACTCCAGAAAAACTATAAATAGAGCCCTCATTCTACACCAGGGGGCTCAAGTGAAGAGAGAGAAGAAGAAGAGGAGAAAGGGGAAAATGAGATTCCTCACCTCCTCGACCACCGCCGGAGCTCTTTCTGCTGCCTGAAGACGCCGGAACTCTGCCGGATTTTCAGGAAACGCAGGAATTTTGCACAACTTTCACGTGATGCTGAAATCCTTCCCAATTAACAACAGAGTTTCCTCCTGACGCCGAAACTCCGCCCAAATGAAGCCGGAGTTCTCCTTTGCCACCAACAGACGTCGGACTTCTACCCGACGTCGAACCTTCACTCTTCGCTAAGTTTCTACCAGACGCCGGACTTCTACTGGTTATCGGAGTTCGCTGGACGTCTACACGAAGATGGATTTCTTTCCATTGTTGGACTTCTACCTGATGCTGTCCTTCTGATCTTCGTCGTCAGACTACAGTCTTTCGACCTCCGTCGCCCGCCGACTACGTACGGTCTTCCTGACTTACGTTGCCCGCCGACTACAGTCTTTCCAACACCCGTAGTTCGTCGACTACGATCCTCCTTACTTACGTCGCCCGCCGACTATGGTCCTCCGTCGCCAGCTGACTACGATTTTCCTGACCTACGTCGCCCGCCGACTACGGTCCTCCTGACTTACGTCGCCCGCCGACTACAGTCTTTCCAACACCCGTAGTCCGTCGACTACGATCCTCCTTACTTACGTCGCCCGTCGACTACAGTCCTCCGTCGCCAGCTGACTACGGTCCTCCTGACCTACGTCGCCCCGCCGACTGCAGTCATTATAACAAAGCGAATACGTCGATAGTAGCTCTTTGTATTTACATCATATAATATAATCCATAAGATGTACATCAAGTTAAGGCCTTCTCCCAAGGAAGGGCCTCATTTGTAATCGACTGCAAATACTAGTGGATTCGTTCAAACTGGGCTAGGCCCCGTGGTTTTTCCCCCTTTTACAGGGTTTTCCACGTAAAAATCTTGGTGTCTCATAAATGCTAGACCCTCTCTCCTTATCTGATTGCGTGCCGGATTTTCGTACAATGCTAAGACGTTAAATATGATATTTCTCTACCACCGCGAATACTCCTGGACGCAACAATAGTACTGCCCAAAAAATTAGGAAAAATATTATAATTAAAGCATATCAATATCTACGATATGACAAATATGATTTGTAAATTAGACTTATAATAACTCTTGGAATATTATTTGACTATTGTAGATCAAAACATATCTTATAAAAATTTAAAGGTCATTACAAAATTAATGATTGAAAATGTGGGCTACTTAGTCCCAAGCAACCTCCAACTATTAGAGCTTCATCTCCTAGCAGATGAGGTCCATGACAAAGTCCTCACTAGTAAACTCAACGGCCATAACTATAAACCTTATTACTTAATATAAATTGTTGAAGATTCTCACTGTTTGATTTATTATGGAGGTTATGCTTGCATAATGCATGATCTATTGATTTTAAAAAGAATATCAAGAGATGATCGACGAAGATCATCATATTCATCTTTGGAAGAGTAGGGTATTAGTGGCAAGATTTTATTTGGGCTCCACTAGTATTTATCAGAAATATTTTTAGCTGCTATTTTGTGCCCTCGGTGTCATCAGACTCTCTAGTAGTCTCGATATGATCACTAACAATACTAAAAAGTGTATATATTACTCTACATGCACTCAAAAACTCTTTTTCAGAAGATTTCTTAAGCTATAATTAGTTAGTTTGTATTAATCAATATCAATTTAACTAGTTTAATTGTGCAAATTCATACTCTCAAACATGCATAAAATTAGATGATAAATTTATGTGATGAAAAAACTCATATGCTATGATCATACCCATCAAATAAATTTATATTTATTTTCAATTTCCATGAATCAATTGTACATATTTGTAATATTTTTCTATTTCATCTAGGCTATGCACACATTCAAAAAAAATATGCACAAAAAATTATAACTATATAGAAAAGAATTAAATAATATCAATCAAAGAATGGAACAAGTCTTGGAGGTTTCCATGGTTGCTAATTGCCATTTTCAAAATTGTTGGGTGGGCTTCCATAAAATATATGCAATTCTTAATATGGAGAGGAGTCTACAAAATAAACAAAATTTCATGTGAGGATATATGTTTGATAATGCTTAGTACCACCAAACTTTTAATCAAAGAGGCATCGTCAATGCGTCTGGCTTGAATCAAAGTAACAAATCATTCATAGATCCTTCTCGAAAGCAATGGTTGGTTTTGGTAATATTAAATTAATTTAAGAGTGCTGTAGTGCAAATTATTCCGGGCACGTGGGGCTCCTTCCTTCACACGATTTAACAATATATTGATGGGGCCAGTTGTGAGGATCCATATTCTTCTTTGAAAGCAGGTCTTTCACACTATGATAAGTAGGGAAGTATATTTTATTTCTCTCAGCAGTTGAGGGAAGACAGGAAAATTTTAGTTGTAAATTTTATGTTGGCAAAGTATATCGGCAAGAGGCAGATATTAATGGGTATTGATTGTTGGATTAAAATTTAATTTTTTGGCATCTAATCTTGTTAGTAGATTTAATTATGTTAGTGTAAGAGAATAGGATGAGAAAACCAATGATCATCGAGAGGAAATAAGAATCTAGAGTTCTCTAGAAACAACGAAGTCAAAAATATACTTCTTTGATGTTTTATTTATAAATTTAGAAGGGCTTAAGGAAAGATAAAATATAGAAAATAGAAAAAAATAATACATTATATGATAAGTGTAGGGTGATGTAGATATGTGGCTTTTTGTTTTTGATGTGGCTTGGTGCGCCCATGTCAAGCCCCTTGGGCGAGTCCTGAGGAGCAATTGCTTTGATTTTGTCTTGATCTGAAATAAGAAATTTGGGTGGGGTTGTGCAGACGAGCCCTCTAGTTGAGTGGCGAGTCTCTTAAGGTAAGTGATAAGTCTCCTAGGTGAGCATGGTTGTGAGTCAAGGATGAGCTTAATCGATGGAGTCATGAATGTGGGCTCTATAGATGTGTGCCTCCTGTGACATGGATTAGAATATCAATGAAATATTGATTCCTTTAGTTGAGAAAAATTGATGAGAAAGCCAAGTCCTTTTCGAGCAAGTGCCTCTTAGGGTGAAGCCTTGTTGGGGTGAGTCCTCTGGTGAAACTTGTTGGATATAGGTGCAGTCCTGATTTGATCCTTCAATGACACACTCATATGTTGTGAACTCCACTAGGACGAATACTTATATATAGCCCATTTTTTTGGCTACTTCTCGTCAAGGTAAGGCTTGCTTTGGGCAGGTGTTCCTCCTAGCCACCTCTCTCAAGTATAACATGCTTGGGTACCTACTAGTTATCAACATGGGATTGGGTGGGCATATAATGGCTATGATTGGGATTGTGATGTGTATTTACATTCTTATTGGTATGATAAAAAATTTTATTTGATTGAGCCTAATTTTCGCCATAAAATATATTTCTCAAGGCATCTAATCTAAAAGATTGAATCATCTCAAATTGATTCAATTTGATTGAACCGTTGATAGATAATCTCAAAAAGATATGTTACAATCATAAAAGAGATCCAACATATCACTCTTTAGTATATGGAGATCATATTGATGGCGACAAAATCTAACCAATCGCTTGAGCCAAGGGCCTCAAATGTAAGAGCATAAAATAAATCAATTTAAAGAAAATTAGCCCCAACCAAATTAAACTGATCTAGTGTGGTCAAACTGTTTTACTCATATTTATGCAACAACTAAATTATGTAGAGGCTAATTTAGGATGTGGAGGCAAAGCCAATGTCAACCAAGTGGTCAACGAACCTATCTAGATCTCTTTATTCATCCTACCATAAAAAGCATGTTGAGGATCTTTGATCATGTTTATTTGTGCTTGAAAGCATGCAAATTATTCTAGATAATTTCAAATTCTTAGAACCATTGCATCTCCTACAAACACATAAAGGGTATCATGAAAAAGTAATTGTTTTATATTAAAATATAGTGAAATATTTTGCTTTTTTCTGCTTAATTTATCAAAGAGAAGATTACCTTTATATCAAGGCACGTCTAATTCATTATCAAAAATTTGAAACATCAGTACCAATATGCTTGTGGGATGATCACCTACAACTTGTTATATTCAAATCACTGATTTGAGATGGCGGCTATCTAAGTCAATTCAAGTTAGAGTGGGTAAACTAAGGACCATGAACTATTTGAACTTTATTTTGCGAATTAGAAAAAAATATAAATTATGTTAGCTTCAACTAATAGTATACCAAGCAAAGAAAAAAAAAATAAGAGCCAACTCATTATAAGTGGATCTTTTGTTGGAAGCATACACCATAAAATTTCTTGTTGCTTTTCTATCACCATAGGATTCTTCAATTTTAAATTATATTAATTTCAATTAATTTAAAATGTCTTTTGCCATTTGTGACTTTTAAAAGAGTCTTCATGAGATACTACCGCAAGATCATGTAGAAATATATTCCTTATGGGTTCAACGGAAGATAATTGATTTAAACAATAAATAAATATGTCCTAGTAATTTCTCCTGAATACTATAACTAAGGATAGTTTATTTAATTATGGGCTTTAGTTTCTCTATAAGAGAAAGCAACTATGATTAGTTATATTCTTACAGTTAATTTATAAGAATAATCTTGATTAAAGTCATAGCTATTATGAATTTTAAAGCTTGGTTTCCATTAATTTTGATTTATGATTTTTAATAAAATATTAGCTTTAACTTAAGGAAAAAATGGAATCCAAAAGAGAAGTACTACAATCATTCAACCTTCATTACTCATGAAGCTTTAGACATTATCTTAGATCAAGACAACTAGGGCATAATCCAATCCAATACCTGGCCAATTTCATCAAGCAAAGATTGGCCTAGTAAGCTAGTTAGGGTAGTCTATTTGGACTTAAGCCATTAGTCTCTAATTAGCTCATATTACCTAGGTTAACCTACTAGAACTAAACCCAATAAGGGTTAGGCTTTCCCGTAGGTTTCTTAAGGTCGCCTTAATATAACCTAACTTTTACTTATAGCTACATATAGATACCAATATTTATAGATTGATGTGGGTGTGCCTAGTATCTTTCTTGACTAATTAATAAGGATGGATTTAGGGCTTGCTAGTTCAAAGGATGAGATGGCCTAGGAATTGCTAATATTAACCTAGAACATATTAGATTAAAGATGAATTAATCTAGAGCTGGCTAGGCCATATGTGGCCAAAGATTTGCTTAAAGTTGAGTCTACTTAATCTTTTAGGTTAAGGCAAATCAATATTAGATTAAATATAGAATGTTTTCCAATAGTTATATCATTTATATAATCCTTGACATCCTTAAAGTACTGACTATCATGTTTTGTATATGAAGTCGTCTTTGAATCCCTTATGCCATAAACCTATAACTATTTATAGGCGGTTTTAAGCTAGTTTGAGATATTTGATCTTTAGGAATCCTATCACATCCTTCTTTTTTTTTTTCTTCTTTTTTTTTTGAGTTTTATTTAGAAGCTTATTAATATGGTCTTATTTGTTCCCTTGTTTATAGGAAATTCCTCTCTCTCTCTCTCTCTCTCTCTCTCTCTCTCTCTCTCTCTCTCTCTCTCTCTCTCTCTCTCTCTCTCTCTCTCTCTCTCTCTCTCTCTCATTATCTTTTTATATCTTCTCCATTCTTCTATCTATAGTAGATGAGAGTCACTAGACTAAATAATCAAAAGCTTGGTATCCAATATGTTGGTCCACTTTTTGTTGTTGTTGTGTAGTTTCTCTATATCTCTAATAAGAACATAACTTATCTAAATGATTAGGGTTACTATTTGTGCAAACTAAATGAGGAAACATGTTCATACATAAAAATCACTCAAGTAATGATAATGAATGAGGTTTGTTTACAATTAAATATTAAATAATAATCATGATTTTTTCAAATTTAAATTTAATAAATGTAATCTATAATTTCATATGGATGAATAAAACATAAAGTTATATAATATTTTAAGCAAATAATTTGAATTCATGCAATATACAATATGATATTTTTATATTTTAAAAACAATATTCAAATTGACAAAAAAATTTGCCATAAACAATGACGTTCATCATCAATAGCAATAATAGTTGCATAGTTTTGAGGATTTAACACTATTTTTTTTAAATTAGAAAATTTTACTTAATTGAATTGAAATTGTGATTAATTTGTAATTTTACTTTGTAGAACGTTTCAGAATATTATAAACTGAGTAGTTTGTAATTTAGAGAGCAAGATAAAGAAATAGAGTTTCTTATAACACCTTGTAATACTCTTATTTTACTTAAGCACTATAGGAAAGTCAACAATTTGTGAGGGATTTGCGGCAAATTTTACGGCGGATTATTTTTTGTCGAAAATTACGGCAGATTCGTGACGGAACGTTTCGATGATTTTTTTTTTTGCGATGAATTTGCAGTTGAAATTGCCGTCGTAAATTCGTCGCAAGCAAAGTTATAATATAAATAAAAAAGGCATTATGTTGTGTTTGGTCTCTGCGGCCAAGTGGAGAAGGGAGTTGGTTTGAGAGTGGTGCAAATTCGAATCCTGGTCAGACGAGATATGGCACGGGCAGTCTGGTCAGGTGTGAGCAATTGTTCAGGCATGAGAGGCAACGGGCAGCCAGACAGGTAGGAAAGGGCAGCAGGTAGCCAGTCAGGTTCGGGAGTAGGCCGCGGCAATCGCTCAAAATTTCTATTTTTTTTTTTTTAAGAATTCAGTCACAAATTAGTCGGAAATATTTGCGACGGATTTTTTTCCATCACAAATAATTTTGGGACATCACTTTTTCCATCAGATTATATTTCGCCTCAAAACGTATTTTGCAATGGATTTTTTCGCTACTAAAACATAACTTTCATGTACTGAAAGGAATCTTCCTCCCCCTTTCCTTAGAGTGAATGTAGATCAACCAACTAAATTGCTTGAGTTTATGGCGTGTGTTATCTCAATTTTAGATTGTTTTATTTTTCTTACTGCTTTCTCTTTATATTATTACCAAATGTCCCTCCCTCAGGCAAGGCTAAGGTTTCGTTTTGGGGTGGCTTTTTTACATTTTTAAAGCATCATTTTAGTACAAAATTTTTAATTTTTACTGAAAATCTGTTTTAAGAAGCACGAAAAAAGCAGTCCCAAACGAAGCCTAAGCCAACTCGAAAGCTCATCCTCCCCTCTAGTTTTTAAAATGTATCACCTTCTCCTATTCAAAAATTGATTAGATATTGTGTCTCAATGTTTTTAGATAAGTTTAAACTAATCATAAGCACAACCCTCTTCCCTTTATGTAAGTATGCGAGGGACATATTGAACCAGCTATGTCAATGTTCTCCAAGCTTTCAATTTAGCCAATTTATGTGTCTACGATCTTAATATAATCTATTAAATCCTATACAAGCCGCGTTATATTCTTCGGCATGTCTAATCCTATACTTTAGCCAATTTTAACAACTATGGGCACCTTTAAATCCCTCTTAATTATCTTAAGATGTGCTTTTTGTCTTATAATTTATATATTTAAACAATTGAAGTAATCCTTGATCCATACAAATTATTTTATGAACCCTAAACTAAAAATTATCTTACTTAATACCAATTAAATGTAAGAAGCGGAAGTCCGAAAAGAAACGAGGCTAGTTGTGGTGGTCTTTGATTTCTCTTTCTTGGATGGCCCTAGCCTTGCATCCGGTGGCAGCTTTTGTTTGTCTTCTGTTCCTGTCATGCTTTCCTCCTTGGTGTGTTGGATTGTTGCTGATTATTTGTCGTGGATTGCTGTGGTGCTTTTATTGGCTTCTCTTCTTCGGTCGGCCTTATTTGGGTTTTTGTGTTGCTAGGTTTGCTTTTTAGCTGCCGTTTGTTTCCTTTGCTTGTGTTTCGTTTAGTTTTGATCATTAGCCCATATATTTTGTTTTATTTCTTGTATTTTTAGGGGGCTTTTGATTCTTTAAGGTCTTGTAATTACTTTTTTATTTACGTGTAGGTAAAAACAAAAAAATAAAAAAAAAACCAAATAAATAATTCCACACAAAGACTTTACTCAAATATTTTTTAATAAATATTTGCATTTTGTTTGAGTAAATTAACTCAAAAAAAATTTTTAAATAATTTTTCAAATATTTTTTGTGATAAAAAGTCACCATATGTAAAGCAGAGCCATATGATAAAAAGTCATCATATGTGATAAAAAGTCACCATATGTGACATGAGCCCCCCCTGCTACCGTCGATGCGAGCCCCATCGTCCCACCTGCTGCCGTCAATGTGAGCCTCATTGTCCCTCCTCATTCCGTCGACGCGAGCCCAAGTTTATAAAACCATGTCGAGTCAACCCGGTAATCTGCTATGTCGGGTCCGAGTTTGTGTTTTTGGACCCATTTATAAAATTGAGTCGGATTCAGATCAGCCTGCTTGACCTGAAATCCATTTTTGTCACCCCGATGTAAAGCCTGTTCACTTTTTTTTTAATGAGACAAAATCCTCCCCATCAAATTATGGAGACGTGGAAGGACTAACTTCATGCAAGCCCTCCCTTCCAACTGTTAGTTTACGTTGTTCCCATTACAGACGAGTGGCATCCGAGAAATCTGTTCGAGAGCTTCAGTGAGGCGTAATATATTTATTAAAGCTAATCGTCAACCACTTATGTTTGAATTACCTGTTGCTGTCAGTTATAAAAAAAATAATAATAAGAAAATGGACGCATTGGGCACGCGTTAAGAACAGTGCATTAATAGCTAGCTAACACTTTATAATTAATTTTTGTTTTACAAATAACGTGAGCATATGTAAGCTATATCAAGAAATAATTTTGACATGAATAATAAAAATATTTTAGATGGTTTAAATATATAAAATAAATAAATATATATATAAAAAAAATATATGTTGGCATTAAGGAAATTATAAGAGTTAATTGAAGGTTCAATTGCAAGAGTTAGTGGATAGATGTTTCATTTGACCTTGTATGTATCAATGGGGTGCACCTATATTCTTTATAAAGAAGACGGATGGATCATATATATTATGAAGAGTTACGCATTATGGTATTTATTATATTTAAGAAATAAATATCCATTGCTTAGAATTGATGATTTATTTGTTTAGTTCGAAGGTGCATACACGTTCTCTAAATAGATTTTAGGTTTATGTAGCATAAATTGAAAGTAGTAAAAGAGGATGTAGTGAAGACAACATTCAATACATGTCATGTTCATTATGAGTTTCTAGTGATATATTTTGGTGTGACGAATTCATTAATGATGTTCAATAATATCATGAGCCTGATATTTAAGCTATATTTAAAGCAATTTTGAGTTGCATTTATTGATGAAATGCAAGCGTATTCAAAGAAAATATGAGTATAATAATGGCTTATTTGGGATTGGTATTTGATGCATTGAGGCAAACAAAATTGTATCCGGATTCTCAAATTGTGAATTATGGTTATGGGTTGTTTCATTCCTAGGTCATTTAGTGAGAAGAGATGTGACATCTATAAATTCTTAGAATGTGTAGGCTATTAGTAAGTGTTTGAGGTCTACAAACATATGATGAGATGTAAATAATTTCATTATTATGGTAGAATATATGATGTTCATTAATGATTACCTCAAATCATAATTATTTTAACCAAACTGATATATAGAGTAATACAGTTTGAATAGACATCAGAATGTAAAGATAATTTTTAGAAGTTGAAGAGTTGCTTGCTATCATAACCCATATTTATTGTGCCTTTTAATATGTTGATATTTATGTCTTCAGTGATGCATCATTGAATAATTTAAGTCAAAATTTAATGCATTATGATAAGAAAATAATATAGACATCTACATAATCCAAGTTATATGAGAAAAAAAAACTATCATACACATGATTTGGTGTTAGCATCATTTATAGTTATATTCAAGATTTAGAGATATTATGTTTATAAAACATGATATTATATATACACTTGTCATTAGAGATTGAATTAATACACATTTACTTTAAAAGAATTGAATCTAAGGCAAAGAAAATGGTTAGAATTAATTAAAAGCTTTGATCTTAATATTCAAGGTCAACATCACAAGGATAATGTTATCATTGATTCTTGAAGCAGGAAGTCCAGTACTAGACTGGCAAGTTGAATGATTACTTATGAAATTACTTCATGAGGTTAAACAATTAGAACTGAAGGTGATTCAAATAACTAATGTAGATATTGGACTATTACCTTGGATAATTATTTAGGTTGTAGACTTGTAGTGTAGATATTTATGATTTTATGGGATGGCACATTAATAATTTTAGCCAAAAGCTTCAAAACACTATATGAGAAGACCCACATTGGCTCTTTTAATTAAAATTTGTTTATTTAGTTTATAAATGTTTTAATAGCCTCAAAATTTAATGAATTTGGGCTCATTGGATTTCTTTGATCATTTAGATGCTTGATTTGATCGTAAGTACGTAAGATTTGGAGATCATATATATAGTCTTTTAATTAATATCATAAAAATTTTAACTATAATGTTAGTGTTTTATTTGGGCTCGTTTGGACTCTAATTGTAACCTTTTGTGGTATTGGGTTTGTCTCATTTTGGACATTTAGATCGACAATTTAAAATTGGAATTTTTATGGTCCAAAATTTACTATCAAAAGTTTTTAATTCATATATTGCTTTGAGATTCATGTTTAATTGACGAGTTTCTTCATGATGTATCAATTATAGTATTGTTTTTCCAAATATTTTGCTCTTTAGATATTGTACTTATGATTTTTAATGAATATTGATATAATTTTTTGAATTGTGATATAATATAATGGATCTAAGTATCTTTGAATGTACTTTTTAGATTCATTTATATATATATATATATATATATATATATATATATACACACACACACTTCAGAGAGGAGTAATACTATAATTTAAATAGAATCTAAGTTATTGATACATTGAAAATGACTTCTTTTATAGTCATGATATATTATATTTTATCGATATATATTATTGTACACAATTATTTTTATAATGGCTATTTTGATGTAAAAAAATCTAATATATATTGCATAGTTGTGTTTAATTAGTTCATCTTATTCTAGTTTCCTATGGATTAATATGGGCTATGTGTTAGTTTTATACAATTTGAATATTATGTGAATTCCTTCTAAATGAATCAAATATTTTTAAGAGAATTACATGTGTATTATTAGTATTTCTAATGATTTGGATATCATGATTCAAGCAATTGTGATTCACTATATGTTAGAATTATATAGTGTTGGGTAGTGATAATTAACTTGATCATTTTCTTTATAAAAGGGAAATCGAGCTATTAAGACAATGGTGTTTATGTTCATGGCTAACATGCATTTAACGTTAGTCATTGGTTGGTGTCAAGCGATAGTCGATGAGGAATGTTAAAGGTTAGGCAAATTTTTTTGTTATTAAACTTAAGTGTTCTCCGTATGGGAGGAGAGATAGAATATTGGTAGGAAGGTGCTCGTATGTGTGCTTTTTGGCAAACATTAGATGGCGAGACATTGGTCGATGGGGAATATTAGAATAGAGCGAAAGTGGATGATTAGTTTGTTTACTCTCCTAATATGAGAAGAGACCAAGAGAGTGGTAGGACTATCAGTAAACATTTATGAATGAAAAGCATTGAATTTTAGTCTTTGGTAGCCATCAAGCAATGATTGAAAGAGATCATCATATGTCGAACAACGTTGAACAATCAGCTCAATTATTCACGTTATAGGAAGGGTGATTGAGCAACCAGAAAAATGACAATCAAATGTTGATGGTTGGCAAAAACAAATGTCAGTGGGCATCAAATGAAAATTAATAAGGAATGACACAGTTCATAAAGTTTGTTTAGTCATTCTATTTTTAGGAAGAGATACTAAACATCTAAAAAGACTAACGATGGTTGTTGACAATTGTTGGACATTAGACATTAATTTTTAGCGGTCATCAACCAATATTTGACATAGAATTCTGAAAATTGGACAACAGTTAGTACTTGGTAGTTTGATCAGCAACCCTCCTTATAGGAGGTGAGACTAGTGATAGAGAAGATCAGCATTGAAATTTAGTGGCTAGCTGATTTCAAACATTTGTCGGTTTATGAGTGTTAGTATTAGCATTTAGTAATTCTATGGAGATCATCAGTCTTTTGTTAGCATTATATAATGGTTAACTTCAAATATTAAATGTTTGATAATTAAAGGTTTGATAATGGTTGATGGTTGAATTGGTCACTCTCCTTATAGGAGAAGTGATTAGGTGGCAGAAAAAATTTATGTTCGAAGTTAATGGCTAGCATATATCAAGCATTGCTAGACTTGATTATTTAATATTTTTTGAACATCTCAAACACTTAATTATCTCTCAATTGGACGATCTAAAGCTCGTCACATTCATCTTATTATTTAAAACAAAACACAACAAATTTTTTTTTTGTCAAAAATGATGTTTTCAATATAATCAATCATATTATTTTAGATTAAAGAATAAAAAAATAAAATAAAATATAAATCCCAAACCGCCCCAAATATAAAACAAATCTCTGAAGTCTGAACAAAGGGAAAGTTCAGTTACGCGGTTAAAACACCCCAAATCCGTATAACGTCATATTTTAAGACAGTTTAAGAATATATTTAATAATCTTTATTACTAAGATTATAAAGGTAATACAGTCATTATCATCTGCAAATAATCCTTTTTCGCGACTCTTTCTCACAAACTGCTGACTTTTTTTTATTTTCCCACCCTTCAGCCCTCTCTCTCTCCTGCCTTTATCCCACCATCCATTGTGGTTGCTTTGCTCCCCCTTAATCCGTTCCGTATAGGGCAAAATTCGATTTTGATTTCCTTTCACTTTACTGCGATCGGCGGTGTGTGGCAGCTTCGAGCACTTTAGATGCGATCGAGGCTGAGAGGAATGGGCTGGAGGTCTTAGAAGAGCTCGGCCTGGAGAAAGATCGCTGTTTTGTGCTACTTACCTAGCGATCTGAGATGGGTTGCTTCCCATGCTTCGGATCGTTGGAAGAGGAGGAGGAGGAGAAGAAGAGAGAGGTGAAAACGGGCGGTGCTGATTTCAGTAAGGAGGCTTCCGCTGCGCCCTCTTCGAACCAAATGACGAGGGTTAGCTCTGGTGATCATTTCTCTCCTCTGATTTTTTAGTTAAGAATTGGATGTTGGTGGATATTTTTTTAAAGCCCGAGTGGGTTTAAGCTTGGTTAGCGTCTATCTGCTCGATCCGGAATGCTTGGTTCTATTTCTGTTTAGTCTGATCTGTGGTTTCGTGATTCAGTATTCGACAGTAATGGCATGAATAGTTCTGTCGATTGTGCCTTTGTTTCGGTATAGGAGTTTTGGATTCCATAAATATTGATCATGGGTGAGAATTACAGATGTGGAACTGTCACTAGAAGTATATTTATATTGTTTCTGTGAGTGAATGGTTATTATAGTATGATACATAATTTTGTTGTTTTATATAGAATTTCTTTGATCTACCTGAAAGATTTTGCTATTTTATTTTATTTTATTTTATCATTTTTCTTTTGGGAAATGTTTGACATTTCAGCAAGTCCAGAAAGCAGTGTTATCCCTGTAGATTTATTGCTGATGAATGGAATAAATTTGTTCTAGGACATCCTGATACAAATTTGCACCAGGATGGCTATATAATTAACACTTCTTGCACAACCAAGTGACTAGATTCATGTCTTCTATTTTCTTAAGTCCAGATATGTCTTCTGTCAATGGAATTTTATCTTCTATTTGTCATTCATGTACACGCTTTGAGATTAGAAATATAGAACACATGTTACTTAATAAAATCATTCTGATGTGAATTTGTACTTTTGTCATGTTACAATTTTTTTCCCTGATAAATTGGGCCTATTGTGGTTCATTTCGATCACTGAATCTTTGAAATCATCTAAAATTGTTGGTTTTTTATGTTCAGTTCTAAACTTACCCTGACATGTCATTTTTTAAAATATCTCCCATCTACTTGTCCTAAACTACTGATGCTAATTGGTTCATATTTTGGAATCTTGTATTATGAATTGTTGCTCCCATATTTCAAAGAATCTTCATTTTTTTTGTTTTGCATGTCCGGTAATCTTTTATTTACTTTTTATGAATTTTTTGCAAAGATAAATCAAAGTCACGGAGTGTTTCAGATTCGAAGAAGGAAACATTGGTTCCTAAAGAAGGAAATGCTACACATATTGCGGCACAAACATTCGCCTTCCGTGAACTTGCTACTGCTACTAAAAACTTCAAACCTGAATGCTTATTGGGTGAAGGCGGCTTTGGCCGTGTGTATAAAGGGCGCTTGGAGAGTGGTCAGGTTTGAAGAAATTTCAGTTTAATTAGTAATTTAAATTTCATTTTTATTCATCTGTTTGTGGATGTAGCATTTTTAATAGGTATCTCTAGTACATTGAAATCTAATGTTAGAATTTTCTATGTTTTGTTAGAAAAATTAAATTTGATAGTAAAATTCTCATATGAATCATGGCATTAGGCCATTTACTTTGAGAATTCAATAGATCCCTGATTTTCGGTTCAATAACACATGTGGTTTCCTCTATGTCAGAAGCCTTTTGCCCAATTGGTGATTATTCCAATTGGACTATGCTCTATTTTTTCATATTCCAGTTTTGATAATGGTGAGTGTTTTGATATGCAGGTTGTTGCTGTGAAACAGCTAGATAGGAATGGACTTCAGGGAAATAGAGAATTTTTGGTTGAGGTCCTGATGCTCAGCCTCCTACATCACCCTAATCTTGTCAATTTAATTGGTTATTGTGCTGATGGAGATCAGCGCCTGCTTGTCTATGAATATATGCCTTTGGGGTCACTGGAGGATCATTTACATGGTTAGAATTCATCTTTTTTTCATTTTTATTTTTTATTTTTTTGCAATTTGATTTTAGAAATTTCTCTGTAGGAATTCTAATTGTATACAAAGTTGAAAATGGTTTGATAGCTTCTCATTGTAGATTTACTTTTTAATTTGTGATCAGTTTATCTTACGAGCAAATGAAATTCTATTAAACACACACACAAAACACCGGAATATCCTTGTACAGGACTGTCACTTAATGTTCAGCTCGGATTATGTTTGATGTGACAGTCATAGTATTGCAAATGTTTTGTCAAAAATCAAGGTATTCGGGTAGTAATACCTCTATATTTTGAGTTTTCGCTCACTAGGTATCATGATATATTGTGTTATTCTGTTGCTTATTATGCTGGCATGTTTCTATACTTCATAAAAGACAGATTTATGGATTATGTCCATTAATACTTCTGTCGAGCTGGATTAAATAAAGCCAACTAAGCTAGGACAAGGATGCTGGCCCTGCTGCAGCACACAATCAAATCTTAACTCGACAAAATATGAAGGGTTATCATCTGCACTTCAAGTTGGCAGTTTTAATCATTTTATATTGTTCTCAATTAATGTAAATTTATCATGCTCTCTTTCCTAGTTTACAAAATTTTTCTTTGTTAGAAGTCATCAATCTAAAATCTTCTTAAGAATTTACTTTATGAGGTATTCAAATTTGAAAATAAGTTCGGAATTAGAAAAAATAAGTAGAGATTGCATAATAGAAGGATGTTTGTGTACATTTTAAGCGATAGAAGTTAACATTGTCTGGATTAAATAGGAACTTAATTGTGCTTGCACTCCTTTTCTTCAAACAGAATAGTGATTTAGTTCTTTTAGTCATCCAATAAATTATTTATGTTTATCTGGTGGGAATTTGCAGGTGATGTTCAATTATTTAAATTTTGTTTTCTATTTTCCATCCTTTCGGTTTTTGCATTTGGACTTAGTTGGTTGATTGGCTTTCTAGGAGGGCATTTTCTTAGCTAACTTTCTAAAGATTTACAACCTTTCTTTTGCTTGGGAGAACGACTACAATTGCAATCCATGGCATGTGTCATGTCCTGATTGTAAGTAGGGCCGCTGTTTATCGCTCTTATTTGTACTTGTTGGGTGATAGATGTTCTGAGTAAAGGCAGATGGTTCCTCTGTTATTTTCATATCTATATGAAAATATCTTTTTTTCCCCTTAGTAATTGCAACTAATAACAATATTTTGGAAGTTCTGTTGTTAGTGCATCTAGGACTTAGGCTGATTCTGAGTCTGATTTAACCATTATATAATTTAGACACTCTCATATTTGCTTTATTGGAAAGAGTTTCCTCTGTACTTCCCCTTAATGGAACTTTTTCTATCAGGTTTACTATCCATAATTTAATTTTATATTCCAGTATTTTGAATAGAGGTTATGACAAGTGTCATTGTGAATGTCTATATGGTACTTGCTAGCTTTCTTAAGAACTGCGGATTACTGATTCATGGCCTATTTCAGTGTGAAGGCAAAGCAAGAGTTATTTTTTCATCATTTTAATCAAAATTTAACAGCCTTTAACTAAATGCCTTCTGATGTTTTCATGTAAGTTATATCTTCCAGTCTAAGCTCTTACATTTTGGCCGCCATGCACATCATCATACTTCATTATCTTATTAATAATTTGGTGTTGGCTTTAAAAAGTATCAATGCGGGATGATCTGAAATCTCCTCTGTTCACTAGTCCTGCATTTCATGGTGGCTTCTTTGTTTCGTTATTCTCCTTCAGTTATCCTTTCCTACTTCTCCAAAAGCAAGTTTGGTGGTTCTATTTTGATGTACTTGCGATTTTAATTCTCCAGAACCAGCGGCTGCTTCTATACTATCTCTAGGTGTCGTGAAATCTGCGGCCTCCTTTTGATTTTTATGGTTGATCTTCTACAGTTGGGACTGCTACAGTTAGTAATGTACAAAATTTAAACAATTTTTTTTGAATAAAATTTTAGTTGGATTTGTTATTATTTCTATTTTTAGGGGTCAACTGTTTGATCAAGTGAGAGACTTGAAGATTTTCTGGAGAAGTTATATCTTTGTTCAAGTATAAGATTTTTCTTTCTTTTTTGGCTTTTGGTTATTTTTTTTCTTCTATTACATCTTTTTTCTAAATTTAGTTAATGGATTGATCAAGTGGTTTTACTCAAATTTGATTCAACTTAGTTTTATTTTACTCAATTTTTATTTAATTTGGTTTTTGATAAGAGAGTGAATTTCAACTTGTTGTATGATTTTCTTTGTTCTTTTGTATTTCTAGTTGACGGCTTTTGGATTTTTGTGATTTTGTGTGATTTGATTTCCTTAGTTTATTCAAATTTTTATCAAAAGCAGAAATTAGTTATCAGAAGATTAAAGATTCTGTGGCCTGTAATTTTTTCACTTGTATCATAATTTTCTTTTAAATATATATATATATTATTTTTCAAAGTGCAGCACGCATTGCCAAGTGAAGGTTTTTTTAGCTTCAAAGGGCACATCATAAAGTGGTGCTTTAATTAATAAAATGGCATTTTTTTTATTATGTAGACCATTTATACATGTTACAAAAAGTTCAAAAAAATATAATATTAAGTCAAATTAAGTAAAGTTAATATCTAGCTATATAAGCCAATCAATTAGAATGTACATGATTCATACATCTAGACTAAATAATTAATCGCATAAGGAAACTCAACACATTTCTAGTGAGCCTCAATGCATGAATGAGGGAAAAATTGGAAGTAGTTTTCTTTCAGGTTGATTATACTTGTTTTAACCAAATATTTCTTAATATTTAGACTAATGTTCTCTAGATATGGGGTTGAGATTTTATATGAGCATAATCCCTCATAGTTAATTATCCTGCTCTCCCACTCGTGGGAAGTACTCTTAACTGAGAAGGTTACTTAGACTCAAATGCAAGCTTAGATTTGATAGTTATATGTAAATTTAATTGAGTAGGGAATGTTCGGGAGAAGGTTGGTAAACCTAATTGAAATATCTTGTTTCTATCATCTTTATTATGCATAAGATCATGGGCTTTAAGCCATAAGATATTTGTAGCTTGATTAGTAACCATGAGTTAGCTTATGTAAGGTATCCCGAATAAATTAGATTAAAATTGTAGACGCATTAAAGATTTGCTTTCAAGATTAGCATCAAATCATTTACTAGCTAGCCATGCCAGTTTTGATGAATTGTTTTGAGGAATTTGAGCTGTAACGTCCAAGGGGCCTAATGAATGACCATGGTTTCCCTCATCTCATGCATCCAAAGTAGTTTGCGTTAGAAATGTGAGTGCTTCAAAGGCACGCTTTCAAAATTAGTATTGACTCATTTACTGGAAAAGGGCTAGTTGTACTGGTTTTTTTTTAATAACTCAAAAGCATAAAGTTTCATCACTTTTGGCATATAAATAGTGGATATGACTAATAAGTGCTCAGATGCATGATCATTAATTATTCAAGATTTTTAGCTTAACTTAAAAAGATTATCTGAGATATGTAGGTTTTTATTTGTTTATATGATTTTACTTGGGTTTTCTTTGATTAGTGGACTTCTTAGCATAGAAGTTGATCCGAATTTTATTTTGGTTGGGACTGTGATGAGGACATCGCTCAGAGATTCAGACACGTGTATCGGCGACAGAATCGTAGATCGACGGCTACGATTCAGCTTCTTTACTTTTGATGCATTATGTTTTATTTAGTTTTGTTGTTTTCCAATTTTACCCATATGGGGAGTGTCTTGTTATTATAGCCCGGAGGGCAAGTTTGTACTTTTTCTTTTTCATGTTAGAGGCCTATATATAGTGGCCCTATGTGTTGTAGTAGGATGATGAATGATTAAATGAATTTTTGTTTTGTCTTCTTCTTCTTCTTGTGAGCACACTAGAGAGAAGGGAGAGCCCAACATGTGGGCAAACACAATACCCACTAGTCACTGGAAGAGTTCGTGGCTCGTGGTCTGTTTTTTTTTTTTTTTTTTCTTCTTCTTCTTCTTCGTTTCTATTCTCCGATTATCACCCGCCGTTTTCTCGTCATCCTCCCACTTTCGTCCCACTACCAAAATACCCCTTGATCTCCACCTAAATCTCCTTCCACAACTCCACCTGCCGGCTTAGCATTTGGCCACCCCAACCCAGCACCAAGTCCATGTTTCCCTCTTGACCGCCGACCCCCTCCATTTCACAATTCATTATGATGATTTTAAAACGTCATAATGACTCCCTAAATTAGCTCTTGCAATAAAGGAAGGAGTTTAAAATTTTGAAATTCAAATTTGAAATTAAAAAACTTTTCATATTTACAAAATTCTAAATAAGAAAAATTTTCAAATTTGAATCCAATTTAAATTCAATTTAGAGAGAACTCATTATTTTATTGGCCTAACATGTTTGGAAAGCACTTAACTCCCCCGCAATCCTCTCCCCTCTCCCTCTTCATGCCGCCGGCCACCTATAGGTAAAATTCCCTCTTTGCTTCCTAATGAGGCCCCATCTCTCTTTAATTTGAATTCAATTTTCAAATTAGTTCCCTCCAATTTTACTCAAAATCTAAAATTATTTTCAGATTTGGATTAAAACTCTCTCTCCCCTTCATAACCTAACCCAACTCTCTTTCACCCAAACCGCCCACCCTTCCCTCTCAACCCTTGCCCCCCCCCTCTCTCTCTCTCTCTCTCTCTCTCTCTCTCTCTCTCTTATGAAACCCTAGTTTGCTCATGAATATTGGAGTCAATAGAAGAAGACAAACTCTTCATTCGTTATCGTCATTGGTATATGGCCGATCCTGAGCTCGATCACGGCTTCACTTACAATGACCTAGGAGAAATGGACATTCTCCGCTCCCTCTTCTATTAGTCTGACTGGGAGTATGACGAATCGGTGGAAGACTACGTCCGCCGCATCCCCTACTGCTTAGCGGAGACGATTGATCTTCAAAAACCTAAGACGCTTTGGCTTCTCATTAGGAGATCTACCCCTTCTCTGTCCTCGGCTACTTCTCCATTAACAAAGACCTTCGGTACCATATTCCTAGTGGTAGTCTCTTTCCTCGTATGCTTCGTCTTCATCCGCTAACGCCTAAGAGTGATTGAGTGAGAATGAACTCTAAGTGACTATATCTTGATGTTACGCTGTGGATTTTTGTTTACTTGCTTTATTATTTTGTTTTCGTAGTTATTGTGATTGTCTTGTTATCCTACTTGTAACTTTCACCATTGCTTAATCTCTTAATGGAAATTCTATGAATTTGATTTGAGTGAAACATAAGTTCTTAACTAGCAAAGTTCATGCTCAATATTTATTGTTAAAACCTAAGCAACTCTTGTCGCATGTTTGTTTCACATCAGACTGACTTCCACTGGAAGCCAAGCTTTGATTTAGTTGGTTTGTTTGCTTTGTCTCAACCTAAATTAATTTGGATGTGTCTTACATTCATTGGAAAACTCACAAGCCAGACTTATAACCTTGCTGAAGAGGAAAGCTTAGTGATGGGTCTTATGGCCTTATATTGAGGTGAGGTTGTGCATTGTAGGCCTTGATGCTCTAATTATAAAATGACCTATAATTATGGGCCTTACAACCTTGCCCTGTAGGTAAGGCGACCTAATCGATTTCATTTGTTTGATTCTAATTTTTGATGTAACACGTGTTTTAACACGGAGTCAATAACCAACCAAGACCATTAGATAAATTTTTAGATGGAAAGAACAAACTAAGGTGGCATGATTGTCAAATCAATGAAGTCGATGTTGAACATATTTGATTTGGCTTCCTAGGGGCATTATAATAATTTATGATTTGAAATGTTATTTAAATGATTTTTCCATTGTAAAGGGGTATTATGGATATTTAGATTAGCCAATGTTATATTGGAATCCATGAAACTCTTTTGAAACTTTTTCCAAGTTAAAGGAGCATGAGCACACACTTCTTTTTTTAGATGTTGGCCTACTTGTCATTGTATTTAAATAAAGGTGTGTGCCATCTATAAAGCATTTATGTAGTTTATAATATCTCTCAATTATTTGAACAGCTTGAGAGGGCTTGGTGCGTTACATGCTTTTAGATATATTAGCACACTTTTCAAATCAGTTCTGACTTGAATTTTTGTTTTGACTAAGAGTTTAGTCACTTTTGATTCCTTACTAAGGTTTGTATTGTTCACATTCCACTTTGATTTTGCATTAATTTATGTAATGCTTTCATCATTTTTTTAAATGATCAAAATAATATTGATTAACCAATGTTCTAGTTAAATCATTCGTTGACCATTAATTTTAAATTAAGTCAATTGATGAAACTAATAGACTATAAATGCCCAAGGTAACAAAGAAACAAGGACTAGAACTACACAACATTTCCCATTTTTTTGAAGGATTTTTTATGTAAAGAAGACTATGAGATGCGCCTTGATAAATGTCATAGTGGAGCACGATACAACTTACATCGTAAGGAAGGCTATGAGACCATCTTGATAGCTTTATAGTGGGGTTTGTGGTGCTATTTACGTCATAAAGATTCAAAAAATGGACTAGTATTTTATGTTTGTTAATCATGAAATACAGTAAATAACCAATAATGCCATAGAGCATGACAAGATTAATGTTTTAGGAAAGGCTACAAGGTACACTCTGACAAATGCCATTATAGGATGTAGCTTGACTTATGTCGTTAAAATTCAAGAGGGATGTATTAATTATTTTGCAAATTGGTAAGAACTCCCCTTAGTTTTTGTTAATTTTTTTCTTCTAAGAAGGCTATGAGGCGGACCGTCAAAGATGCCATAGTGGAGCACAATGCGACTTACATCATAGGAAGAGCTATGAGACGCACTAGTAAATGCCATAGTGGGGTGCAAGTTTTCAAGAAGAGGATTGTTGGAGAGGAAAGAGCGTATGAGGGACAAGTGAGAAGATTGCAAGAGTAAAGAGTGGGCTGGAGAGCTTCATTCATGGGAAAGATGCTTGTGAAATCTGTGTTTTGCACTTATTCAGTGGTTCTTTAGGGCGCCATGACTGGTCATTGATGAAAGGGAAGAGTCACACTAGTTTTAGTAGGTGTGGGAGAGAGCTCATAGGAGATGTCGCTGCTACAGTTGGTTTGCAATGATATGAAGTTACTTTTTTGTGGTAAATAATAATATTCATAAGACATCATACAATACGCAAAATAAATTTTAAAATAATAATAAAAAAGAATTAGATAGATATTTACTTCAAAGTGCATTTCAATTTTTACTACAACATAGCTGGTAGTTTGAAATACACAATAATGAAGGAGAAGTAAAAAAATTAATGGAGATGAACTATGAAGCAATCGTATGAAAATTTTAAAAATATCTTTAAGATTCATCATAGTTTTTTTGGGTTAATCGACAAACCAAATAAATGTTTGATTTGAATAAGATGTATGCATCATATGAATAAATACTTTCTTTATAGAAAATAATAAAATTGTTTAAAGTGCAACTATAATAAATAATGCACTTCTGAATTTAATTTGACATGTAGCTTTGAGGGTATGTTTGGGCCGGTTGTAGCATTTTATAAAATTAGTTGTGAAATTGTTGTAGGAAAACTTAGTTACTCTAGTTGCAAAAAGTAGCTTTCCTTCATAAAAATCTTTGAAAAACAATGAGAAAGCGGTAGCCAAACGAAATTGTGGTTGTTCTTTGAAAAGCAAAGCAACGAGAAAGCTGTCCTAAATAGACCCTAAATTTTAATTTTTCTCAAAAATTGTTGATGTAATTCAATATGATAAATAAGGTTTTTTTTTATGAATTTATAAATCAAACAATCAAGAAAAAAACAAAATTGATATAGATTTTGTCAGTCAATATAAAGCATAATATGAATGAAAATTTTCTTACGCGTTACATGATCATAATGGGCATATCGTTAATCAACGTTACATTATTTGATTTGTTTGATTTTGAAGTCAGGAATTTCCTAGTTCATTTATGATTTCAACTTCAGATTAATGTTTTAACTTTTGTTTGATTGTAAGTTCAATAATTGGATGGGTTCTATATCAGCAAATTAAACTATTTGAAATTCAAAAATATTATATCATTCAAATTATTTTTTTAATTTATCAATCCAATCTTAAAATGATTTAAAGTCTTGTATTCCATCTAATATAAACATTATCTCATATTTCATAGTGGTCGTGCTGAAAAATGAAAATGTGTAGACTCATATCTTGATTGATTTTATGTTAAGTTATGTTTCAGTTAATTGTTATTTTAGATCTATTTAGATTTTTTTTATTGTTCAATTAACCTCATGAAACCTACGTGTAGAAACAACTATGATATAACCTTTAACTTTGATACGAAAAATAATGTTGAGGCATTCTCAGGTCTAGGTTTCTAATACACATCTAGTATGCAACAATGCAATCAATTAATGAAACACACTCATGGAAAAGCAAGCTATTAATCTCAAATTAATTATTTGATATTTTTTATGAAAATAGAAAATAGTTTAAATCTAATTCAAAATATTTGTCTCTGATAAAAATTAATAATAGGAGAAAAATTATGAAATCCACAGAAGTGATCGAATTTCATGAATAGAAAAGAAGCCAAATTGTAGAACTTTTGAAAGGAACTAATCGCACTTTCAACCAATAATGATAAAGGCAACAAGAGGGAGAGAGTGGGAAGTTACCAATAGGCGAGCTTCTCACTTGACTGAAATTCCAAAAAAAGAAGAAACTCACCATTCCTTCCCTCTCATTTCCTAGTCACCTTATTTATCTCTTTAAAGAAGTTTTGAAAGGAACTAATCGCACTTTCAACCAATAATGATAAAGGAAACAAGAGGGAGAGAGTGGGAAGTTACCAATAGGCGAGCTTCTCACTTGACTGAAATTCCAAAAGAAGAAGAAACTCACCATTCCTTCCCTCTCATTTCCTAGTCACCTTATTTATCTCTCTAAGACTTGACCTAAACCTTATCACAAGCAAAGGTTGGACAACAAAATATCCCTTTCTAACCTTCTCAGGTCCCCCATCTCTGTCTTTTAAATTGGACATTCTGATTCAATGCTATTACTTAATTGCCTTTCTTTCATTTAGCCTCACTTTATCTTTTCCTCTCCCTCAAGAGTAAAGTCTCTATCTCCCCCTTATTTTTTCTAGCAGAATGATTTTATATAATCTTCATTAGTTTGTACAATAATCTAATTATTCATCGCTAAAGAAATCGAAGCTTGTTATGGAACAAATGCATGCCATCATTGGAGTATAAGCTTTGTTGCCTTCCTCACCTTGTCAGTCAAAATCCTAGTCGTATCATCATATGCCTTCCTTGACCAAATCAGCCTTCTTGACAATGTCATGATTGAGGAGTAACTAGTCTTCGTACCCCTCATTCCCTTTAATACGACCTTCCTTGTCATTGCCCAACACAACCAAGATATTGTATGATTCCTTAACTCAAGCCCCCCCCCCCCCCCCCCCCCCCCCAATTAGTCATTGTTAGCACTCTTCTTGATTGCCCACCCAAATTGTAGAAGTTTTGAAAGGAACTAATCACATTTTCAACCAATAATGATAAAGGAGATAAGAGGAAGAGAGAGAGAGAGATAAAGAAATTACCAATTGGCAAGCTTCTCACTTGACTAAAATCCCAAAAGAAGAAGAAACTCACAATTCCTTTCCTCTCATTTTCTAGTCACCTTATTTATCTCTCTCTAACACTTGACCTAAACCTTATAACAAGCGAAGGTTGACGACAAAATAATCCTTTCTAATCTTCTTGGGTCCCCATCTCTCAGTCTTTCAAATTGGACATTCTAATTCAATGTTATTAGTTAATTGCCCTTCTTTCCTTTAGTCTCACTTCATCTTTTTCTCTCCCTCAAGATGAACTTTCCCATAAGAGATAAGTCTCCATCTCCCCCTCTTTTTTTCTAGCAGTATGATTTTATATAATCTTGATAATTTTTTACTATAATTTAATTATTCATCGCTAAAGAAGTCAAAGCTTGGTATGGAACAAATGCATGCCATCATTGGAGTATAAGCATGTTGCCTTCCTCATCTTGTCAGTCAAAATACCCGCCTTCCTTGTCATCATTGCAGACACCAAATCACTCTTCTTGACAATGTCATGAATGAGTAACTAATCTTCATCTCCCTCATTCCCTTTGATATGACCTTTCTTGTTATTGCCTGACACAACCACGATCTTATATGATTCCTTAACTCATTGTCATTGTCAACACCCTTCTTGATTTCCCCCCATCCTTTCCTAACCCCCCCCCCCCCCCCCCCCCCACACACACACACACACACACTCATGACTCCATAACTAGGAGTAATGGTTATAAAGCGAACTAGTTCACTCAACGAACAACTCAGTGCTCATTCATATAAATCATGCTTATGTTCTTTTTATTTCTCTAATTCTATGTTCTTGTATCAATATTTTTATATTGTATATACTTCAATATATATATATATATTCGTGGAGATAGATAAAGAGCTTAATGTTTTAGCCTTGAATGAAGATCCAGCACACACACATATAAGGAGAGAGGGGTGCGAGATTCATAAGAGACACCAAGAGTTTTATATGAAAAATCCTGAAAATGGGAAAAACCATGGGGCCTGACCCAGTTAAAATGATTCAACTAGTATTTGTAGTTAATTATAAATTGTGCCTTTCTGTGGGGGGAAGTCATTGACTCAATGTATCATATAGAACACATTATATAGTCGGAGTTGGAAGAATTTAATGATAAGGGAGACATTCTCAAAAGAATGTTGACCTCTTCATTTGGTTGCCAAGGCTGTATTTGGGCAATGAAGATCAGAGGGACTGTACTCGATGGCAACAGTGGTTGGAAGGACTGTAGTCAGCAGGTGACAGTGGTTGGAGGGACTGTAGTCAGCAAGCGATGGAGGTCGAAGGAACCGTAGTTGGAGGGCAACGGTGGTTGGAGGGACCATAGCCGCCAGGTGGCGGAGGTCAAAGGGACTGTAGCAGGCGGGCGACGGTGGTTGGAGGGGCTGTAATCAGCGGGTGACGGTGGTCTCATAGACTATAATTGGAAGGTGACAGAGGTCGGAGGGACCACAGTTTATGAGTGATGGTGATCAGAGGGACCGTAGTCGGTGGGCGAAGATGGTCGGAGGAACCATAGTCGATAGGCGACGAAGGTCGAAGGGACCATAATCGGCTGGTGTCGGAGGTCGAAGGGATCGTAAGTCTGTTGGTGATAGTCGTCGGAGGGACCGTAGCGTAGTCGGCGGGTGACGAAGGTATGAGGGACTGTAGTTGGCAGGCGACGGAGGTTGGAGGGACCGTAGTTTATGGTCGACGGTGGTCGGAGGGACCGTAGTCGGAGGACAATGGTGGTCGAAGTGGTGTGTCGATGGAAGCTTGACGGAGGTTTGGCAATGGTTGGCCGCAGGAGGTGGCGGCGATTGCGGCCAGGTGAAAGTCTGTTGGTAGTCGACGACCGGGAGGAAGTTTGGCGGAGGCCGGTGACTGGTTGGTGGTCCGACAACAATCGACCGCAGGGTGGTGATCCGGCAACGATCGGCGGCGAGCGGTGGTCCAGCGACGGTTGATGAAGGTTCGCCGGCAGTGGACATCTGTGTGGAAGTGTGGCGGCGGTCGGCGGACAGGCGGTGATCCTTTGGCTGCCAATGGCTGGGTGGTGGTTTGTCATCAATTGGTGGCCAGGCGGTGGTCCAACAACGGTCGACGGAGGTTCGTCGACGGTGGTGCTTGAGCTTTTGAAGCTTCAGAGCTCTCTCCAATCTTTAGCCAAAGGTCTCCCCTCATGTAAAAAGTGGGGGTCTATTTATAGATTTTTGTGAGTAGCACACCCCATAAAAAATGAGGGTTATTGCCCACCATTGCATCGCCATCATCAGGCTCCTTGCCCTGCACATCACCACCACTTGCTTCAAATTTCATGGCCATATGGCTGAAGTGCTTCAATTTTAACCATCATTGTAATCTTGGTCGCTATGTAGCACTGCATTACATTTACTCGTATTTGTGTTTCCCCACTTGATCAGCAGAAGTGGACCTAACGAAATTGGTAGCCATGATAACTTCAATCCAATGTTAGAAAATTTAGGCGGGTGGGGAAATGAACTTTCTTTTCCTAGAAATAGAAAAAGTCTATATATGTATATTCTCTCTTCAAGTCAATATAATGTTGAGGTTCCAGGTATCTGATTTTTCCCTTCGTTCAGTAACTAACAATTTTTTTTCTCAGGATCTGCAAGTTACTTTGTACATTAACTGATTGGCTTTTTTTTAGATCTCCCATCCGACAAAGAACCCCTTGACTGGAATACACGGATGAAGATAGCAGCTGGTGCAGCTAAAGGGTTAGAATACCTGCATGATAAGGCAAATCCTCCAGTAATTTACAGAGATTTCAAATCCTCAAACATTCTGCTTGGTGAAGAATATCATCCAAAGCTGTCAGATTTTGGATTAGCAAAACTTGGTCCAGTTGGCGATAAGACTCATGTATCCACAAGGGTTATGGGCACATATGGATATTGTGCGCCAGAGTATGCTATGACAGGGCAGCTTACCCTCAAATCTGATGTCTATAGCTTTGGTGTTGTCTTCCTTGAGTTGATCACAGGGCGGAAAGCAATCGACAACACCCGACCTGCCGGGGAGCAAAATCTTGTGGCTTGGGTGGGTTTTCTCCATTACTTCTACCTCTCTCTCTCTCTCTCTCTCTCTCTCTCTCTCTCTGTATCTTCTTTAGGAAAGGAATATTGGTCCCATCACTGCTTAGCAACTTTAGCCATTCCTTTTTTGTTGCTGCAAAGTTTTCAACTATATAAAGAAGCAAATAACATGTGCTCAAGTTATCAGCTGTTTTGATTCATTCCATAACTTCTGCAGTCATTTTTGGATTTCTAATTTGGTATGATCATATTGTATTCAATGCAGGCTCGTCCGTTATTCAAAGATCGACGCAAGTTCCCAAAAATGGCTGACCCATTGCTGCAAGGCCATTATCCCATGAGAGGTCTCTACCAAGCACTAGCTGTTGCTGCTATGTGTTTGCAGGAGCAAGCTGCAACCCGGCCTCTGATCGGTGATGTCGTCACCGCTCTTTCGTACTTGGCTTCGCAAACTTATGATCCCAATGCTCCTGCAACACAAAGTAGCAGAGTAGGGCCTTCTACGCCGAGGTCCAGAGACGAGCGGAAAAACCATGGAAGCGGTTCTGACAGTAAAAGTGCCACAGATTCGCCGCATAGAGATTCTCCTAAGCTCAGGCTGAGGGATTCTATCAAAGGGATGAACTTGGGAGCTGATTCTGATGGCACCCCTGGAAGAAAATGGGGCTTGGAGGAGCTCGAGAGACAGGAATCCCATCGAGATAGCCCAAACCATCTTGCTAAAGCAAGAGATTCTCCAAAGGCTCTCAACAGGGATGCTGACAGAGAGCGTGCAATAGCAGAAGCCAAAGTTTGGGGAGAAAACTGGAGGGAGAGAAAGAGAGCAACTATGCCAAAGAGTTTTGATAGTACAAATGAGTAAGAGTACTTATATTATAGGATTGGTATTGCATGTTGATCTTCCTTCCATTGGTCTTATATAGTTTTTTTTTTTTTTTGTTCTCTCTCTCTCTCTCTTTTTAAAAGGCAGTATAGCTTTATCACCTTCTCTCAATTTCTCCTTATGTGAATAAAGATTGTTTTCTTCTATGAAACCCATCATTCTTCTTTTCTTTTGAATATTCCTATGTGAGCTCAGTTGCAGCTGTTTTCATGCAATGCCTTTCTCATGATTTCCTTCTTTAGTTGGATTAGGGAGGAAATGTTGATTATGGGGAGTGGATGGTTGCATTCTGAATGCCTAAAAGTTTATTAGAAGCAGAAGCTCTCTGTATTTCAGGCTTAGGCTTCGTTTGGGATGACTTTTTTATTACTTCTTAAAATAGCTTTTTAGTTTAAAAATGAAATTTTGTATACTAAAAAGTTACTTTAAGAAACAACAAGAAAGTCTTCCCACAGAAACCCTGCTTGAAGCCTTAAATAACAATATGATTATCACAGTTTGGGCTTTTTATCATCTTTCTGCTCTGCTTTTGTGAGTATTAGGATTCTATGTATTTGAGAATATAATGTAAATTAAATAGAAAGATTGGTTGATTTATGGTAAAATAAATTAGAAATTTTAATTCAATTTTTATTTAATCGACTATTTGAATATGTAAGCAATATTTATTTTTTTATTTATAATATTAATAAAAACTATAAAGAGAGAGAGAATTCATCATAGGGGCCTATGTGTTAAAATAAAAATGGATTACAAGTTTTTAATAGAATAAAAGTTCACTATAAAAGTTAATTTAAATAGGAAATTAGGGTTCCTTAAAATTGGGGTGGTAGCTTATGATGACATAATATTTGGAATTTAATTTAAGAAATTCACATAAAACGAAGGCCTTATGATTACCCGATTAGGAAAGCAGAGGTATGAGATTTGACTTATTGGTTAAAAAATATTAGAAATTATCTTTGTTTATTAGATTTAAACGAGAGTTTGACTTTCAACAGAATGCAATGCAAAAAAAGATTCATGTAGTCGAGGACAAAGGTTGGGACAAAGGCTTGATGTTGTTGTTGTTGTTGTAGGAGATTTTAAAAATAACAAAATGATTTTTTTTGTTATTTTAAATTGTTTGTAAAAAATATTCTACATTTATTTTATTTTATATGGAGTAATTGAAAATAAAAATTTCTATATTGCTGTGATTTTATTGGGAAATGGGGCATCTTTTTCTGTAAAAAAAAAAAAAAAAAAAAAAAAAAACCCAAAATTATGAAATTGTTTTTGAAATTTAGTAGATTTTTTAAGTGAGACGTGCAAAATTGTTGAAACTTTGGCTTCGCTCGGAACAATTTTCTTACTATTTTTTAAAGTAATTTTTTAGTACAATATTTTAAATTTTTATATTAGAAATCTTCTTTATGAAACAGTAAGAAAGAAGCTCCAAATAAAGCCTTCATTTGAGGAGAGATCATCAATGGGAACTCGATTTACAATAATTCTTCAATGTATTCGATAAAATCGAAATAGGCAATTCATTTACAAGATATAAGACTGAATATATAAATGACATAAAAAGATTAAGGTTTCGTTTGAGACAGCTTTCTTACTGGTTCTTAAAGCAATTTTTTAGTTAAAAAAAAAAACAGTTTCAATAACCAGTAAGAAAACAGCCTCAAACGAAACCTAAACTTATAGAAAATATCTACAATCTAAAATCAATCAAATAGATCAAAGATAACTCTCTCTCTCTAAGTAGCCAAGAATAATAATAGTATACAAAATATTGTTCTAAGACAATAACAATTTCACTATAATTAATGATGCAAAACAATATTCATATAGATAAACAATTCACTAATTTCAAAGCATGGTTCTCGAACTCCTTCTAACCAAAACCACCCAACACAATACCCTATAAATCAAAAAGAAGCCACACATAATCCCCACATTCTCCCACCTAATATCCCTCTCCAAACCCCTACTCCTCAACACATCTCCACCGTTCATCACACAAATCGAATTTTCTTCTCCCTGCAACCACTTAAAACACCTATCTTTTTCACTCCAATACTCATTAACCACCAAAGCGTCCAACGGATACCTATACAGAGAGACGTAATACATGAACAACCAGTACTTCGGCAAGCTTTCCTTCCCTATGAAATACCCAGAAAACAAGAAGAAAACCCCTAAAAACAAGCAGATTAGATAGTTCCCCACCACGTAATCTGACGCAACTGCACTCAGGAACAGAACAAGCGAGCTCGCCATCAACACTATTAACCAAACCGCCATTACGAAGAACAAGAAAGCTTCAAGGTTCGGGTTCAGTCCAACGAGCCAGTAAGCAGGACCAGCGAAGAGGATAGCCACTACTAGCAAGAAGGGTACTGTAACAACTGTATTGGCCAACATGTAAGAAGAAAGTCTGTACATTTTCCTCGAAGATTCTCTCATTATAACGCGGCGCTCTTGTAGGAATATCGGCAGAGCTTCCACGGTTGAGGAGAGGAGGAAGCTGAGCGTGAAGGCTAAGAATCCCAGCCTCTCTGTTACGCCTTCTTCGTTTGATTTCAGGTTGAAATAAATGCTGCCGAGGCTGAAGCTGCCCACGATGGCTTGAGCTGTTCTTGCTAAAAAGAGCTGCTTTGTTCTGTACATGAGCTTCCAAAACCTCCATGAGAGAGAACCCACTTCATTAATTCTCGAGCAGTAGTTGTTTTTCTTCTTCATAGTTACAGTACACTGGAGGTTGGCTTGTCCGGTTTCTTCTGAAGCGTTGCAGTTGGCCAATATTGTTGTATTCTGTTCTTCTAATTGATTGATGATTTCCATTGCGAATTCTAAGGGGTTGAGCTGGAGTGGGACCGTGTAGCCGAGGTTGGAAATGGAGGATTTGAGTGATAAGAGGTCCCCGAAGTGAGCTACTCTGCCGCGAGAGAGGAGAAGGAAGGTGGAGATGTATTTGAGGATTCTGTAACTCGGTTGGTGAATGGTGAGGATCAAAATTTGATTTTTTTTCCTTGACATGGAGGTGAGGAGGTCGATGACTTGGAGAGCGGAGGAGCTGTCGAGGCCGGAGGTGGGTTCGTCGAGGAGTAGGATGGGCGGGTTGTGAATAACGTCGACGCCGATAGAGAGGCGCTTTTTCTCGCCGCCGGAAATGCCGCGGATCTCCTCGTCGCCGACGTAGGAGTTGGCGATGTGATGGAGGCCAAGCTCCTGCATTTATGAGTTTAAAATTCGTGTTGGATCGGATAGAATCTTTATGCAAATATAAAAATTTTTGTCAACGCTTCTTTATTATTCAATATAGGAATTGATTCTTTAAGGTGACCGTTGATTATTATATAATTTTTTAAATAAATTAAATTCAAATATAATTCATAGAAGAGTTAGGCTTCATTTGTCACAGCTTTTTTATAGCTTTTTAATGTAAATTTTTTTAATTTTTATTAAAAAATATTTTAAAAATAATAAAAAATTGTCATAAAAAAAGCTTAAGTTCTTCTAACCAAATCCTAGCTTTTTTTAGTAATTTATGTACTAATATTTGCAAAAAATATATTTCATAAAATATATAATTGCATGGAAAAAAATTATATAAAATATTTTAATATAAATTATCACAAGATAATTTTAAAAA